>JASFXZ010000026.1:9214656-9814656 GCA_032209605.1 Mactromeris polynyma | reverse complement strand
TTTCCGTTACAGTTTGTTTGAGATATGACACTGAATCACAGATTGACTCTCAGTAACTAGTACTGAGTGATGCGTATTCTTTCCGTTACAGTTTGTTTGAGATATGACACTGAATCACAGATTGATTCTCAGTTACTAGTACTGAGTGATGCGTATTCTTTCCGTTACAGTTTGTTTGAGATATGACACTGAATCACAGATTGATTCTCAGTTACTAGTACTGAGTGATGCGTATTCTTTCCGTTACAGTTTGTTTGAGATATGACACTGAATCACAGATTGATTCTCAGTTACTAGTACTGAGTGATGCGTATTCTTTCCGTTACAGTTTGTTTGAGATATGACACTGAATCACAGATTGATTCTCAGTTACTAGTACTGAGTGATGCGTATTCTTCCCGTTACAGTTTGTTTGAGATATGACACTGAATCACAGATTGATTCTCAGTTACTAGTACTGACTGCTGCGTATTATTTCCGTTACAGTTTGTTTGAGATATGACACTGAATCACAGATTGATTCTCAGTTACTAGTACTGAGTGCTGCGTATTCTTTCCGTTACAGTTTGTTTGAGATATGACACTGAATCACAGATTGATTCTCAGTTACTAGTACTGAGTGCTGCGTATTCTTTCCGTTACAGTTTGTTTGAGATATGACACTGAATCACAGATTGATTCTCAGTTACTAGTACTGAGTGATGCGTATTCTTTCCGTTACAGTTTGTTTGAGATATGACACTGAATCACAGATTGATTCTCAGTTACTAGTACTGAGTGATGCGTATTCTTTCCGTTACAGTTTGTTTGAGATATGACACTGAATCACAGATTGATTCTCAGTTACTAGTACTGAGTGATGCGTATTCTTTCCGTTACAGTTTGTTTGAGATATGACACTGAATCACAGATTGATTCTCAGTTACTAGTACTGAGTGATGCGTATTCTTTCCGTTACAGTTTGTTTGAGATATGACACTGAATCACAGATTGATTCTCAGTTACTAGTACTGAGTGATGCGTATTCTTTCCGTTACAGTTTGTTTGAGATATGACACTGAATCACAGATTGACTCTCAGTAACTAGTACTGAGTGATGCGTATTCTTTCCGTTACAGTTTGTTTGAGATATGACACTGAATCACAGATTGATTCTCAGTTACTAGTACTGAGTGATGCGTATTCTTTCCGTTACAGTTTGTTTGAGATATGACACTGAATCACAGATTGATTCTCTGTTACTAGTACTGAGTGATGAGTGCTGTGTATAATAAGAAATTACAGAGTCACTCTCAAATCTCAAAGAAAATGGACTCAAAATACTCATAACTCAGTAAGCATTGTTTTTCACATTGTACATTAAACTCTCAGACTCAACAGATTCAGGTTTGACCGCAAGATGGGTAACGGGTAACATTTCGGGCTCAGATCTGACGTACTCAAACCCCTGCCAGGCTTGATCTTCTAGCGCTGCACTACGTAGACTACAGTTATTGCTAGATAGGTATTTGTTATCATTTAAATGCATTCAAATGTGACACAGAAAATTAATGCATTTATTGAAACTATAACAATTCCCATGTCAGATCACCACACACGGTGGAAAGAATGACGGTGTCCAGTTCCATGTACATATAAAAGTTGGAGTATTTTGATTGATAAAGGTGAAAAATCAGAGTGTTAAGTTACATCCTATAGTCTTTGTTAATTGAAAACGTCGAATGGTAAATTGAGATCTTGTTTATCAGATTTCAACACGTATAACGAACAAATATGGACTTAACTCCCTTCTTTTGACAGTACGAGAAAGTGTGTGCCAATTGTATCCCTTGGTTTGTGTATGACTAAGCTGTCATGATTTAATTAACTATTAAAATATTTATTTTACTGCCTTTGATAGAGTTTGTTTTATATATTGAGTGCTTAGAAGGCGTTTACATAGACGTGAATACGCTGTTAATTGATAGCAGTATAGTCATTCATAACAGTAAATAAAACTGTTTATAATTTGTGTTGATATTGGCGTAATGTATTAAATAGTTTGTAAAGTTGTGAATGAGATATCATAAGAAATCTGATCTAACTCCACCCTGTGCTTATCAGTATACAATAGTTTGGTACATAAGCCTTTTTTATTATCTATGGCCGAAACGATATCTTGTATAACAAAACATCTGTCCTTATTTATCTTATCATATTTTGTGTTTAAATATTCCGTTGTTACCTTCGCTGTGGTTTCAATGACATATGGCAGTTTATATTATTTAATTCCGTATTTTATCCATGTCATTGTTTGTAAACACGAGATTTTTCCACTGAGAGACATACATACGTACAGACGGACGGTATTTAAACACCTGTACCTAGTATATATATATATATATGACAGTATCAACTGTGAATCTTTTAGAAATACCCGCAAATAAATGTATAAATGGTCAATTCTGTTCTTATCATATA
Source organism: Mactromeris polynyma (assembly GCA_032209605.1). Classification (NCBI taxonomy): domain Eukaryota; kingdom Metazoa; phylum Mollusca; class Bivalvia; order Venerida; family Mactridae; genus Mactromeris; species Mactromeris polynyma. The sequence continues at coordinate 9,812,196 of JASFXZ010000026.1, read as the reverse complement.
GGACTACTATTTTTTTCAAAATGTAAACAGTGGAATACAAAACAACGACATTTGTTTATCAAAGTGGCTAAACAGCAGAAACTTGGAGTGACCTATTAAACAAGTGTTTCAGTGTATATCTATGATAGAATCCATCATTTAGAATTCCTTTTACATGTACAAAAACAATGGAGTGTGCGTGTACTAGTTTCTTTTAAAATCTTTTTGGCGACCGGTTAGGAATAATGCAAACATTAACTACAATAATGTAGTAATTATATTTAGAATTATATTTCCTGCGGGGGTATATTCTACATAATCGCTCACGTGACATCGATTATCTAATTATTGTTCAAGTTTTGCACAAAGGGGTCTCTTTGTTTCTTCACACATATAAAAAAGCTGAATATTCCCCTAAAGCCCCCTGCCTATTGTAAATACATGTAAATACTCTTTATGATTATCTAGTACACTTAAATAATGCGAATAATTATAATATAGTGAACAAAAGACGACGTACAATTATACTGTGAGTGAATACCAAATCTAGTTTGCTAATCGATAGAAAAAATATTTTTCAATGAAAGATGTATTTGACTGTCTTTTCAAGTGAATGATGGTTGCAATTTGATATCTAGTAAAAGAAATACACCCTGTCTGTGTACAAAACATATTGTGTTTTCAAACAAACCAAAAGAAGAAACTAATCGAAATTGAACTCAATGCTGTTATTCAGAACGATTATAGTGAAACTTCCAATGCAAGACCGCTATAGATTCTGTAGTAAGTCGGTCCTAGTTGCGAGCTGGTCTACTCATCGGGTTAGAATATGGAAAAGAAGAAAAATGGTCTCTTTACTGAAGTGGTCTGCATTTTGAGGCGGACTTTATGTGTGATTTTATTGTACATATGTAAAAAGTAAGATAATTCGCTATTCTGTCTAAAAGGAACAAAATGTTCAAGTCGATTATCGATTAAGCAATGTCACGGATGATAACTATAGCAAACTTCAGCAACAAATATTTTTCATTTTCTCCGTTTCGTCGTAGAAATGTCGGAATTGTCTGTGTGGGTTTGCGACCTGCTTGCCCGGAAATGGCTCTATTTATAGATCATTTCAGAAAAAATCGAATTGTAAAAATAAGTCAAAAGTACCTGGTTTTAAGAGTAAAGTTTCGTAGTGTTAAAGGTATATACAAATATGAATGTTGTGGGAAGCAGTAAGGTTTTGATTAGTCCATACTGTATGTAGTACGAAACGATCAAATCTTCAACCTTGTATAGTAACCAATGTTAATATATTACTTATTAAAACACAAAACAAAAACAACACTTTTTTCATGTTATATGTTGATTTTATCTGCACACCGTTTTTTCATATTCTTAATATATATATTTTCTAAATTATTGTATTTGCTAAATGCAATACATTTTTGTGCTACGTGGGGTAATCCAGAAATCACTGAGTTCAAGCGTTCATCCACACAGCCAAAGTTGTCTATATCTTTCTGTACGTAGGTGTGAGAATTTATATGTCAGTAATAAATTGTTATTAAGTTTTATCAACATTTCATACAAGGATCATTCGGGCGCGGGTGTCATTGACGTATAGTTTTCATAAATCTAGGTTACGTCGGATTGAAATACGCCCCTTTCTCTTTGATGATAGTTGATGAATTAATATTGCAAATATGTCCAATATATATGCAAATATACTCCAAATTTCTGAAAGTCGTATACACACCACCTGATACATGTTACTGGCTAGATTTCTGATACTCGGATAAACACCACATGATACATGTTACTGGCTAGATTTCTGACTCTCGGATAAACACCACATGATACATGTTACTGGCTAGATTTCTGACTCTCGGATAAACACCACATGATACATGTTACTGGCTAGATTTCTGATACTCGGATATACACCACCTGATACATGTTACTGGCTAGATTTCTGACTCTCGGATAAACACCACATGATACATGTTACTGGCTAGATTTCTGACTCTCGGATAAACACCACATGATACATGTTACTGGCTAGATTTCTGACTCTCGAATAAACACCACCTGATACATGTTACTGGCTAGATTTCTGACTCTCGGATAAACACCACATGATACATGTTACTGGCTAGATTTCTGACTCTCGGATAAACACCACCTGATACATGTTACTGGCTAGATTTCTGACTCTCGAATAAACACCACCTGATCCATGTTACTGGCTAGATTTCTGACTCTCGGATAAACACCACATGATACATGTTACTGGCTAGATTTCTGACTCTCGAATAAACACCACCTGATACATGTTACTGGCTAGATTTCTGATACTCGGATATACACCACCTGATACATGTTACTGGCTAGATTTCTGACTCTCGGATATACACCACCTGCTACATGTTACTGGCTAGATTTCTGATACTCGGATATACACCACATGATACATGTTACTGGCTAGATTTCTGACTCTCGGATAAACACCACCTGCTACATGTTACTGGCTAGATTTCTGACTCTCGAATATACACCACCTGATCCATGTTACTGGCTAGATTTCTGACTCTCGGATATACACCACCTGCTACATGTTACTGGCTAGATTTCTGATACTCGGATATACACCACATGATACATGTTACTGGCTAGATTTCTGACTCTCGGATATACACCACCTGCTACATGTTACTGGCTAGATTTCTGATACTCGAATAAACACCACCTGATACATGTTACTGGCTAGATTTCTGACTCTCGGATAAACACCACCTGCTACATGTTACTGGCTAGATTTCTGATACTCGGATATACACCACATGATACATGTTACTGGCTAGATTTCTGACTCTCGGATAAACACCACCTGCTACATGTTACTGGCTAGATTTCTGATACTCGGATATACACCACATGATACATGTTACTGGCTAGATTTCTGACTCTCGAATATACACCACCTGATACATGTTACTGGCTAGATTTCTGACTCTCGGATATACACCACCTGCTACATGTTACTGGCTAGATTTCTGATACTCGGATATACACCACATGATACATGTTACTGGCTAGATTTCTGACTCTCGGATAAACACCACCTGCTACATGTTACTGGCTAGATTTCTGATACTCGGATATACACCACATGATACATGTTACTGGCTAGATTTCTGATACTCGAATACACACCACCTGATACATGTTACTGGCTAGATTTCTGACTCTCGAATACACACCACCTGATACATGTTACTGGCTAGATTTCTGATACTCGGATATACACCACCTGATACATGTTACTGGCTAGATTTCTGACTCTCGGATAAACACCACCTGCTACATGTTACTGGCTAGATTTCTGATACTCGGATATACACCACCTGATACATGTTACTGGCTAGATTTCTGACTCTCGAATAAACACCACATGATACATGTTACTGGCTAGATTTCTGACTCTCGGATAAACACCACCTGATACATGTTACTGGCTAGATTTCTGATACTCGGATAAACACCACCTGATACATGTTACTGGCTAGATTTCTGATACGCGGATAAACACCACCTGATACATGTTACTGGCTAGATTTCTGATACGCGGATAAACACCACCTGATACATGTTACTGGCTAGATTTCTGATACTCGGATAAACACCACCTGATACATGTTACTGGCTAGATTTCTGACTCTCCAATAAACACCACATGATACATGTTACTGGCTAGATTTCTGACTCTCGAATACACACCACATGATACATGTTACTGGCTAGATTTCTGATACTCGGATATACACCACCTGCTACATGTTACTGGCTAGATTTCTGACTCTCGGATAAACACCACATGATACATGTTACTGGCTAGATTTCTGACTCTCCAATAAACACCACATGATACATGTTACTGGCTAGATTTCTGACTCTCGAATACACACCACATGATACATGTTACTGGCTAGATTTCTGATACTCGGATATACACCACCTGCTACATGTTACTGGCTAGATTTCTGACTCTCGGATATATACCACCTGATACATGTTACTGGCTAGATTTCTGACTCTCGGATAAACACCACCTGCTACATGTTACTGGCTAGATTTCTGACTCTCGGATATATACCACCTGATACATGTTACTGGCTAGATTTCTGACACTCGGATAAACACCACCTGCTACATGTTACTGGCTAGATTTCTGACTCTCGGATACACACCACCTGATCCATGTTACTGGCTAGATTTCTGACTCTCGGATAAACACCACATGATACATGTTACTGGCTAGATTTCTGACTCTCGGATACACACCACCTGATACATGTTACTGGCTAGATTTCTGAATCTCCAATAAACACCACCTGATACATGTTACTGGCTAGATTTCTGACTCTCGGATACACACCACCTGCTACATGTTACTGGCTAGATTTCTGACTCTCGGATATACACCACCTGCTACATGTTACTGGCTAGATTTCTGACTCTCGGATAAACACCACCTGATACATGTTACTGGCTAGATTTCTGACTCTCGGATAAACACCACCTGATACATGTTACTGGCTAGATTTCTGACTCTCGGATATACACCACCTGATACATGTTACTGGCTAGATTTCTGACTCTCGGATAAACACCACCTGCTACATGTTACTGGCTAGATTTCTGATACTCGAATAAACACCACATGATACATGTTACTGGCTAGATTTCTGACTCTCGGATAAACACCACATGATACATGTTACTGGCTAGATTTCTGATACTCGGATAAACACCACCTGATACATGTTACTGGCTAGATTTCTGACTCTCGGATAAACACCACCTGATACATGTTACTGGCTAGATTTCTGATACTCGGATAAACACCACCTGATACATGTTACTGGCTAGATTTCTGACTCTCGGATAAACACCACATGATACATGTTACTGGCTAGATTTCTGACTCTCGAATACACACCACCTGATACATGTTACTGGCTAGATTTCTGAATCTCCAATAAACACCACCTGATACATGTTACTGGCTAGATTTCTGACTCTCGGATACACACCACCTGATACATGTTACTGGCTAGATTTCTGACACTCGGATAAACACCACCTGATACATGTTACTGGCTAGATTTCTGACTCTCGGATACACACCACCTGATACATGTTACTGGCTAGATTTCTGACACTCGGATAAACACCACCTGATACATGTTACTGGCTAGATTTCTGAATCTCCAATAAACACCACCTGATACATGTTACTGGCTAGATTTCTGACTCTCGAATACACACCACCTGATACATGTTACTGGCTAGATTTCTGAATCTCCAATAAACACCACCTGATACATGTTACTGGCTAGATTTCTGATACTCGGATATACACCACCTGCTACATGTTACTGGCTAGATTTCTGATACTCGGATATACACCACCTGCTACATGTTACTGGCTAGATTTCTGATACTCGGATAAACACCACCTGATACATGTTACTGGCTAGATTTCTGACTCTCGGATATACACCACCTGCTACATGTTACTGGCTAGATTTCTGATACTCGAATAAACACCACCTGATACATGTTACTGGCTAGATTTCTGACTCTCGGATATACACCACCTGCTACATGTTACTGGCTAGATTTCTGACTCTCGGATAAACACCACCTGATACATGTTACTGGCTAGATTTCTGACTCTCGGATAAACACCACCTGATACATGTTACTGGCTAGATTTCTGACTCTCGAATAAACACCACCTGATACATGTTACTGGCTAGATTTCTGACTCTCGGATAAACACCACCTGATACATGTTACTGGCTAGATTTCTGACTCTCGGATATACACCACCTGCTACATGTTACTGGCTAGATTTCTGATACTCGGATATACACCACCTGCTACATGTTACTGGCTAGATTTCTGATACTCCGATAAACACCACCTGATACATGTTACTGGCTAGATTTCTGATACTCGGATAAACACCACCTGATACATGTTACTGGCTAGATTTCTGACACTCGGATAAACACCACCTGATACATGTTACTGGCTAGATTTCTGATACTCGGATAAACACCACCTGATACATGTTACTGGCTAGATTTCTGACTCTCGAATAAACACCACCTGATACGTGTTACTGGCTAGATTTCTGACTCTCGAATAAACACCACCTGATACATGTTACTGGCTAGATTTCTGATACTCGGATATACACCACCTGATACATGTTACTGGCTAGATTTCTGATACTCGGATAAACACCACATGATACATGTTACTGGCTAGATTTCTGACTCTCGGATAAACACCACATGATACATGTTACTGGCTAGATTTCTGACTCTCGGATAAACACCACATGATACATGTTACTGGCTAGATTTCTGATACTCGGATAAACACCACCTGATACATGTTACTGGCTAGATTTCTGATACTCGGTTACACACCACATGATACATGTTACTGGCTAGATTTCTGACTCTCGGATATACACCACCTGATACATGTTACTGGCTAGATTTCTGATACTCGGTTACACACCACATGATACATGTTACTGGCTAGATTTCTGACTCTCGGATAAACACCACCTGATACATGTTACTGGCTAGATTTCTGATACTCGGTTACACACCACATGATACATGTTACTGGCTAGATTTCTGACTCTCGGATAAACACCACCTGATACATGTTACTGGCTAGATTTCTGATACTCGGTTACACACCACATGATACATGTTACTGGCTAGATTTCTGATACTCGGATACACACCACCTGATACATGTTACTGGCTAGATTTCTGATACTCGGATACACACCACCTGATACATGTTACTGGCTAGATTTCTGATACTCGGTTACACACCACATGATACATGTTACTGGCTAGATTTCTGATACTCGGATACACACCACCTGATACATGTTACAGGCTAGATTTCTGACTCTCGGAATAAACACCACCTGATACATGTTACTGGCTAGATTTCTGACTCTCGAATAAACACCACCTGCTACTGGCTAGATTTCTGACTCTCGGAATAAACACCACTTGATACATGTTACTGGCTAGATTTCTGATACTCGGATATACACCACCTGATACATGTTACTGGCTAGATTTCTGACTCTCGGATAAACACCACCTGATACATGTTACTGGCTAGATTTCTGACTCTCGGATAAACACCACATGATACATGTTACTGGCTAGATTTCTGATACTCGAATACACACCACCTGATACATGTTACTGGCTAGATTTCTGACTCTCGAATACACACCACCTGATACATGTTACTGGCTAGATTTCTGATACTCGGATATACACCACCTGATACATGTTACTGGCTAGATTTCTGACTCTCGGATAAACACCACCTGCTACATGTTACTGGCTAGATTTCTGATACTCGGATATACACCACCTGATACATGTTACTGGCTAGATTTCTGACTCTCCAATAAACACCACCTGCTACATGTTACTGGCTAGATTTCTGACTCTCGAATACACACCACATGATACATGTTACTGGCTAGATTTCTGATACTCGGATATACACCACCTGCTACATGTTACTGGCTAGATTTCTGACTCTCGGATATATACCACCTGATACATGTTACTGGCTAGATTTCTGACTCTCGGATAAACACCACCTGATACATGTTACTGGCTAGATTTCTGACACTCGGATAAACACCACCTGCTACATGTTACTGGCTAGATTTCTGACTCTCGGATACACACCACCTGATACATGTTACTGGCTAGATTTCTGAATCTCCAATAAACACCACCTGATACATGTTACTGGCTAGATTTCTGACTCTCGGATACACACCACCTGCTACATGTTACTGGCTAGATTTCTGACTCTCGGATATACACCACCTGCTACATGTTACTGGCTAGATTTCTGACTCTCGGATAAACACCACCTGATACATGTTACTGGCTAGATTTCTGACTCTCGGATAAACACCACCTGATACATGTTACTGGCTAGATTTCTGACTCTCGGATATACACCACCTGATACATGTTACTGGCTAGATTTCTGACTCTCGGATAAACACCACCTGATACATGTTACTGGCTAGATTTCTGATACTCGAATAAACACCACCTGATACATGTTACTGGCTAGATTTCTGACTCTCGGATAAACACCACATGATACATGTTACTGGCTAGATTTCTGATACTCGGATAAACACCACCTGATACATGTTACTGGCTAGATTTCTGACTCTCGGATAAACACCACCTGATACATGTTACTGGCTAGATTTCTGATACTCGGATAAACACCACCTGATACATGTTACTGGCTAGATTTCTGACTCTCGGATAAACACCACATGATACATGTTACTGGCTAGATTTCTGACTCTCGAATACACACCACCTGATACATGTTACTGGCTAGATTTCTGAATCTCCAATAAACACCACCTGATACATGTTACTGGCTAGATTTCTGACTCTCGGATACACACCACCTGATACATGTTACTGGCTAGATTTCTGACACTCGGATAAACACCACCTGATACATGTTACTGGCTAGATTTCTGACTCTCGGATACACACCACCTGATACATGTTACTGGCTAGATTTCTGACACTCGGATAAACACCACCTGATACATGTTACTGGCTAGATTTCTGAATCTCCAATAAACACCACCTGATACATGTTACTGGCTAGATTTCTGACTCTCGAATACACACCACCTGATACATGTTACTGGCTAGATTTCTGAATCTCCAATAAACACCACCTGATACATGTTACTGGCTAGATTTCTGATACTCGGATATACACCACCTGCTACATGTTACTGGCTAGATTTCTGATACTCGGATATACACCACCTGCTACATGTTACTGGCTAGATTTCTGATACTCGGATAAACACCACCTGATACATGTTACTGGCTAGATTTCTGACTCTCGGATATACACCACCTGCTACATGTTACTGGCTAGATTTCTGATACTCGAATAAACACCACCTGATACATGTTACTGGCTAGATTTCTGACTCTCGGATATACACCACCTGCTACATGTTACTGGCTAGATTTCTGACTCTCGGATAAACACCACCTGATACATGTTACTGGCTAGATTTCTGACTCTCGGATAAACACCACCTGATACATGTTACTGGCTAGATTTCTGACTCTCGAATAAACACCACCTGATACATGTTACTGGCTAGATTTCTGACTCTCGGATAAACACCACCTGATACATGTTACTGGCTAGATTTCTGACTCTCGAATAAACACCACCTGATACATGTTACTGGCTAGATTTCTGACTCTCGGATATACACCACCTGCTACATGTTACTGGCTAGATTTCTGATACTCCGATAAACACCACCTGATACATGTTACTGGCTAGATTTCTGATACTCGGATAAACACCACCTGATACATGTTACTGGCTAGATTTCTGACACTCGGATAAACACCACCTGATACATGTTACTGGCTAGATTTCTGATACTCGGATAAACACCACCTGATACATGTTACTGGCTAGATTTCTGACTCTCGAATAAACACCACCTGATACGTGTTACTGGCTAGATTTCTGACTCTCGAATAAACACCACCTGATACATGTTACTGGCTAGATTTCTGATACTCGGATATACACCACCTGATACATGTTACTGGCTAGATTTCTGATACTCGGATAAACACCACATGATACATGTTACTGGCTAGATTTCTGACTCTCGGATAAACACCACATGATACATGTTACTGGCTAGATTTCTGACTCTCGGATAAACACCACATGATACATGTTACTGGCTAGATTTCTGATACTCGGATAAACACCACCTGATACATGTTACTGGCTAGATTTCTGATACTCGGTTACACACCACATGATACATGTTACTGGCTAGATTTCTGACTCTCGGATATACACCACCTGATACATGTTACTGGCTAGATTTCTGATACTCGGTTACACACCACATGATACATGTTACTGGCTAGATTTCTGACTCTCGGATAAACACCACCTGATACATGTTACTGGCTAGATTTCTGACTCTCGGATAAACACCACCTGATACATGTTACTGGCTAGATTTCTGATACTCGGATAAACACCACCTGATACATGTTACTGGCTAGATTTCTGATACGCGGATAAACACCACCTGATACATGTTACTGGCTAGATTTCTGATACGCGGATAAACACCACCTGATACATGTTACTGGCTAGATTTCTGATACTCGGATAAACACCACCTGATACATGTTACTGGCTAGATTTCTGACTCTCCAATAAACACCACATGATACATGTTACTGGCTAGATTTCTGACTCTCGAATACACACCACATGATACATGTTACTGGCTAGATTTCTGATACTCGGATATACACCACCTGCTACATGTTACTGGCTAGATTTCTGACTCTCGGATAAACACCACATGATACATGTTACTGGCTAGATTTCTGACTCTCGAATACACACCACATGATACATGTTACTGGCTAGATTTCTGATACTCGGATATACACCACCTGCTACATGTTACTGGCTAGATTTCTGACTCTCGGATATATACCACCTGATACATGTTACTGGCTAGATTTCTGACTCTCGGATAAACACCACCTGCTACATGTTACTGGCTAGATTTCTGACTCTCGGATATATACCACCTGATACATGTTACTGGCTAGATTTCTGACACTCGGATAAACACCACCTGCTACATGTTACTGGCTAGATTTCTGACTCTCGGATACACACCACCTGATCCATGTTACTGGCTAGATTTCTGACTCTCGGATAAACACCACATGATACATGTTACTGGCTAGATTTCTGACTCTCGGATACACACCACCTGATACATGTTACTGGCTAGATTTCTGAATCTCCAATAAACACCACCTGATACATGTTACTGGCTAGATTTCTGACTCTCGGATACACACCACCTGCTACATGTTACTGGCTAGATTTCTGACTCTCGGATATACACCACCTGCTACATGTTACTGGCTAGATTTCTGACTCTCGGATAAACACCACCTGATACATGTTACTGGCTAGATTTCTGACTCTCGGATAAACACCACCTGATACATGTTACTGGCTAGATTTCTGACTCTCGGATATACACCACCTGATACATGTTACTGGCTAGATTTCTGACTCTCGGATAAACACCACCTGCTACATGTTACTGGCTAGATTTCTGATACTCGAATAAACACCACATGATACATGTTACTGGCTAGATTTCTGACTCTCGGATAAACACCACATGATACATGTTACTGGCTAGATTTCTGATACTCGGATAAACACCACCTGATACATGTTACTGGCTAGATTTCTGACTCTCGGATAAACACCACCTGATACATGTTACTGGCTAGATTTCTGATACTCGGATAAACACCACCTGATACATGTTACTGGCTAGATTTCTGACTCTCGGATAAACACCACATGATACATGTTACTGGCTAGATTTCTGACTCTCGAATACACACCACCTGATACATGTTACTGGCTAGATTTCTGAATCTCCAATAAACACCACCTGATACATGTTACTGGCTAGATTTCTGACTCTCGGATACACACCACCTGATACATGTTACTGGCTAGATTTCTGACACTCGGATAAACACCACCTGATACATGTTACTGGCTAGATTTCTGACTCTCGGATACACACCACCTGATACATGTTACTGGCTAGATTTCTGACACTCGGATAAACACCACCTGATACATGTTACTGGCTAGATTTCTGAATCTCCAATAAACACCACCTGATACATGTTACTGGCTAGATTTCTGACTCTCGAATACACACCACCTGATACATGTTACTGGCTAGATTTCTGAATCTCCAATAAACACCACCTGATACATGTTACTGGCTAGATTTCTGATACTCGGATATACACCACCTGCTACATGTTACTGGCTAGATTTCTGATACTCGGATATACACCACCTGCTACATGTTACTGGCTAGATTTCTGATACTCGGATAAACACCACCTGATACATGTTACTGGCTAGATTTCTGACTCTCGGATATACACCACCTGCTACATGTTACTGGCTAGATTTCTGATACTCGAATAAACACCACCTGATACATGTTACTGGCTAGATTTCTGACTCTCGGATATACACCACCTGCTACATGTTACTGGCTAGATTTCTGACTCTCGGATAAACACCACCTGATACATGTTACTGGCTAGATTTCTGACTCTCGGATAAACACCACCTGATACATGTTACTGGCTAGATTTCTGACTCTCGAATAAACACCACCTGATACATGTTACTGGCTAGATTTCTGACTCTCGGATAAACACCACCTGATACATGTTACTGGCTAGATTTCTGACTCTCGGATATACACCACCTGCTACATGTTACTGGCTAGATTTCTGATACTCGGATATACACCACCTGCTACATGTTACTGGCTAGATTTCTGATACTCCGATAAACACCACCTGATACATGTTACTGGCTAGATTTCTGATACTCGGATAAACACCACCTGATACATGTTACTGGCTAGATTTCTGACACTCGGATAAACACCACCTGATACATGTTACTGGCTAGATTTCTGATACTCGGATAAACACCACCTGATACATGTTACTGGCTAGATTTCTGACTCTCGAATAAACACCACCTGATACGTGTTACTGGCTAGATTTCTGACTCTCGAATAAACACCACCTGATACATGTTACTGGCTAGATTTCTGATACTCGGATATACACCACCTGATACATGTTACTGGCTAGATTTCTGATACTCGGATAAACACCACATGATACATGTTACTGGCTAGATTTCTGACTCTCGGATAAACACCACATGATACATGTTACTGGCTAGATTTCTGACTCTCGGATAAACACCACATGATACATGTTACTGGCTAGATTTCTGATACTCGGATAAACACCACCTGATACATGTTACTGGCTAGATTTCTGATACTCGGTTACACACCACATGATACATGTTACTGGCTAGATTTCTGACTCTCGGATATACACCACCTGATACATGTTACTGGCTAGATTTCTGATACTCGGTTACACACCACATGATACATGTTACTGGCTAGATTTCTGACTCTCGGATAAACACCACCTGATACATGTTACTGGCTAGATTTCTGATACTCGGTTACACACCACATGATACATGTTACTGGCTAGATTTCTGACTCTCGGATAAACACCACCTGATACATGTTACTGGCTAGATTTCTGATACTCGGTTACACACCACATGATACATGTTACTGGCTAGATTTCTGATACTCGGATACACACCACCTGATACATGTTACTGGCTAGATTTCTGATACTCGGATACACACCACCTGATACATGTTACTGGCTAGATTTCTGATACTCGGTTACACACCACATGATACATGTTACTGGCTAGATTTCTGATACTCGGATACACACCACCTGATACATGTTACAGGCTAGATTTCTGACTCTCGGAATAAACACCACCTGATACATGTTACTGGCTAGATTTCTGACTCTCGAATAAACACCACCTGCTACTGGCTAGATTTCTGACTCTCGGAATAAACACCACTTGATACATGTTACTGGCTAGATTTCTGATACTCGGATATACACCACCTGATACATGTTACTGGCTAGATTTCTGACTCTCGGATAAACACCACCTGATACATGTTACTGGCTAGATTTCTGACTCTCGGATAAACACCACATGATACATGTTACTGGCTAGATTTCTGATACTCGAATACACACCACCTGATACATGTTACTGGCTAGATTTCTGACTCTCGAATACACACCACCTGATACATGTTACTGGCTAGATTTCTGATACTCGGATATACACCACCTGATACATGTTACTGGCTAGATATCTGACTCTCGGATAAACACCACCTGCTACATGTTACTGGCTAGATTTCTGATACTCGGATATACACCACCTGATACATGTTACTGGCTAGATTTCTGACTCTCCAATAAACACCACCTGCTACATGTTACTGGCTAGATTTCTGACTCTCGAATACACACCACATGATACATGTTACTGGCTAGATTTCTGATACTCGGATATACACCACCTGCTACATGTTACTGGCTAGATTTCTGACTCTCGGATATATACCACCTGATACATGTTACTGGCTAGATTTCTGACTCTCGGATAAACACCACCTGATACATGTTACTGGCTAGATTTCTGACACTCGGATAAACACCACCTGCTACATGTTACTGGCTAGATTTCTGACTCTCGGATACACACCACCTGATACATGTTACTGGCTAGATTTCTGAATCTCCAATAAACACCACCTGATACATGTTACTGGCTAGATTTCTGACTCTCGGATACACACCACCTGCTACATGTTACTGGCTAGATTTCTGACTCTCGGATATACACCACCTGCTACATGTTACTGGCTAGATTTCTGACTCTCGGATAAACACCACCTGATACATGTTACTGGCTAGATTTCTGACTCTCGGATAAACACCACCTGATACATGTTACTGGCTAGATTTCTGACTCTCGGATATACACCACCTGATACATGTTACTGGCTAGATTTCTGACTCTCGGATAAACACCACCTGCTACATGTTACTGGCTAGATTTCTGATACTCGAATAAACACCACCTGATACATGTTACTGGCTAGATTTCTGACTCTCGGATAAACACCACATGATACATGTTACTGGCTAGATTTCTGATACTCGGATAAACACCACCTGATACATGTTACTGGCTAGATTTCTGACTCTCGGATAAACACCACCTGATACATGTTACTGGCTAGATTTCTGATACTCGGATAAACACCACCTGATACATGTTACTGGCTAGATTTCTGACTCTCGGATAAACACCACATGATACATGTTACTGGCTAGATTTCTGACTCTCGAATACACACCACCTGATACATGTTACTGGCTAGATTTCTGAATCTCCAATAAACACCACCTGATACATGTTACTGGCTAGATTTCTGACTCTCGGATACACACCACCTGATACATGTTACTGGCTAGATTTCTGACACTCGGATAAACACCACCTGATACATGTTACTGGCTAGATTTCTGACTCTCGGATACACACCACCTGATACATGTTACTGGCTAGATTTCTGACACTCGGATAAACACCACCTGATACATGTTACTGGCTAGATTTCTGAATCTCCAATAAACACCACCTGATACATGTTACTGGCTAGATTTCTGACTCTCGAATACACACCACCTGATACATGTTACTGGCTAGATTTCTGAATCTCCAATAAACACCACCTGATACATGTTACTGGCTAGATTTCTGATACTCGGATATACACCACCTGCTACATGTTACTGGCTAGATTTCTGATACTCGGATATACACCACCTGCTACATGTTACTGGCTAGATTTCTGATACTCGGATAAACACCACCTGATACATGTTACTGGCTAGATTTCTGACTCTCGGATATACACCACCTGCTACATGTTACTGGCTAGATTTCTGATACTCGAATAAACACCACCTGATACATGTTACTGGCTAGATTTCTGACTCTCGGATATACACCACCTGCTACATGTTACTGGCTAGATTTCTGACTCTCGGATAAACACCACCTGATACATGTTACTGGCTAGATTTCTGACTCTCGGATAAACACCACCTGATACATGTTACTGGCTAGATTTCTGACTCTCGAATAAACACCACCTGATACATGTTACTGGCTAGATTTCTGACTCTCGGATAAACACCACCTGATACATGTTACTGGCTAGATTTCTGACTCTCGAATAAACACCACCTGATACATGTTACTGGCTAGATTTCTGACTCTCGGATATACACCACCTGCTACATGTTACTGGCTAGATTTCTGATACTCGGATATACACCACCTGCTACATGTTACTGGCTAGATTTCTGATACTCCGATAAACACCACCTGATACATGTTACTGGCTAGATTTCTGATACTCGGATAAACACCACCTGATACATGTTACTGGCTAGATTTCTGACACTCGGATAAACACCACCTGATACATGTTACTGGCTAGATTTCTGATACTCGGATAAACACCACCTGATACATGTTACTGGCTAGATTTCTGACTCTCGAATAAACACCACCTGATACGTGTTACTGGCTAGATTTCTGACTCTCGAATAAACACCACCTGATACATGTTACTGGCTAGATTTCTGATACTCGGATATACACCACCTGATACATGTTACTGGCTAGATTTCTGATACTCGGATAAACACCACATGATACATGTTACTGGCTAGATTTCTGACTCTCGGATAAACACCACATGATACATGTTACTGGCTAGATTTCTGACTCTCGGATAAACACCACATGATACATGTTACTGGCTAGATTTCTGATACTCGGATAAACACCACCTGATACATGTTACTGGCTAGATTTCTGATACTCGGTTACACACCACATGATACATGTTACTGGCTAGATTTCTGACTCTCGGATATACACCACCTGATACATGTTACTGGCTAGATTTCTGATACTCGGTTACACACCACATGATACATGTTACTGGCTAGATTTCTGACTCTCGGATAAACACCACCTGATACATGTTACTGGCTAGATTTCTGATACTCGGTTACACACCACATGATACATGTTACTGGCTAGATTTCTGACTCTCGGATAAACACCACCTGATACATGTTACTGGCTAGATTTCTGATACTCGGTTACACACCACATGATACATGTTACTGGCTAGATTTCTGATACTCGGATACACACCACCTGATACATGTTACTGGCTAGATTTCTGATACTCGGATACACACCACCTGATACATGTTACTGGCTAGATTTCTGATACTCGGTTACACACCACATGATACATGTTACTGGCTAGATTTCTGATACTCGGATACACACCACCTGATACATGTTACAGGCTAGATTTCTGACTCTCGGAATAAACACCACCTGATACATGTTACTGGCTAGATTTCTGACTCTCGAATAAACACCACCTGCTACTGGCTAGATTTCTGACTCTCGGAATAAACACCACTTGATACATGTTACTGGCTAGATTTCTGATACTCGGATATACACCACCTGATACATGTTACTGGCTAGATTTCTGACTCTCGGATAAACACCACCTGATACATGTTACTGGCTAGATTTCTGACTCTCGGATAAACACCACATGATACATGTTACTGGCTAGATTTCTGACTCTCGGATAAACACCACATGATACATGTTACTGGCTAGATTTCTGACTCTCGGATAAACACCACATGATACATGTTACTGGCTAGATTTCTGACTCTCGGATAAACACCACATGATACATGTTACTGGCTAGATTTCTGACTCTCGGATAAACACCACCTGATACATGTTACTGGCTAGATTTCTGACTCTCGGATAAACACCACATGATACATGTTACTGGCTAGATTTCTGACTCTCGGATAGACACCACATGATACATGTTACTGGCTAGATTTCTGACTCTCGGATAGACACCACATGATACATGTTACTGGCTAGATTTCTGATACTCGGATACACACCACCTGATACATGTTACTGGCTAGATTTCTGACTCTCGGATAAACACCACATGATACATGTTACTGGCTAGATTTCTGACTCTCGAATAAACACCACCTGATACATGTTACTGGCTAGATTTCTGACTCTCGGATAAACACCACATGATACATGTTACTGGCTAGATTTCTGACTCTCGGATAAACACCACCTGATACATGTTACTGGCTAGATTTCTGACTCTCGGATACACACCACCTGATACATGTTACTGGCTAGATTTCTGACTCTCGGATAAACACCACCTGATACATGTTACTGGCTAGATTTCTGACTCTCGGATAAACACCACCTGATACTGGCTAGATTTCTGACTCTCGGATAAACACCACCTGATACATGTTACTGGCTAGATTTCTGACTCTCGAATAAACACCACCTGATACATGTTACTGGCTAGATTTCTGACTCTCGGATAAACACCACCTGATACATGTTACTGGCTAGATTTCTGACTCTCGAATAAACACCACCTGATACTGGCTAGATTTCTGACTCTCGGATAAACACCACCTGATACATGTTACTGGCTAGATTTCTGACTCTCGAATAAACACCACATGATACATGTTACTGGCTAGATTTCTGACTCTCGAATAAACACCACATGATACATGTTACTGGCTAGATTTCTGACTCTCGAATAAACACCACATGATACATGTTACTGGCTAGATTTCTGACTCTCGAATAAACACCACATGATACATGTTACTGGCTAGATTTCTGACTCTCGGATACACACCACCTGATACATGTTACTGGCTAGATTTCTGACTCTCGGATAAACACCACCTGATACATGTTACTGGCTAGATTTCTGATACTCGGATAAACACCACCTGATACATGTTACTGGCTAGATTTCTGACTCTCGGATAAACACCACATGATACATGTTACTGGCTAGATTTCTGACTCTCGAATACACACCACCTGATACATGTTACTGGCTAGATTTCTGAATCTCCAATAAACACCACCTGATACATGTTACTGGCTAGATTTCTGACTCTCGGATACACACCACCTGATACATGTTACTGGCTAGATTTCTGACACTCGGATAAACACCACCTGATACATGTTACTGGCTAGATTTCTGACTCTCGGATACACACCACCTGATACATGTTACTGGCTAGATTTCTGACACTCGGATAAACACCACCTGATACATGTTACTGGCTAGATTTCTGAATCTCCAATAAACACCACCTGATACATGTTACTGGCTAGATTTCTGACTCTCGAATACACACCACCTGATACATGTTACTGGCTAGATTTCTGAATCTCCAATAAACACCACCTGATACATGTTACTGGCTAGATTTCTGATACTCGGATATACACCACCTGCTACATGTTACTGGCTAGATTTCTGATACTCGGATATACACCACCTGCTACATGTTACTGGCTAGATTTCTGATACTCGGATAAACACCACCTGATACATGTTACTGGCTAGATTTCTGACTCTCGGATATACACCACCTGCTACATGTTACTGGCTAGATTTCTCATACTCGAATAAACACCACCTGATACATGTTACTGGCTAGATTTCTGACTCTCGGATATACACCACCTGCTACATGTTACTGGCTAGATTTCTGACTCTCGGATAAACACCACCTGATACATGTTACTGGCTAGATTTCTGACTCTCGGATAAACACCACCTGATACATGTTACTGGCTAGATTTCTGACTCTCGGATAAACACCACATGATACATGTTACTGGCTAGATTTCTGACTCTCGGATAAACACCACATGATACATGTTACTGGCTAGATTTCTGACTCTCGAATAAACACCACCTGATACATGTTACTGGCTAGATTTCTGACTCTCGGATATACACCACCTGCTACATGTTACTGGCTAGATTTCTGATACTCGGATATACACCACCTGCTACATGTTACTGGCTAGATTTCTGATACTCCGATAAACACCACCTGATACATGTTACTGGCTAGATTTCTGATACTCGGATAAACACCACCTGATACATGTTACTGGCTAGATTTCTGACACTCGGATAAACACCACCTGATACATGTTACTGGCTAGATTTCTGATACTCGGATAAACACCACCTGATACATGTTACTGGCTAGATTTCTGACTCTCGAATAAACACCACCTGATACGTGTTACTGGCTAGATTTCTGACTCTCGGATAAACACCACCTGATACATGTTACTGGCTAGATTTCTGATACTCGGTTACACACCACATGATACATGTTACTGGCTAGATTTCTGACTCTCGGATAAACACCACCTGATACATGTTACTGGCTAGATTTCTGATACTCGGTTACACACCACATGATACATGTTACTGGCTAGATTTCTGATACTCGGATACACACCACCTGATACATGTTACTGGCTAGATTTCTGATACTCGGATACACACCACCTGATACATGTTACTGGCTAGATTTCTGATACTCGGTTACACACCACATGATACATGTTACTGGCTAGATTTCTGATACTCGGATACACACCACCTGATACATGTTACAGGCTAGATTTCTGACTCTCGGAATAAACACCACCTGATACATGTTACTGGCTAGATTTCTGACTCTCGAATAAACACCACCTGCTACTGGCTAGATTTCTGACTCTCGGAATAAACACCACTTGATACATGTTACTGGCTAGATTTCTGATACTCGGATATACACCACCTGATACATGTTACTGGCTAGATTTCTGACTCTCGGATAAACACCACCTGATACATGTTACTGGCTAGATTTCTGACTCTCGGATAAACACCACATGATACATGTTACTGGCTAGATTTCTGACTCTCGGATAAACACCACATGATACATGTTACTGGCTAGATTTCTGACTCTCGGATAAACACCACATGATACATGTTACTGGCTAGATTTCTGACTCTCGGATAAACACCACATGATACATGTTACTGGCTAGATTTCTGACTCTCGGATAAACACCACCTGATACATGTTACTGGCTAGATTTCTGACTCTCGGATAAACACCACATGATACATGTTACTGGCTAGATTTCTGACTCTCGGATAGACACCACATGATACATGTTACTGGCTAGATTTCTGACTCTCGGATAGACACCACATGATACATGTTACTGGCTAGATTTCTGATACTCGGATACACACCACCTGATACATGTTACTGGCTAGATTTCTGACTCTCGGATAAACACCACATGATACATGTTACTGGCTAGATTTCTGACTCTCGAATAAACACCACCTGATACATGTTACTGGCTAGATTTCTGACTCTCGGATAAACACCACATGATACATGTTACTGGCTAGATTTCTGACTCTCGGATAAACACCACCTGATACATGTTACTGGCTAGATTTCTGACTCTCGGATAAACACCACCTGATACATGTTACTGGCTAGATTTCTGACTCTCGAATAAACACCACCTGATACATGTTACTGGCTAGATTTCTGACTCTCGGATAAACACCACCTGATACATGTTACTGGCTAGATTTCTGACTCTCGAATAAACACCACCTGATACTGGCTAGATTTCTGACTCTCGGATAAACACCACCTGATACATGTTACTGGCTAGATTTCTGACTCTCGAATAAACACCACATGATACATGTTACTGGCTAGATTTCTGACTCTCGAATAAACACCACATGATACATGTTACTGGCTAGATTTCTGACTCTCGAATAAACACCACATGATACATGTTACTGGCTAGATTTCTGACTCTCGAATAAACACCACATGATACATGTTACTGGCTAGATTTCTGACTCTCGGATACACACCACCTGATACATGTTACTGGGTAGATTTCTGAATCTCGGATAAACACCACCTGATACATGTTACTGGCTAGATTTCTGACTCTCGAATAAACACCACATGATACATGTTATTGGCTAGATTTCTGACTCTCGAATACACACCACCTGATACATGTTACTGGCTAGATTTCTGATACTCGGATAAACACCACCAGATACATGTTACTGGCTAGATTTCTGACTCTCGGATAAACACCACCTGATACATGTTACTGGCTAGATTTCTGATACTCGGATAAACACCACCAGATACATGTTACTGGCTAGATTTCTGACTCTCGGATAAACACCACCTGATACATGTTACTGGCTAGATTTCTGACTCTCGGATAAACACCACCTGATACATGTTACTGGCTAGATTTCTGACTCTCGGATAAACACCACATGATACATGTTACTGGCTAGATTTCTGACTCTCGGAATAAACACCACCTGATCCATGTTACTGGCTAGATTTCTGACTCTCGGATAAACACCACCTGATACATGTTACTGGCTAGATTTCTGACTCTCGAATAAACACCACCTGATACATGTTACTGGCTAGATTTCTGACTCTCGGATAAACACCACATGATACATGTTACTGGCTAGATTTCTGACACTCGGATAAACACCACATGATACATGTTACTGGCTAGATTTCTGAATCTCGGATAAACACCACATGATACATGTTACTGGCTAGATTTCTGACTCTCGGATACACACCACATGATACATGTTACTGGCTAGATTTCTGACACTCGGATAAACACCACCTGATACATGTTACTGGCTAGATTTCTGACACTCGGATAAACACCACCTGATACATGTTACTGGCTAGATTTCTGATACTCGGATAAACACCACATGATACATGTTACTGGCTAGATTTCTGACACTCGGATAAACACCACATGATACATGTTACTGGCTATATTTCTGACTCTCGGATAAACACCACCTGATACATGTTACTGGCTAGATTTATGATACTCGGATACACACCACCTGATACATGTTACTGGCTAGATTTCTGATACTCGGATACACACCAACTGATACATGTTACTGGCTAGATTTCTGACTCTCGAATAAACACCACATGATACATGTTACTGGCTAGATTTCTGACTCTCGGATAAACACCACCTGATACATGTTACTGGCTAGATTTCTAACTCTCGAATAAACACCACCTGATACATGTTACTGGCTAGATTTCTGACACTCGGATAAACACCACATGATACATGTTACTGGCTAGATTTCTGACTCTCGGATAAACACCACCTGATACATGTTACTGGCTAGATTTCTGATACTCGGATAAACACCACCTGATACATGTTACTGGCTAGATTTCTGATACTCGGATATACACCACCTGATACATGTTACTGGCTAGATTTCTGACACTCGGATAAACACCACCTGATACATGTTACTGGCTAGATTTCTGATACGCGGATAAACACCACCTGATACATGTTACTGGCTAGATTTCTGACTCTCGAATAAACACCACCTGATACATGTTACTGGCTAGATTTCTGAATCTCGGAATAAACACCACCTGATACATGTTACTGGCTAGATTTCTGACTCTCGAATAGACACCACCTGATACATGTTACTGGCTAGATTTCTGAATCTCGGAATAAACACCACCTGATACATGTTACTGGCTAGATTTCTGATACTCGGATATACACCACCTGATCCATGTTACTGGCTAGATTTCTGACTCTCGAATAAACACCACCTGATCCATGTTACTGGCTAGATTTCTGACTCTCGGATAAACACCACATGATACATGTTACTGGCTAGATTTCTGACTCTCGGATAAACACCACATGATACATGTTACTGGCTAGATTTCTGACTCTCGAATAAATACCACCTGATACATGTTACTGGCTAGATTTCTGACTCTCGAATAAACACCACCTGATACATGTTACTGGCTAGATTTCTGATACTCGGATAAACACCACCTGATCCATGTTACTGGCTAGATCTCTGACTCTCGAATAAACACCACCTGATACATGTTACTGGCTAGATTTCTGACTCTCGGATAAACACCACCTGATACATGTTACTGGCTAGATTTCTGAATCTCGAATAAACACCACCTGATACATGTTACTGGCTAGATTTCTGACTCTCGGATAAACACCACCTGATACATGTTACTGGCTAGATTTCTGACTCTCGGATAAACACCACATGATACATGTTACTGGCTAGATTTCTGACTCTCGGATACACACCACATGATACATGTTACTGGCTAGATTTCTGACTCTCGGATAAACACCACATGATACATGTTACTGGCTAGATTTCTGATACTCGGATACACACCACCTGATACATGTTACTGGCTAGATTTCTGACTCTCGAATAAACACCACCTGATACATGTTACTGGCTAGATTTCTGACACTCGGATAAACACCACATGATACATGTTACTGGCTAGATTTCTGACTCTCGGATAAACACCACCTGATACATGTTACTGGCTAGATTTCTGATACTCGGATAAACACCACCTGATACATGTTACTGGCTAGATTTCTGATACTCGGATATACACCACCTGATACATGTTACTGGCTAGATTTCTGACACTCGGATAAACACCACCTGATACATGTTACTGGCTAGATTTCTGATACGCGGATAAACACCACCTGATACATGTTACTGGCTAGATTTCTGACTCTCGAATAAACACCACCTGATACATGTTACTGGCTAGATTTCTGAATCTCGGAATAAACACCACCTGATACATGTTACTGGCTAGATTTCTGACTCTCGAATAGACACCACCTGATACATGTTACTGGCTAGATTTCTGAATCTCGGAATAAACACCACCTGATACATGTTACTGGCTAGATTTCTGATACTCGGATATACACCACCTGATCCATGTTACTGGCTAGATTTCTGACTCTCGAATAAACACCACCTGATCCATGTTACTGGCTAGATTTCTGACTCTCGAATAAACACCACCTGATCCATGTTACTGGCTAGATTTCTGACTCTCGAATAAATACCACCTGATACATGTTACTGGCTAGATTTCTGACTCTCGAATAAACACCACCTGATACATGTTACTGGCTAGATTTCTGATACTCGGATAAACACCACCTGATCCATGTTACTGGCTAGATCTCTGACTCTCGAATAAACACCACCTGATACATGTTACTGGCTAGATTTCTGACTCTCGGATAAACACCACCTGATACATGTTACTGGCTAGATTTCTGAATCTCGAATAAACACCACCTGATACATGTTACTGGCTAGATTTCTGACTCTCGGATAAACACCACCTGATACATGTTACTGGCTAGATTTCTGACTCTCGGATAAACACCACATGATACATGTTACTGGCTAGATTTCTGACTCTCGGATACACACCACATGATACATGTTACTGGCTAGATTTCTGACTCTCGGATAAACACCACATGATACATGTTACTGGCTAGATTTCTGATACTCGGATACACACCACCTGATACATGTTACTGGCTAGATTTCTGACTCTCGGATAAACACCACCTGATACATGTTACTGGCTAGATTTCTGATACTCGGATAAACACCACCTGATCCATGTTACTGGCTAGATTTCTGACTCTCGAATAAACACCACCTGATACATGTTACTGG
Source organism: Mactromeris polynyma (assembly GCA_032209605.1). Classification (NCBI taxonomy): domain Eukaryota; kingdom Metazoa; phylum Mollusca; class Bivalvia; order Venerida; family Mactridae; genus Mactromeris; species Mactromeris polynyma. Next base: position 9,786,848 of record JASFXZ010000026.1, on the reverse strand, counting down.
CTAGATTTCTGACTCTCGAATAAACACCACCTGATACATGTTACTGGCTAGATTTCTGACTCTCGAATAAACACCACCTGATCCATGTTACTGGCTAGATTTCTGACTCTCGAATACACACCACCTGATACATGTTACTGGCTAGATTTCTGACTCTCGAATAAACACCACCTGATACATGTTACTGGCTAGATTTCTGACTCTCGAATAAACACCACCTGATACATGTTACTGGCTAGATTTCTGACTCTCGGATAAACACCACCTGATACATGTTACTGGCTAGATTTCTGATACTCGGATAAACACCACATGATACATGTTACTGGCTAGATTTCTGACTCTCGGATAAACACCACCTGATACATGTTACTGGCTAGATTTCTGAATCTCGGAATAAACACCACCTGATACATGTTACTGGCTAGATTTCTGACTCTCGAATAAACACCACCTGATCCATGTTACTGGCTAGATTTCTGACTCTCGGATAAACACCACCTGATACATGTTACTGGCTAGATTTCTGACTCTCGGATAAACACCACCAGATACATGTTACTGGCTAGATTTCTGACTCTCGAATAAACACCACCTGATACTGGCTAGATTTCAATGAAAGATGGTTCAAGCCGCACACAGCAATAAAATGGTTTTAATAAAATTTAAATTTCGATATTTCTTCGGCGTAGCTAAATAATATTGATTTTAACCTATATTGCAGACCAATAAGATGTTGTATATGAATATATATGAATATATCAAACAAAACATATTGTACACTTTTTTTTCATCGACTTCACAAATGTATGTAAACTATTGCACGTCGCAATGTTATACGGATATAGATAAGAAGTTTACAATAAATACACATATAACATTGTATTATATTTACATACAGTATAGCAATATTGATCTTACACATTCGTTACGATAATATGGTAATGACTGATTACATAGTATATATACGCGTATTTATATGTATTATTATATGTATTATTATTTCATAAACATGTTTTTTCGCTATCGCATGTATGTTTTATTACATAGTCATTTTTCAGTTTGTTCTTCATCTATAACGTTATATGTTCGTATATGTGTTATAGTTTTCCTTCTCCGTCTCATAGATATATGTTTGTATATATGTATATATTTGTTTGTCCTCATGGGCCATATGGCTTACTGGACTTAAATGAAAATATATTATGCATAAATTAAAAATTATGAAGCGCGTTATTTAAATACGCAACAAATCAGATGATATGATTGGCTCGTAGTTAACAGAGAGGCACCAAGCGGGGGTGTCTCGAAAAGATAATTCACTTTTTCCCAAGTCTTGCCAGAAGAAACGTTTTAAGTTGATGATATGTGTTCGTTTTTTTCTACCAAAAATTGACATGATTTCTTTCAATTTCATAATTTTCAGTAATATATCGTTGAAAAATACTTCTTTTCCCGTAGCGAACCCCTCTGGCAAAATCAGAGTTCCGAAATAGAGCGATTCTTGATACGAATATTTCACTTTATCTGAATAGAACATCGCGCAAATTGTCGATATTAAAAGAAAAACTGCTGGTATTACACGAGAACTATTTGCCTAGCGTAATAATGTATTCATTGATTTCAACATAGACCCAAATACCAATTTAGGCATTTGTTTTCAATGAAAAACCTCTACTGTTTTGTTTTAAATAAATTTCAATTTTTCATACTGCAAAAATCATTCCATCTCCGCCGTTTATCTTTGTTTTCTTTTTTTAGATATTTCTATTCTATTTTAATAGTTAATCCATTCTACATGCTTACATTCACTATTATTTGTATACAATAAAATTTAAAAATTAGAAATAAAAAACTCCCGCGAGCCGGATTCGAACCAGCGACCTAAAGATGACAGTCAATTTACCACTACAGTCTTCCGCTCTACCAACTGAGCTATCACGGGAAGTTACAATAATGATCGCAAATTTGGTATATATTCTATTTATAGAATGTATAAGCGGACAGCTATTAATAGAAAAACAACTACGGGAAGTAACTCGAGAGCAATTTGATTATTTCTATGTAGCGATTATGTCCCTTTTACTCCTCTTCGCTGATATTACATGTTTGCGTTCTTCTCTTTTATTCCAAATAAGATGACATTTATTTATTTAAATAGATTAACAATTATTTTAGCGAAATTCATGTCGATTTCTATTTTTAGAACCAAGTCTTGGCTATCGACAAATGTTGCACGTGAATCATGGAGAGCGGTCCGGAAATGCGTGCAGGGCGAGTAGATTCAGTGTTGCAGACGATGCCAGGCGCGTTAAAGAGTAATTCAATAGTTGATGATAAATGGGCGCAACATCTTAGAGCATGGTCAGAACATTTACCCGAATATTTCTCTGATTGGGCTGACAACGTGGTACTTAAACCCCCACCACGCTTCAGAGATACGTTTCCGGTGTATTGGACTGGAACCAACTGTGACGAGACGGTTAAACTTTCGGACGACGAGAAGGAGAAGAAAGTTGTCGCTATCTTGCAAAATATTTTGCATAATTTAGAAAATGAAATCGAAGAAGACAGGAAACGCCTAAAGGTATGCTTAACCTTAAATACGCCCGTTTAAATGTCTGAGCTTGGGGATTAGAATGGATTATTTACTGACAAAACTGTAACCTTGTTTGACATCATTGTGGACGCATCTTATTTGCGAACAACAATTGGTTTATACAATCTTATAGCTTATATAAACATGTTTTCTGTCTGCTGTTATGTTTCTATTGAGTACCAATACAACTATTTTGTTTGTTATTTGTCTTATAAGTTGTTACGTTTTCTTTTGTTTGTTTCATCGTCAGCGTATAATACTGAAATACACCAATATGTAGAAGTATTTAAGACTGTGAGTCAAAACATTAATACACACTTTTCTAAATTGTCTCCCTACTTTTCTGCTGATTATTTATTTTCATGGTAATATTTACAAGATGTTTGTATAATCATGCACGGATGTTTGGTTTCAAAAGCTTGAGGTAGCCTAAGGGTAGGAATGCAGTAACACAAGTTAAATCAGTTGATATTTCACGGTATTCAACTTGAAAAACACGAAGGGTTGACGTGAATAAGAAAATCATTGAGTATACAAATTTACGTACCTTATACCAATTAATACCTTTATTTAAGCCACAACTTCAATTATTTCAGATGCGACATATGTTTTATATAAATGGTAGGGTGGCTCGGATACATGTATATATTTATACAAGATATTTTCTTAAACCGTCCATTCTGCTTCATTCTTCCTATTCATTGTTAAATGCTAATACTATAGTCAACTTACACAGCATTTTCTTTGCCATTGAAAATTATTACTGATTTTTTGTTCAATTTCGTTATAACAAGATATCAAATTCATTGATATGCGCATTTATAGATTAATTTGATTGTGACTTATTGAACCATAAAGTTCACAGAAACGAACTCGGCGAAGTTCAATCATTGACCAGATTGTTCCAGTATGATCAGAGTAATGACCCTTGATTTAGCAAACAAGTGCGGAACTATAGAATATTGATTCAGTGTTTTAGACATAGCGCTACCTACCAAAATCAAGTCATTATAAGCTTAGTCGTCAATGATAATCTTAGATATGTGTACAAGGGGCGATAACCTACTTATAGACATTGTTATAAACAGTCTTATGGTCCATGTTCCGTTTTTCATATTTACGTCTTTTTTAACTTGTGAAAATACATAAAGTAACCAAAAGGGAGAGAAGTTAAACTTTAAATTCTGATATTTGTGACGCATTTCGTGAAGAGTTTTGTGAACTATCTGCGCTTATTAGTATTTTCTCAAACGTGAAATTGTCTCTTTGAAATTTAAGACTCAACAGTGCCTTAATGCTAAAACCAGTGTCGAGCAGATGGGCCTACCAATCGACTGGTACAGTCTTGCTTATACAGGGAATGTAATTACAATAAACGATTTCTGTCTCATACAACGGGTACATTGTCGCCTCTAAACTATAATTTACCCAAAAGATCGATGACTTGTTTGACCCTCAATTCCAATTAATATCATTTTTCAACATAATTGAATTATGAACGGAATTTTTATATGTTATGATTGAACATAATAATCGTGAAATTATTGACATTTAATATCTACAGTCAACATATTGTGTATGTATAAAAGATATAACCGCAAATGCTTTTATGAATTAACTATTCATTCAGAAAATCCCTCCACCTAATACTCGCACATATCTGCCCTGTTACTAAACATCCCAATCCTTGAACACTTTATACAAAGGCTCTTATAAAAATACGTCACCTGATAACGGGCAAATATACTCTTGATCGAACTTCATTAAATATTTCCAAATTTGAATAGTTGTTGTAAATACATAAATATAAGGTTGGTTTTATTGAATAAAAACATAGATACATTATCGAGCGCATCTTTGGTGAAATAGTTTTCAATACTTTGTGAGAGTAGTTTAAATAGCACTACTTGTCGGTCAAGTGTTATCGTATATACATAGGTATGACATGGATTGTATATATTTGAGGAGGAAAGAAAAAAAATCTTTTCTATCACTTGATCAAATTATGTTCGATCTGTATCGATCGATATTTGATGAATTTTGTACATTTAAAATATGTTAAATCCTAAGTGTGTCGTTTATATAAACATATAACTCGGATATATCTTCAGGATAATTGAGACGTATAAAACAGGTACTTTGTTTGTATATTACATTCTACTTCATAACTGTTTCTCAAAATGGCCTATTTGTAGACTTCTCTTTTAATACATTTACAAAACTGTACTTTTTATTTTTAATAGAACAAATAACTCATATGAGACCTATAGCTCAAATTTTGCCGTGATGATTCAAATCAGCATTTTCTGGGCAACAGAGGTTATGGGAACGAGACTTCTTCCGAAAAATACGTTTTTCCAAGCCTCGCAATGACTGAATTCCATGCAGCGTACTTAGCGATTCGGTGCCGTGGCAGAGACCGGACGTTATTACGCTATTCCTGTTAGGATTATAAGAACGGTGCGAGTTATTAGGCGTGCTGCACGGAATCTTGTCATTCCGGATCATGGAAAAAAACCATCAATAACAGTCTTGTACTCGGAACACGAGTCTTTATAACCATGCAGTTTGTGTTTTTTGGATTTAAATTAAAATGATGAATGGAATGTACTACAGGCACAGTCAGTTGTTAACTATTTAGTAAAAGCAGAAAATAAACAAAATGTCGATATTCAAAGGGAAGGTACATTGGATTGATTGTAAACTAAATAAAGGCGTGTCCTTCTGCGTCAACTAAGTTCGTTTCGTTTTACTTTTATTGTTGATATCACAATCACTAAATATATTTCTTTGTGTTCCGGACTTGAAACTGATAATTTTAAGCACGAGATAAAAAAGTACTCAAATTTATTCAATTTCACATGCAGTTATAAAATATAACGCAGGAGTGTAAACTCATAGAACAATCGTGGTACATTATTAGGATTATTTCGAGCAGGTTATTGTGTGTATATATGTGAACCAGCGCGGTTTTGGATATAATTATCCACTGATTTGTAAATCGTGCTATATGCCAAATATATTTGCAGAGAGAGAGACGCAAACGCCAAAAGGAACGACGACGGCGTCGGGAAGCCAGAATCAAAGCTGAAATGGACGAGCCTAGGGTGTCACAAAGTCGGCATGCATTTTCTATAGCGCCGAGCAAGCCTCTTGGTACCCGTACTGAGGGAAGTAGAGATATGTTTAGTTCACCAGACAGACAACGGAATGCACATAAGGTCGTAAAACGACAGGGAAGTTTTAGTCTTAATGAAACATTAAACAATTCTCACGACTCCGACAGGTATGAACGTTTTGGCGCCGTGAGGAATGATAGACTTGAGAGAAAAATCCCTCAACGTGCTGGAAGTTACGGCGCATATGATTGGTCAAGACATTCACGTGGTATTGGTGACGAATCCAGTGACAATGACATCACACTTTCCTCGAATGTAAGTTCGATGGATCGGTCAGAAACTCTTGAAGAACTTGATACCGGAGCTGTAAACGTCGAGACACATAAAGAGAATTTAGACAGTTTCAACAAGACTGTACAACCGGAAGTACACAGTAATTCGCCACGAGTCTTAGCAATACATAGCGACAATACATCCTTTGACTCCGATACATCACAGGATATCTCTACTCCAACAAATATTCGTAGAAAGTTAAAATCATTCGATATTTTACCGAATTACAAAAAGAGCGGAACAGATAATGTTGCATCTAAAAGAACTGCTCGACAAAGCACAGAAAGTCCACGAGAGCGACTCACTGTTGCTCAGTCTGGAAAATGTGATCGATTAGAAAGGGGACATGATAAAAGCCCTAGATCTAACAGTGGTGAACAAAAGTCTCCTACTAACAACGTGCTAAAAAAAAGCAAATCTGAGACGAGACTTGCTTCTGAAGTTTCTAATGACGAAATTACTAGCTCAAAGTGTTCTAAACCGTCATATGTAAGTGAAAGCACATCCATGACAATTGGAAACAATAACTCTCATATGACTGGGCATGTTGTGCCTGGTACCCCGTCTGCAGCTGGCACAGTGCCAGAGAGACCCCTATCTGCCGGAACAAGTGGATATTCTACAGACGAAACTAGTTGCAAGGTAAATGTTTGCACATTCTGTTATCTAGTTGTTTAGTTAGTAAAAATCTAGTTTCTATCTTCCATGTTTAGTTCAATATGCAAACCGTTATTTGTTTCATTGATTAAAATTGTAATTTGCTCACATGATCCCGTACTACCCTTCATATTTGACTCATTATTGTACGAAAGCCTGGGGTGACATTTCAGCTTCAAGAATTCTCAAATTCAACTTCACGAATTCACGAGTTCAACTTCATGAATTCACGATTTCATCTTCATGAATTCACGATGTCACGAATTCATAATCTGAACTTCATGATTTGAATTACACGAATTCACGACTTCAACTTCACGAGTTCAAAATTTCACTATCGCGAAGTTAAATTTGAGAATTCTTGAGTTCAAAATTTCACCATCGCGAAGTTAAATTTGAGAATTCTTGAAGCTGAAATGTTACCACCAGGCTTTCGAATTATTGTAATTATTGAATTATATATCCTGTGTAATGCTATGTACAGTAACAGTGAGTTTGCTGTACACTACAGTTTGAATCTAACTATGATTGTTGTTCTTCTCTGGACACACTGAGGACTTTGTTGATTACCTCACAACAAGTCATATACATATATTGTGTTCATTTGTTTGTCCTGTACAAAAACATCATCAAAATAATTACATTACAAGTAAACAAATACAAATCCCTAAAACCGTTTTGATAGATAACTAGGAAGTTTTAAACTCGATACAGCAATTACTGGTTCGTCGAGAGAAATTAAGACAACATTCCCTTGACATATGATCAAAGGTTTGTTTTTTACAAAACAAAACTGTAAGTGAAAGAATAAAAAGCGCAAAACGATTGTATTAGATAGATCACACGTCGATGTGCTGAGTAAATGATTACTAGCGACTTAAAGCCTATATATAAGTTATTTTATGGCCTAGAGCTCTCGATAAGACCTGGCATTTCTCCGGTATCCATACATTTTAAATAACACATTTTTATCATCGTGTGAGTCTAATCGCATACCATGTACGTCTCGAGTCGTATATAATATGTGTTCTTGTACACGATTGTCTCCTTCACTGATATTAAGCCTTACACAACATGGAAGTTATGTGCTACCGAGTCTCTTGTAACTAAATACATTCATACTGAGATGAATTCCTGAATCACTGTGCAAACTCTATACAGTTGCCCTCTCTCGGGTAGCAATCTTCCATCAATAACACCGTCAATGTTTCATGTACTAAGATATTACTACTAACATATTATCTTAAGAGCAACAAAATCTTGACAATAGGGGCGTCTCTAGACGTGTATTGCTCTGGGGAGGTTGTACTGTATATAAACGATTTAGTAATTCTTCTCTCAAATACATCGCCAATATAGAGTTGGGCATACTGTTTTAGGTATACGAAAGAAATTCAATTCATTATGCATTCTTTAAAAGTATTGTATTTGTGTATGATGTAATATTTATTGGGGGGGGGGGGCAGTCAGTGATCTAAACCATAGCGGACATAACGGAGCAAAGCACAATTCTAGGAAGCATTGGGTAGGCTTATCTGTGAATGTTTTCACTGAATCACGGAATATATTTACATATATGTTTGATTGATTAGATCACTTAATATATGCTTTGCACACATCTACTTAATCCCCACGCATTTCACATTTCGTATTCAACTGATTTACGACCAGAATGTATGTCGACGATCGGCTGGGTTGTTTACATTAACCTTGTATAAGTACATATCTTATGATGGTAAATATACAAAAGTAGACAAAGGCATATCTACATATTTTTGTCAACTTTCAAAACCTCTTGACATATTTTATACATATTTGAAACAAACTTTATGAATTGGTTTATGCATAGCCGACTTATTTCATTTGCAATTTGATTTTAAATGCCAGCATAATACAAAGTATTCAATTATAGTCAACTTTGTTTTTTCTGCGATAACTGCGCATAACTGATTGCATGTTATACATTTTCAAATAGGAATACCTGGGATTTTCACTGTTTTAGATTTTGTTTGAATTGACAAATCATTGTTTTGGGCTTGTTTTAAATATTTTTACACTGGGTTATACGTTCAATGACATGCCCGTATCCCGATGTATGCATGATTACGTGCCTGATTGTCTGAACACTGGGTTATACGTTCAATGACATGCCCGTATCCTGATGTATGCATGATTACGTGCCTGGCTGTCTGAACACTGGGTTATACGTTCAATGACATGCCCGTGTCCTGATGTATGCATGATTACGTGCCTGACTGTCTGAACACTGGGTTATACGTTCAATGACATGCCCGTGTCCTGATGTATGCATGATTACGTGCCTGGCTGTCTGAACACTGGGTTATACGTTCAATGACATGCCCGTGTCCTGGATGTATGCATGATTACGTGCCTGGCTGTCTGAAGTATACGCATTTCAATTTCGAGATTTGGATGCAACTTGGCTCGTATCAATCGAGTACCAAATATTCCGCTATCTAGATATTTATACTTCAAGCTGACATTTACCCTCGCTTCCCTTTCTGTTATCTCCTCCCGAGTGCTTTTAAATTCTCCATATAGAAGTCATAATACAGTAGAATGCGGTCACTGATTGTGTTTTACACATTATCTTACCTACAAGTGGTAGGAATAATAATATTTCATCAGATTTACAATTGTCCAAGTGTTTGATTTTGCAAATGAAACCGAGTTGATTATGTATAGAATGTCAATGTTTATGGTAAAGCTTTCTGAGACTTAAAGCAAGTATATGGTTGGTTTTTAAATTGAACAGGGATTTTTTCTGGTGCTTTTTTCATTGTCTGCGTCTGTGTTAATCTTGATCTTGTCCCTGTATTCTGAGTATTCGTGCAAGGTTTTATAGGAGGTACGATAAAAGAATGGTCACATAAAATCCCTTAGTTGGTCTTATTCTTGTTCAGGTTAAATCAAAACGATTAAAAAATAAAATGTGTTTGACGTGTACATTCATGACTTAAATAATAACTAACTTCGAGTGAAAAAACGAGTTAGCTTTAAAACTATGTACATGTTACAGTAACTTTACTTCAGTGCAGACCGATCATACGTACATACTGTAAAACACACTGAACACTGAGTCGGGATGCATGTACAACTGAGTATGGTATCACCTCTAATAATGCAGTCTTGTCATTGGTCAAACTTAAGTATGGTTACAGCTCTCACAATGCAGTCTTGTCATTGGTCAAACTTGAGTATGGTTACACCTCTCACAATGCAGCCATGTCATTGGTCAAACTTGAGTATGGTAACACCTCTCACAATGCAGTCTTGTCAATGGTCAAACTTGAGTATGGTCACACCTCTCACAATGCAGTCTTGTCATTGGTCAAACTTAAGACTGGTCACACTTCTCACAATGCGGCCTTGTCATTGGTCAAACTTGAGTATGGTCACACTTCTCACAATGCAGTATTGTCATTGGTCAAACTTAAGACTGGCCACACTTCTCACAATGCAGTCTTGTCATTGATCAAACTTAAGACTGGCCACACTTCTCACAATGCAGCATTGTCATTGGTCAAACTTAAGACTGGCCACACTTCTCACAATGCGGCCTTGTCATTGGTCAAACTTGAGTATGGTCACACTTCTCACAATGCAGTCTTGTCATTGGTCAAACTTGAGTATGGTCACACTTCTCACAATGCGGCCTTGTCATTGGTCAAACTTGAGTATGGTCACACTTCTCACAATGCAGCCTTGTCATTGGTCAAACTTGAGTATGGTCACACTTCTCACAATGCAGCCTTGTCATTGGTCAAACTTGAGTATGGTCACACCTCTCACAATGCAGTCTTGTCATTGGTCAAACTTGAGTATGGTCACACCTCTCACAATGCAGTCTTGTCATTGGTCAAACTTGAGTATGGTCACACCTCTCACAATGCAGTCTTGTCATTGGTCAAACTTGAGTATGGTCACACTTCTCACAATGCAGTCTTGTCATTGGTCAAACTTGAGTATGGTCACACTTCTCACAATGCAGTATTGTCATTGGTCAAACTTAAGACTGGTCACACTTCTCACAATGCGGCCTTGTCATTGGTCAAACTTGAGTATGGTCACACCTCTCACAATGCAGCATTGTCATTGGTCAAACTTAAGACTGGTCACGCTTCTCACAATGCAGCCTTGTCATTGGTCAAACTTAAGTATGGTCACAACCATCACAATGCAGTCTTGTCATTGGTCAAACTTGAGTATGGTCACACCTCTCACAATGCAGTCTTGTCATTGGTCAAACTTGAGTATGGTCACACCTCTCACAATGCAGTCTTGTCATTGGTCAAACTTGAGTATGGTCACACCTCTCACAATGCAGTCTTGTCATTGGTCAAACTTGAGTATGGTCACACCTCTCACAATGCAGCATTGTCATTGGTCAAACTTAAGACTGGTCACGCTTCTCACAATGCAGCCTTGTCATTGGTCAAACTTAAGTATGGTCACACTTCTCACAATGCAGTCTTGTCATTGGTCAAACTTAAGTATGGTCACACTTCTCACAATGCAGTCTTGTCATTGATCAAACTTAAGAATGTGTTCAGTACCTTGAGTCTGTCTTCCGAACCGAGATACGTCACCCCAGAACAAGAATATTTAGATTAAATACATTGACTAGTACATATTCTCCACCTGTTTCTACAAATAACTTATGATATATACTAGTACTAGTAATTCGTCCATCCGCTGGGCTATTTCATTCATATAAATTGTCTTAAATCTCGCGGTTTACAAAGTCTACAACTATCCTCTCTCCGACATGAATGTTTGTCTGCACTTGAAATGTGGTCTCAATTTAATATCGACATGTTGTACTCTTTTTGAAATGTGTGTCATTTTAATACTATTTTGATAACTGAACATGGATCTTGGCATACAAATAAGCTTAAAAAACGTTTAAAATTTGCCCGTATTTCAATTCTTTAAATATTTATGATCATTTATTGACAGTTAAACCCACCCATTACCGGGGGGCAGTAAACAGACGACATACTCATGTCGTAAAGTTTATACATTCCTCAATGTATTATCTGATCGTGTTATAACATTTACCTATATTCTAATCATTTGAATATTCAATTCAAATTGCGTTCTTTAACCGAAATTTCAAATTTTAATTGCATACCTTCTCTAAATCATTCTTTATTTATAGAACATTTAGATTAGACAATGCATACAGTATATGTTTACAAAGGGACGTAACTGTGAGATTCAATTCCTGTATAGAAGATAAAATCACACATGGTTTATCTCCCATACCTTATGCGTTTAATGCCATTTTGTCCGCAAAAAAACAAACATATTTTAATCTATTTTGTAACAGGCAAATTAAATATAGTGCGAACACTAGATATACTAAAAGGTACTTTACTATAAGCTAACTTGGATTGTATGTTACGATTAAATAAAAAAAACTCCCGCGAGCCGGATTCGAACCAGCGACCTAAAGATGACAGTTAACTTTACCACTACAGTCTTCCGCTCTACCAACTGAGCTATCACGGGAAGTCTGTCTTATACCATTAAAACTACATAGTTATTTCACAACAAATGGATACAATAATGTAGGACAATGGTAATATAAATGGCACAGATTAATAAATTCTTATCGCAGTTTGTTCATGTCACATTTGTTACAATTAAATTAAACTTTATTTTAAACGAGCGAATAGTATTTTTATATGCCCATAACAGTTTGATTGCTCCGTGACTAATTGTACCTCACCGGGCTGCACTGTCACCTGGCAGAACCTGGTACGAATCCCGGGTTGGGCAGGATATTACTTACATGACAGTGGCTACGGTTATGTCTTCCGTATGTTTTCAGTCGCTTGCGGAAGAGCAAGTTAACCACTGGTTGATAATTAAGTCCATGAAAACTGATAAGGTGAACTGTCCGCCGTATTCGACTGCAAACATTGTTGAAAAAAGGCGTAAAACCCGATAGGAGCAACCAAACATACTGGAACTATTGGCAGTGACGCATCTAGAAAAGCGTTTAGTGAAATTGAACATGTAGCAATCGGACACCGTTGAGTAATGACCTGGGTTGAATACTGACCAAGCAGCGATATGCTAATTATGTTCTGTATTGTACTGTGCAGTCCTCTTATAAAAACAATTTCATTTTTAATTGGGAAATTATCTTATGTTCTATTGCTATACATCCAACAATTTAACAAAAACAATAATAAAAAACTCCCGCGAGCCGGATTCGAACCAGCGACCTAAAGATGACAGTTAACTTTACCACTACAGTCTTCCGCTCTACCAACTGAGCTATCACGGGAAGTGAAAGCGACATGACCTAATTATTTAGTCATGATTAAACATTGAACGTTATGATGTGTAACCCACCATACAACGTTACGTCACGGTATACGCCTCGTATGCTTCACGAGTTGTTTGACACGTATTGTGTTATATTTTCATTGAAGGGATGGTATAGTACAGAAATGATATGACAAAATATCAGTGTTATTACAGAAACACAGTATTTTCATTATAACATTTGGTATAACACAGAAATATGTCGTGGTGTTGTTTTAGTGATAAACAATAGAAGGGGGAGTTGTGAAAATTTTACACGTTTTATTGCTGACTCTGGAACACACTTATATATTTGGGCAAATGTCCGCCTATGCATATTTGAGTTTAGGGGCTAATGTCCTAGGGGCTAATGTCCTACATTCCAAAAAATGTGATCCATCCCAATTAGGAAACGATTAACTAATGATTAACCAGCTTTTAACTCTATTCCCAAAACGTGTGTTTGACCACTAGAACCACTGCAATTTCCTACCAGTTTTATTTATCATTTTAAACAACCGCTGTCTATTTATATGAAATTCATATGAAACTTATGTATACCACCATAACTGATTCAATATTTATTCATAAACTTGTAAAATAAGGCATTAAATACTAAGTGGGACATTTGTTTTTCAATTATAATTTTTTAGTTTTGCTTATATTTTACACTGATTCCGAATTTTCTACATTTAACAACTGCAACGCATGTATTGCATAATATATTTGCTTAGTATCGTTAAGGGCAATACAATGATGACACATCCGACTATATAGAACACTCGTCCGGGTGCTGACGGAAATTTTGAAAGTTCGGTAATCTCCGTAAATCTCCGTATAGAATACCGAAAGGGCTAACAAATTGATGTGGACTTTATTTAACTCAAAATTCCCCCGCCTACATTTCAATTGAAATTTTATTGAAATATATCTTTAAAATAAAAATGTTGTCTTTTTAATTCAGCCTGTAGTTTTTTGTGTTTTCAAGCAAGTTTTCAGATTACAACTTAAACCAGAGAGTTCGCATTTCATCGCATTAGAATAGTCGTAAACTTGTGTATTTTACAATCGCCAAATTCAGCGATTGTGAAGTTTGTGATCAAATCTATAAGTGTTGACTTAATTGACAATTAGCAAAATAAAAATGTACAAAAAACTCCCGCGAGCCGGATTCGAACCAGCGACCTAAAGATGACAGTTAATTTTACCACTACAGTCTTCCGCTCTACCAACTGAGCTATCACGGGAAGTTATAATATATGTCACAAATACATAAGTAATTCAAGGTGTTCGATTTTTATCATGTGCAATGGTCCATACAACGTTACATTAAACTCGGAGAGTCAAGTATGCGTTGCGTATGCTCGCCTTTTAATAATAATAATAAATTCTTTATTTTCAGAAGGTTACATAGTTAAGGTTAACAATAAATTGTACATCTTTTTTTCAATATGGCCTTCTATTAACAATATAAACACGCACAAATAAACAAGATTTTGATTGAAGTTGTGTTATGGCGCAGAAATTACAAAACTGAGTGAGGTTGTAATTACAGAAACACAATATTGTTATCATTATAAAATAGAATGTCTGATACCTAACGTGTGTCTGCACATGAATATATACTTTTATCAGATTTTGTTTTATCCCGGTTTGAAAATATTTTTCCTCTATCATTCTATTGAAAGTTGATCGGTCCACCGTGACACGACAGTTTCGTACAGTTTCCAAGCTACCTGTACCGAGTAAATACCTTATATGTGAGTCTACACAGCCATAGAGAAAGCAAAATACACAAGTTTCTTTATACTTGAATATTTTGAATTTGTTTCAGTACAAATTTATTAATACTTCTACAGAAATTATTTCTGTGTTAAAAAGCATTTTCGATTTATTGCATGTGAAACAAATATGAAAATTCATTAATTGCAATGGGAAATTGTCAACGTGGGAAGGAAGTTTTGAAGGGCAGTGTATATTGTACAGTACTAAATAAAAGTATACCATGTAAGTGGAAAGTGCTGTGTAATACTTTCAAGAAGACAGACTGATCACTAACTATATATAAATTACGTAAACATTTATCTATGTACTGTATCCAATTTGTTACTTGAACGATGGATAATAAAAGTTGCTTTAATAAATGAACGGATTCGAACCAGCGCCCTAAGGATGACAATTTGTTATACCACTACAGTCCTCCGCTCTACCAACTGACATATCACAGGAACTTGGTGCAGTTGAATAATGTCAGTTACACATATCTCATACAGTGAGTGTCAGCATTCTGTACGATTCTTCTATTATGTTTTCTGTATTATCCACGTCCATTTTAAGACATGAGAGTGATCACACTTCATTTTAATTGTTTATTTAACCATTGGTATTTAGACTTTATTTTCCAGTATCATATTTACGGTCACTGTTTATTCATTCTTGCTGTATGTGAAGCAATAACCTTTCATGTGTTGACAATTGTTTAAGGGACATAATAATATAATGGATGGCGTATCAGTTCAACATTCTGACCTCTAACATGTATATCATTTGTGTTAGTGATTCTATTCCATATACAACTTTTCTAACATATTTGATCTGTCCAATCTGTATTGTTTTATGGTGTTACACTATCTTCGGTTATAAGGTTAATAACTACCAAAGAAGTGGTGTGTTCACGTCTCTATATACATTGTGTATCACATTTTTAAACAAATATCTGTTTCAATCAATCCTCGTTTACCGTAAACTCGTTTTGTGTCAATTATTTCAGGTCAAAACTTTGTTGATATGTATTGAGTTTGCTAACGACTGAATTTGTAATTGATTTCAATTGTGTGTTATTTATTCCACATCACAATGTACTGATCAGCCTGTTTTAAATAAGGCTTTGTTTACACATTTATCGCCTTAAAATATCGTCCGGTGACAAAAGATTACGAACAAAACGATACCGAAATAAGATACTACATTCTTCGTATGTTCTGAGATAAGAATCACATATCTGATGTAAATTCAACAATAATACAGAGTTACCTCCTCTTTCTACACGAAACGTTCAATTCAAACTTCAATCATTTTACAAAATACTATTTCGTTGGCGCAAACCATTCCCTGTGATAGTAGTGTGAAGTGAAGTGTGGATGTTATATAGCTGTCATATGTTTATGTAAAGTATGTAAATACGAATAGTTGAATACATATTTCTATGACAAAGACTAAGTGAATACATATTTTAAACGGTTATGGTGTTTCAGACGGATTATTGTTAAGAGAATGTCAATTAAAACTGTTGTGCACAGTTAATTAATTCTAATCATTGGACATTTCGATAGCACCGTTTATTTCAGTAAGTACATTACTACACGTTAGGTTATTAATAGAACTATAGGGGTCTATAGGGGTAAAGCACCGGCCTCCTGATCAGGAGGTTGTTGGTACGCGCCCAGCGATGGGTGATATTGTATGAGGCGATTGTAACACTCCTTGATGTAGGTGTGAATACGGTTTGGAACCCATGTAGCGGTCATCGAGAGGAATTCATATAAAGTATTACAACGTGCTTACCTATCTTTGAATACATATTAAATAAGTTAAAAGTAACAACAAATATCGTACGTTATTTTTCGCTGTTGAAATAATTATCTTGTACAAAGATGCTATACTGTCATATACTTTGTATATTTTGGTAAACTGGGAAACTATAAAACAAACTATTTGACAGTATTGTTTGTTAGTTCAATCAAAATCCTGACTGGAATCATCGAATATACTCCTACCTTTCAGAATGTCAGTGTGTTTGTATCAGCCCAGATAATCAATGTCATAGTGTTTGGCGTTCTGAACATGTAGTATGCATCCGTTTCCATGCCAAAGTTGATCTCTTCTCCTACGATGTCTGTCTGTCTTGGTGTTGGTTCATCTTGTATGATAAGTAACCGAGGGACTAGATGTTCTGTACTTCTGGGTTTACCTTGTTCAAAGTCGTTCTATGTATCATGCATCTCCATGTTTTTATTTCAGACATCAATTTTGAATGAGTACTATTTATCTTAACTTGTTTAATCTGATACTCTCTTTGCATTGAACTTCCTCATAATTATAATTCCGTTTTGTTCCCTATGAGGAAAATGTTTCAAAGACTGTCAGCTCTTGTTTCCTTGACGTTAAATGATCGTGTGTATTCCTTGCTGCAACCAAAGCGTGGTCGATATAATTGTCTTGCTTGCAGACGCATACTTGTTGTGTATTATTATGATAATTTAATGAGTAAATTTATAGCCAAATTACCCGAGCTGCTGACAAAGTTTTCCCACGATTTTTCTTACAGCGTTTGGTATAATTTACTGATCATAAATGATTCGTGTTATATTACAACAAGCATACGCCCACAGTTTACTAAGTTGATAAAAGTTAAATGCCCAGACATATATCGCTGTTATTTATATAAAACATTTTGAGACGGGACCAATGACAACAAGTCGAGGTACCATAAACATACAGTTTAAGAAGGATGACATTATGTCTGTATTGTTTGCCTGATTTCAAAATGTCCTGTGAATCACATTCGCTTTTTTAACTTGAGTTAAAGTTCAATGCATAATGTTAATTTTACTGATTCTTTACTGAAATGTAGCGTGATAAAACCATTTGAATATTTGTATTGTCAACGCAATGCGAGTGTACGTATGTTCTTACATCCAGTTGTCGACAATATACGTAATTATCAATATAAAGGATTCTGCAAGAACAACAAATATATTTTTTCGGCATTGTTAGAAAAGTTAACCTGATGCTTATTCCTACCAAAGGAATTGTTAGAATGTCGTATCGACTTGATTTTTCCAGACCCAACCCCGTGAAAAATATAATTGCTTAGACGCCTTAAATATTCCATTGCTCCAGTAAACAAGGAAATAAGGTGAACAGTTCAAAGTGAAGGTAGGCAATATAGCAACAGAACGATCAACTTGAGAACACATTGGCCATAAAGCGGAGACTTACCTAATGATCTTATCTAAATGTTATTTATTATTTGCTTAATGGGAGCATTTAAAGCAATTACCCTCTGCTTTATCTTACTTACGCTATACGTGTTTATATTTGGATACGCCGCGGGGGAGACACAAAGTATGGTAGAAACTACCAACGTAACATAAATAAAAAAAGCACCAAGACAACATTATAATTATTATATTAAATTTTACATTACAAAGGACATTTTTATTTGCCTTGCGATAAGCAGTAAGAGAGCAACTGTTGATCTATAGTATTATAGTTTGGATTTTACATTTACATTGTACATTTACCAGAGATCGTTATTGCCAACATCCGAGTTACAACGTTGATATTGTATGACTGTTTGTTCCTTACTGATTGTTAAATGTAACAGAGGATCGTATTACTTTTCAATTATCATTAAATGGCTCTAACTCGATAGTTGTGCTACATGTATTTGTTTAAAACAATGATTACCATGAGCTATAGGAACAACACTAGAACACAGCAGGGTCCATTCACAAAGTTTTAGGACTTAATCTTAGACTTAGATTTTAAAATTGTAAAAGTTAAATTTACAAGACATGATTTCGTTTTCATTAATAAACGGATACATCTTGGCCTGAATATTTCTTGTCACTCCCTCTACACTTTTGCCATGTTTTATCAAAATATGCTGTGTAACAATAACGAAGCAATAAACTGACTCTGCTGTGTACATAGATTCAAACATTCATTGCATGGCATATTTCTGTGTGGGTTGTTACCCCAAACCTCTGAAAGTTTTAGTTTTTTTAGGTTTACATTTTTTTGCCATTTTGATAGCGGAGTTGAAATTAAGCCTATAATGTTTTGTGTGTTTTATTGTGCAAAATATAGGGCCATGTTTCTATTAACATTTTGGTTTATTCGATTTCACTCGAAAAACTCATTGGCAATAAAATAATCACACCTAATAGTATGTAAACCCATAGAGTAAAAGAAACCTAACTCCATTCTAATACATTCCCCTAACAATATCTCTTACTCTATCGTGTCTGGCAGTGTGAATACGTCTTTCAAATGTCATTGTAAGTGAAAAATCTAATGAATAATATGTGTTTATTAATTCGAAATACAAAACCTTTACAGTTGATCCGTGAAATATCCGTGAAAACAACAGTTCTAGATATCATGAAGCGATAGTTTTAATGATATCTTAAACGTTAAAGAAATCTTTAACAAACATGTTATTAAGTAGTATGCCTACTCTATTAAATAGTTTGATACAATCATAGATTAGACAATCAGTGAAGTAATGATTGACGTGAAACTTCTGACATTCTGAGATAATGTTCGATTCACTTGACATGGATGTCACCTATACTTTGTATAGTTTTAAAATACTTTTATGTATGTTTATAAACAATACCATATTTTCTAAATAGCGAAAAAGTGCGGATTTTACCAGGACAATGTTTTTGTTCAAAAGTTTATTCTGACATTACACTTACTTTCACTTGTCTACAGTTTAACATTAGAATGATTAGAATCGACACAGGAATTGAAATGCGGCATTAATTTCTTTCAGGTAAAGTTTTTGCTTATCACTGTTTCATATTATTTTTGCCCTATATTTAAAATTAAAATTAATACTTGGATTCATTAGGTAAGACGACAAAAGTAAAAATCCGCCCACAGCTTACGTTAATAGTATATTATGTACAGTATATATTAGTTTATCCACAAAAAGAGGGAAAAGAACTTGCATAGATTTCTCTCATACGCCCGATTTTATACATAGTGTTTTATCCATTATGTCTATGAATTGATCCAACTAAACGATTTAAACTTAAGATAAGCAGTCCATCATTGGCATAATGTCTGCGATAAATGAAACAGTTGTTGTTTCAATCTATATAATAATGCGGATAAAATTTTCATATTTCATAATTTTTTACCGGTTCACAAAAAAAATATTGGCCCGTTTTGTTCTCTGAAAAAACTTTATCCTTTAAGAATAAACCGATAAATGGAAAATCACATTTATTTTCTTATTTCTTCCTATTTTCATATAGTGAAACCACCTTTGTACTAAACAGACTTGCAGATTTAAGAAAAGTCAGAAATATTCGAAAACAAATCAAAACAAAAGTTTGGGCGGGACGTTTGTGTCAGAAAATATCTAAAATAAGGAATATTTCATGCGAACATCAAAATATTGACTATGTAAAAAAACAAATATCAGTTGGCCGTAATATTGTCTTCAATGAAAATTATTTGTAATGTAATGTATAGCATCAACCATATCCAAATTTCAGAGACATTTACCGTCTGGTTTTTGCAAAATTTCATTTTGAACATATTGCTGCCTAAATTTTACATACACATGATTTAATTGGAATTCGCAATTTTGCTTATTTCTTTCAAAAGTATGATTCATGTATGGCAAATGAAGTTCATTGTAGCTGTAAGACATAAGAAAATTATGTCACTTCCAAGACTTAAACTAACATTTTTTTAATATTTTGAAGTATTTTAGTAAACTACCTCCCTTTATAAAAAAATGTATACTTAAATAAAAGCACCATTTAAAAAATTTAACATACATTATACAATTTAAAAATATTTTGATTTGTTTAGTTACCATATATATACAAGGAAAATTACTTGAACCATTAATACATACATACGAACCATTGATGGAATGTTTACCTTAAGAATATTCCATGTAAGAATGCAGAATAATTCATTATAAATTATCTTAATATACTATTTTTCGGCGCAGCCGTACTAACATGGTTTTGCTATTGCATATTCAGTGTTTTGTAAACCAATCAAATCTTACGTTAACCACCAAGGCAATTTCGCGCAGTTTCTCTTCAATTTAAAAAATATGTGTAACCTTGAAGTAGATAGGTTAACATTTTGTATAGTGTATTTCAAGATTTACTACAGGCGTTATCTCTTTTATCCAGTTAATAGTGTTGTTATTCATCACCACGGGGAATTGTCCGGTGTTGGAATTAAGAAGACTTTCTTGGTTTTATGTACCAGTCGCGAACATGTATATTGTTTTAATCAGATAAATCGCTATGTAACAAGTTTATTAACATGGATGTGCGAGTTCACGTCTTATGCAATAAGTAGCGAGGAACTATATTGAAACAGACTATGACTAATCACACTACGGAGTTATTTATTTAGCATGCAGTCTCATTCGGAACACCTCGGCATTATTGTCTATGCCGAATACCGCCGAGTAGTTACGATTGATGCAGTCTCATACGCAGTGATCTCCCCTTACAGGTCTCGGAGTTTCTGTAGTATAGCGTAATTGAATGACATTTAGGCATTTTTTATGTTGTACAACAAATTTTGACCTTCAGATTGCAACAAATTTGCAAACTTCAAATTGCGCCGACCATCTTTTTAGATATTTCTTGTTAATGTATTATGCGGAATTATTTAACTTACGGTAATTCAATTAAAATGTTATAATCGTATTAAATGCTCTATTAAGTAAATGCATACCGGTAAGA
The DNA here is from genome assembly GCA_032209605.1 of Mactromeris polynyma. Lineage (NCBI taxonomy): Eukaryota > Metazoa > Mollusca > Bivalvia > Venerida > Mactridae > Mactromeris > Mactromeris polynyma. The sequence continues at coordinate 9,765,285 of JASFXZ010000026.1, read as the reverse complement.
TTGAGTGTAAAAATCTAATTGTATTTAATTAGTCTTAATAATAGTTATAATCATGTGTAATTGGTAATACCGTGAACAATGGATGGCTCAAATTTTGTTGTAATATACGACAGTCTTTTAGACATCATGGCCCCGTTTCATAGACGTCAAAATTAACAAATCAGCTGTCCTAAGCTTTATTATCTTGATGAGATCAGGCATCGAATTTAAATAATCTCAAATTGTAAATCTTCTCAAATCACACATTACACTGCTTGTATAAGTATAACCATGACACACGCAGTCTTGTCGTTGATAACGATGCTAGTATGACTAAATGTACCCTGCCTACCAGCACTTTTGATAGTCTGTGTTCTTTAAAATGCGAGTTCTTTATAATGTTAGTTTTAGGCAACTTTCATTTGAGAACTTTGTGAAGTAGAGGCCAGATGATGTCATGGTCGAATACAATAGTGTATGATATGGAAATTACGTTAATGTATATTGAATCTACATTCACAAGTCCACTCCTTATAAGATATCAATCTTCGAACCTCATATTGCAAATATTGAATTTTGATGAGTTATTCAATTTATGTATATATATTTAACCTGAAGGATATACATATCACACTTCTCATTTATGACTTTATGTAACTAGAGGGGGTTACAGTAACTATTTAATCAAGCATACAGAACACATAATGGAGCGGTATATGGTGTATATAATGAAATGTATATTAATATTCTTGTATACACTGAAGACAATGTTATGTATGTTGTATTGTATACAAGCATTCAATCAGTTTATACTCGTTCGTCTCTCTACAAATAGCATATAATCGTCCACACGTTGAAACTGAATGAAGCAATAACCTTTCTTTTGAAATGGTGACAAACTGAGCAATGTCATTGTTTGTTTGATGCAGCGGTATTTTGCACTTTATTTGTTTATAATATTTATATAGCGGACTGCTCAATTGACTCATTTGTCCTAACCTTTTGTGTTGAGAAATATGTATTATAGTAATATGATGTTTTATATAGTACTATGGTAAATGTAGTGCTTACTCTATCATGAGATGATTTTAAATACTTTATTTGAGGTAGAAACATGTCCAGGCATCTCTCGTGTCTTCCTAACTTGTGCAGAATACGTCAGCTAAGTTACTGAAAATACTTAGTTACAGAAACACGTTGATACTGTCGAGGTAAATCGATTGTACAAATTATCTTCCAAACCAACAAGAATATTGCCGCAGCGCTAATACAATCGGTACTGCAATGCGCTTGTCGTAAGAAGTTGATGTATTTTCGTGACTGTCCATGGCGTCTTTGAGAAACAGAGTTTGGTGTCATCTTCCTTGTTTATAATTGGTATGCGCAGTCCTGACAATAAATCTCAAAGCAACAGATGACGAAGCCTACTCAGTACTCAGTGAGAATGAAATAGCATTTTGTATCTGACATTCAAGTTGAGTTATGAGCGCATACTTGTGAGTTTTGTTATAATCCTAGCTGCCGATAAAATTTAATTCAACATTTCTATTTTGACTTTTATTATTATTGAAAAGAATTGTAAATTTCTATAAACATTTAACCCATTCAATTTGGTAATATAGTCCGAGACCTCAGATACTTGCTTCTTTCGCTGACTTCCATAACATTCAAATCTAAGTAACAAGAACGTGACCGAACGATGTCAGAAGCTCTTAACTATACTATTTGTCTAAGTTTATCTAAAGTTACAACAAGGTATCGTTTAACCAATGATAATTTGTTTTTCAAAACTCACGGTTATATTACTTTATTAAAGGTAATTGCGTGGTATGATTGTATTTTGGTCATAAAATAATGATAGTCATTAAGAATGCGTGGCATACCGCCAGATTGATATTTTATTACAATAGAGTTCCCTATCAAAGTTTGACTGAATAAATTCTTGATATACATTCAACTATTTTATAGTTAATTCAGTAATGTATCAGATTGACTGTGACATCTTAAGCTGATATTGTTTGCATGTTATTGTTCTGTTAATTATATAAAATATGAATAGAATCTTTGTATTGATGTACAATATGGTGATACAAAAATACATACCGCACAATAACTTAATTACGCTTTGATTAGAATGTCGGTGTACTGTGGAAATATCTGGTGAATTGTGTATCGACAATAATGGACTTAAATAAAATTAGTTAGTTTTAAATTCGAATAAGTTGTTTTTAGTTTTACCAATTTTCTTTTGAAGATCTGAACTGCGCTCACAAGTAGGATTATATATGAACTGAAGCCAAAACAGAAATACTGAATTTCATTGTGACCTATTTTTTCTTGAAAATATCTTGGACATTTTACGTCGATACAACCTTGTGAGGCATCGCTTATGTAGTTAAAATGGAATGATTTATACTAACACTCTTAAAACATTGTTTCCAGGGCCCGTATTCACAAACGTTTTAAGACTGAATCTCAGACTTAGACTTTAAAATTGCAAAAAGTAAATTTACAAGCAAGTCGTTTTCACTGTATTTAAGCGGATAAATGCCTGAATATTTCTTGTTACTCACTCTACACTTTTGCCATGTTTTATCAACATATATTGTGTGACAATAATGTAGGAACAAAATGAAAATTTACCATTTTAAAGTCTAAGTCTGAGATTCAGTCTTATAACGTTTGTGAATACCGGCCCAGTATTTTGGATTTGCGTAGCTGTTTTTAAAATACTCTTTTAATTACACTTTTAACTGGGATTAGAAAAAACGTGGAATATATGTCATAACCTTTGCCTAAACTTTACGGATTTTACAAATAAGAAATGGATTACATGCTGTCACCGGAAGATGTCGAGTGTTCCTTTTGTCAAGAGGTACATTACTTTATTTGTTCATAGGACATATCACCATGGTTACACATTTTTCATGATAATGAGTTGTTATTGGTAAAACTTGTTTTCCGCTTACACGCCTGGTATCGATCTTACACCTCACTATCGGTACTAACGTACAACATGACGGATAGACTTCCGGTAAGGTGTGAGATAAACATTACAGAACATTCTGTTTATGATACATTGAATTTATAGAATTATATGGAAGCAATAACTGACCTCATTGTTGGTTCCTTGCCAGTAACTTATATTGTTTTGTATAGGAGCATTATTTACTCAGATTGAATATTTTCTGCGATGTCATGATGTTATGACTGAACGATGTGATGGCTCTGTGTTTGAATCGCATTGACCAAAGGTAGAATTTCAGAGTACTTTGGATGATATTATTTTCGAGGAAACGACGCGACTTGCAATGTAATGAGGCAACTTTATAATTCGGTATAAACTGGTATAAGTGGTAGTTGGTCTAAGATTTGTAAACATATAAATATGTGTAGTATTTCAATAGATTATTAACCTATTTCCTATCATCATTATAGCCAGCTTTGTAGCCGTTTCATGCAATATTTAATCAAACACAATGCCTGCACCAGGATATCATTGAGTAAACTTTTTCAATTTTACTTTTATGTGTGTTCAATGGAGTGTAAAATGGATTGAAATTGTGCTATAAATTACAATATATGTCCAACTATGAGAGCTATGTATATTCATACATAATCATGCTACAATATCATATAAAATTCATGTTCAGATATGGCTTACTTTTCGTAATACAAACTGGGGGATCTATTTAATGGAATATCACTTGTGAGTAAATTACATGAAGAAACCCTCTCAAGGTACGCTGAAGCCAAGGTACGCACAACTCGAACCCGCAACCCCGAAATACACTACTGGACACCGTGCTGTCCGTTGTTTGTAAGGTATAACATTTAATAGAGACCATAGAATCCATGTTTTGTATTTCAATGTTTTATGTCCATTTAAATATGACACCATGTTATCAGTAATTGGTATAGTTATATATTTATGCTATGATGATATGAATAAATAAATCCTTTGGTAGTTAATGTACTGTGACTTGCAGATATGAAAGACAACATGTGTATTTATTTTCATGTTTGTATACTTAACGCTATTTAAACGCAACTAATTGTTCACATGATGATAGTGGCGTTACACAGACAACATAGATTATTTAACAATCTTTCCTTTACTTAATCAATAACGTAATTAGGTGATCTAAGTCTTCAGTTTAATTACGTTTTGAACAACAATGACCACATAAGTAACAGTGAAAGACTTAAGATAGTTGCTCCAAAATGGCGCCCGACCAAAATAGTTGCGTATTAATGACATTTAGAGTATATGATATTAAGGCATTACACCCACGAATCACATATTGCTGTGCTATTGACTTTTGATTTGTACTGCAAATTAAGTGCAAATAAATTATTGAAAATTATGTACGTGAAAGTGAAGTGAAACGGCTATTAAATAAATTGAATGTTTTATTACTGTGGTACTGTTGGTAAAGCAAAGAATGTCAGACTGTTGAATTATATTCCTATCGGTCAATTAATTGTGATCGAAATGAAAAGAAAAACTCCACACAAAACTATCTGCCCGTATTGATAGATTAGGAAAGAATTGTTCGTTCTTGTATGAGTAAGCTTGTTAACATTCGACGTTCTTTGAACCGAATTAAAATAACACATTTATGGACTGCTCACCTTGTTGTCGTTGAAGAAGTAAATCACGTTCATCTTACATTCATTGACTAACACATATAGCCATGGTTCCCTTAGTGTGTCTACAAATTTACGATTTGTTCAATCAAGTGTGATTTAATACAGATTTACAACAAAGGACTATTTTATAGCTATACCAATTCGACATAATTACTATAAACATTTACATCATATTAAAATGTATTATTATACAGAGGTTAAGAGAAAGAATTATATATGATCTTGCCGATTGGTGTAATAATTGTGTTTGACTATTTGAACACTTTCCCGTACGCTATTGATTCGTCAAGTTGATTACGATATGCGTTGAATGCCTGTGACCGGAGGACCGGAACGAGACGGGCTATAACATATGCCCTGTCACAAAATCACTTATTTGTTACATATAAACTCACTCGTACATGCAATCACAAAAAATGAGCTGTCGTGATTTCGTTTTTATTTGGGATTGTTGATATGGAAATTAATGACTATTTAATTGATTTTGGATTTAATATAAACATCTATATGACAGGTACGTGGACACATATATTATTAAGAAGCACAGTTTGTGATAAAACAACACAGATTCTCCTTATATACAATCTGAATCTACATGTATATTTGTGTGCAAACCTGGTAGAAAAGCTGGAAGGTCCTGTAGAACTACTTCAACGATTGTTTATGTTATAGGTTCTAGATCAGTACTAGTAATATCACCAATTTCCAAACAACAGTTAAATTAAACTTCGTTACATCTATTCACAAGACTGCTTTTCTAAGTGGTCATTTCTTATAGTGTCATATTTTTAAAAATAATTACACTGAAATGTAATTTAACTAAGGGCGTTTTTTATCAGTCATAGTTATTACATGTAACTTCAATTAATGAAAATCAAAACTAACACATAATTGTGGCAAAACTCCTCGACTTGTTTCTAATTTAATAAACAGCAGAAACAAAAGGTGGTAATTATTAGAAATATATTTCAGTACATATTTAATTTTTAAAGTTTTTGCCAAGACAAGTGTTACTTTAGGTTAAGAGTTTGTATTATTTGTTTTCACGTGTATTGTTTCAAAGCATATAAACATTGGGATTCCGTATTGAGTCTAATGATCAATGTTAGAAGAAATACATAAGCTATATACGTCTAAAATCATTGATATGACGATTTATTAACTACAATTAACATAATGATATAAAAAAATAAATAGCCATCTTGAATAGTGCCCGATATTATGTGCATGTCGCAAACTGTTAGTTCATTGAACTTCATTATACCACTATTATCCATTCTAATACATGACGCAAATCACAAATAGTTATCGAAAATGATTGGAATGCACGCGCGAGCATATATTACGTTTATTGAATGGTAATCAATTGATTTACCGTCATTTTGGCCATCTATTGCATTTTTACGACGATTGTATTAATTGACTGTTCATAGGTGACGCACCTTTCTCTGTGTAGTGTTGATTTATACGATCTATTAAAGTAAATAGAACTATCACTCATCATAGAACACTTACAAGGGTATGAAAACATTCACTTGTGTCCACTTAGATTAGTTTGCAGACAATGTTTTTGTATTTCATGTATCGGACAACACTTGTGTACATACTACACATTCAGTTATGTGGAATTAATTATAACAGTTTCACAATACCTCGTAGCTATAATGAAATGTTATGGTAATTGGTTCTGTTTTATAAGGTTGTTAAGAAATCCCTCTTTGTTCAGTGGATATTATAAAATTACGTCAAACTACAAGTCTGTCTTTGAAATACTTTGTTTCGAATGTCTGGTTTATGAATTACGATGACTGTTGTGTTGACGTTTACGCCGTTTTCAACAGTATGTCACTTTATATACGGCGGTCACTTGATCTAACCAGTGTTCCTGGGTTACCAACCAGTACTACCCTGGTCGTCCACACGCAACCAGTGTTCCTGGGTTACCAACCAGTACTACCCTGGTCGTCCACACGCAACCAGTGTTCCTGGGTTACCAACCAGTACTACCCTGGTCGTCCACACGCAACCAGTGTTCCTGGGTTACCAACCAGTACTACCCTGGTCGTCCACACGCAACCAGTGTTCCTGGGTTACCAACCAGTACTACCCTTGTCGTCCACACGCAACCAGTGTTCCTGGGTTACCAACCAGTACTACCCTGGTCGTCCACACGCAACCAGTGTTCCTGGGTTACCAACCAGTACTACCCTGGTCGTCCACACGCAACCAGTGTTCCTGGGTTACCAACCAGTACTACCCTGGTCGTCCCCACGCAACCGACAACTTCACCATATATACATGTATATATATATATCAATATGGAGGACAAATTACTTCGGGTGCATTATCTTAACTCTAATAATCTTTCCCTACTACTTGACACACGTTCCTCGCACGAGGATCAAACCTATTACCTCTATATTGGCACTTGAATGTTCCACCGATTATGCGAACCGGGCGGGCACTTTAAGTGTACAAGATTCATCTTCGATTTAGTTGTAGTTTGAGTTACAGTTGGGTTTAAAAACCTTTTCGCGATCTTTTCAAGTCGAATTCGTATATGTTAGGCCTACATTTCAAAAGGCTGTCTGCAGGTATAAATGATGACGACATTGAAGGGTTTCGAACTCTTGAACAGAACCCAACAGTTACACGAGTATGTCCTTATTGTGCCTCTATACGTGGTCACGTAATACAGTTCTATCTATATCTTTATATGTATACAGATAGACTTGCTTAGCTTTCACCGCTATATGATATCATGTTCAATGATTTCGATAACAGTTCCAATCTCCAGTATTTGTCAATTGTCCCGGTTCGTCATTTGTTCCTTAACATTATTGATGGCTTAATATTTTACTCGATTACCTATTCTATTGTCCTCAATGATAGTCTTTATCATTTGTGAATATAATGAATGGCAGTTATGAGGAAAATATATTGAAGTCATAATGATTCTTCCAGTTGGCAAGCATTCCTGGTTAGACTTCGAATGAATAATTGGTTTGATTTAATTAGATGTAATTACAGTAGTTCGCTCTGTCTGCTATAATTTATTGTCACGTTGGACCAATTTACTCCTATAACAATGGGTTGTATGACAAGCTAATAAGTTCTAAGGTCGTATCGTGTGTTTATAATTATTTCAGTTAAATATACCATGATCTATGTATTGTTTGAATATGGATTTACCTACAGTACAACATGTCCAGAGCGCTCCTGTCTTCAGTATCAACTTCTCTCCCACTATCAGCTAAACCTTTCTTGAGCAACAACCGCTCAACAACAGTCGTAATTTAACTCTCCAATACGTTGTTGCTATGGAGATGTTGCACTATATACGCTGTTAAACTCTGAATTTTTGGGCAAACGTCTTAAAATTATACGTGTATTACGATAGTTTAATGTGGTTCAGTTAGAACATACATCTAAGAAGCATCAAATTCTACTTTTGTATATAGCAACATAATATAGAAAGTAATACCGTGGATAAAGATGTTATAACCGCATAAACATTCGAAGTTGTCCAGCATTCAGATGTGTTATGTCTTGCATGATGACAATGATGGCATTGAAAGCACTGTCAGTATATGTTAATTCAGTAACCATACAATGTGTTATATAGCTTAAGTGTAACAAGAAATATCTTGAAAAAAGATGGTCGGCGCAGTTTGAAGCTTAAGGTTTGTTGTAGAGCATATAAAAATGCCGAGATGTTACGATTGCTGGTCACTCCAGATCCAGAAAGGATTTCGGTAAATTCACCGAAATTCAGTGGATTTCGGTAAAGCAACGTACCATTTATCGAAAGGTTAACCAATCCGCGTCAAGGTTACAACTGTGCTCGGTTGAAGAGAAATTGAGATGGTGGTTAACATAAGATTTGATTGGTTTACGCAACACTGATGTTAGTACGGCTGAGCCGAAATTGTTTTTGAGATTAAATGTTCAATTACGATGTATTGTGAGATGGCGACCAGCAGTATCGTATATTTGTGTCGTTTTATGTAATGAGCATGTTAAAGTAGTATAGAAACTTATAAATAAGTCAATGATATGATGTAAAAACCTGGATACTCAAAACTATTCACTATACATGTATGAAACTGGATGTCAACTCGAAATAATTAATAAAAACTTTGAAGGACAAATATTTCCGTGAACTGTATGGGTGAGCGCTTGAATACTGGTGTCCGGAATGTGTCCATTTATTGCATGATTAACTTTATTGACCTTACCAATAACAAATGTCCTACGGTATTTCATTCATCATTACGTGAATTCAAAATTGTGAGCTCAAACAGTTCGATCATCACTCATGTGGACTGACTTGTAAAGTATGTTGAAAGCTATCAGAATTGTATATCTATTCATTATTCGTAGGGAAATATAATGAAATTACAAATTGAAATGTTATGAATGTTTGCTTAATTGACTAGATCGAACTATTTACCACTATAGGAATAATACCAAACATTTTATTAACATCATAAATACACAGTTATACTTTTTTGTACTGATATTAGTGGTTTTTATTCGAGGAAAGCAGTTTTATTCTTAAAATACTGTTTATGACCATGGACTGGTGTTGGACTCTTTTTAAAATCTACCGCACAGTCGATGTGCTGAACAGAGTCCTGTTGTCCTTTAGGCTGCTAGCATTCTGTAAACACGAGTGTTTCGCGACCTTCACTATCCATAGATGGGCGAGAGTAACAGCAACATAAGACGTTGTCATCCAAAGTCAATAAGGTTCAAATATTTGAGTACATTTCGTTAAAATATGTTTAAGAGGTTATGTAAATTGTATTTTCATATTGCCTCAATCAATCTACATTATCTAAGGACACGTCTGTGGTCAGTTAAACGACACGGCGTTCAACGTGAGGATTGTAGATTTAGTACCTATCATGAACCCCTTTTAATGTAAATCACTTCAAAAGAAATTTATAAACTCACAATTATCTACAAAATCCACAAGTTAATATTAAACAAACATTTAGTCATGTCTATATCTTTAACAGACCACAAACGATGGACATTTGACAATAATTAATGTGTGTATGAGTTGACAGTAATGGGATTTGTAGATTTATCCATTTATTTACAGCTTACAACGAATCACAGGTTATGAAGTGACCAACTTGATTTGTTAATCTTTTAGGTATCGTTTGTACTGAAACAACTAATTTTGGTGACTACCGAAGTCGGTTAAGACAGGAAAAATCATCATTCAAATTCATTTGTTTTATAAAACAAACATAGCGCAATCTGTATGCTTTTATAATTTCAAAGCTCGAATGGTGACGATGTTGCTATAAGTAGGCGCTGTTGCCATGACGATGAGGGTTCTATTATTTTATTATATTATTATATTCTATTAAGGAAGGCTTCTTTTGCCACAGTATATGAAACATGCACGATTATCGCGATTTAAACACAGGGACTTCATACACACATAATCCTGAACGTAAGTTTGTATAAGTTGTCGAAATGTATCACACATATATATAAAACAGACAAGTAAATCACAATTAAAAAGAATTATAATCTTTCTTCAAGTCATTTTGCGTTTTTTTATTCCCTGTGTCCGATTGTCAATTCCCAATATCATGTGCCTACCTATTGTCCACATATCTCTATCGCCATCAATCTTATGAATTAGTTGGATCATTCTCATATAATCGCTGTTTTATTATACATTCGTGCATTATTTGCCTATAAACCTTTCATTCTCCATTCATAGAGGATATAAGAAATGGTTCGATTAGTCGTTAAAAGGTCGTTATATTGACTTGTATCTTTAAGATGGTGTTATATCTATGACCTACATAGGCCAAAGGTTTCACTCTGATAAGATTTGTTGACAATAATATGTGTAATAGAGTTTATGTTCAATATCAATAATTGCATCTGTTAAGAAACATACACCCGTGCTCCAACATTCATATAATTGTTCTTTGTTGTATTGTCTATGTAGTTAACTTGGACATCATTCTGCAATTGAAATATTTGTACATATTTTAAAGCAACACATACTCAAGAGGTCACATGTTTAAATCGTGAACGATGATTCATTAGTTTTTTTCTTTGGTCATGCTTTGTTAACGATTCGATTATAAAATTAATGTTAATCAATTTCACCAGGGCAATAATTATAAATTTGTCAGCATTTATAAATGTGTGTAAATGTTGAGTCCGTCAGTTGGTAGAGCACTCAATTACACATCTGGCAATCGTAGGTCTGAGCCCGGGATGAGGTCTAGCACTCAATTACACATCTGGCAATCGTAGGTCAGAGCCCGTCAGTTGGTAGAGCACTCAATTACACATCTGGCAATCGTAGGTCAGAGTCCGTCCGTTGGTAGAGCACTCAATTACACATCTGGCAATCGTAGGTCAGAGTCCGTCCGTTGGTAGAGCACTCAATTACACATCTGGCAATCGTAGGTCAGAGTCCGTCCGTTGGTAGAGCACTCAATTACACATCTGGCAACCGTAGGTCTGAGCCCGGGATGAGGTAGAGCACTCAATTACACGTCTGACAATCGTAGGTCAGAGCCCGTCAGTTCGTATAGCACTCAATTACACATCTGGCAATCGTAGGTTAGAGCCCGTCAGTTGGTAGAGCACTCAATTACACATCTGGCAACCGTAGGTCTGAGCCCGGGATGAGGTAGAGCACTCAATTACACATCTGGCAATCGTAGGTCAGAGCCCGTCAGTTGGTAGAGCACTCAATTAAACATCTGGCAACCGTAGGTCTGAGCCCGGGATGTGGTAGAGTACTCAATTACACATCTGGCAACCGTAGGTCTGAGCCCGGGATATGGTAGAGCACTCAATTACACATCTGGCAACCGTAGGTCTGAGCCCGGGATGAGGTAGAGCACTCAATTACACATCTGACAACCGTAGGTCTGAGCCCGGGATGAGGTATCTGTTCTGCAAGATAATATGACTGAAGCTAATACGTCCAGATTGAATTTTCCTCCACCTCTGATTCGTGTGGGGTAGGTGATGGCTGCTTACATAAGACATTGTTAGAACCGTTTGCTATCCCGGTAATACTTTACATATGACATTGTTAGAACCGTTTGCTATCCCGGTAATACTTTACATATGACATTGTTAGAACCGTTTGCTATCCCGGTAATACTTTACATATGACATTGTTAGAACCGTTTGCTATCCCGGTAATACTTTACATAAGACATTGTTAGAACCGTTTGCTATCCCGGTAATACTTTACATATGACATTGTTAGAACCGTTTGATATCCCGGTAATACTTTACATATGACATTGTTAGAACCGTTTGCTATCCCGGTAATACTTTACATATGACATTGTTAGAACCGTTTGCTATCCCGGTAATACTTTACATATGACATTGTTAGAACCGTTTGATATCCCGGTAATACTTTACATATGACATTGTTAGAACCGTTTGATATCCCGGTAATACTTTACATATGACATTGTTAGAACCGTTTGATATCCCGGTAATACTTTACATATGACATTGTTAGAACCGTTTGATATCCCGGTAATAGTTTACATATGACATTGTTAGAACCGTTTGATATCCCGGTAATACTTTACATAAGACATTGTTAGAACCGTTTGCTATCCCGGTAATACTTTACATATGACATTGTTAGAACCGTTTGCTATCCCGGTAATACTTTACATATGACATTGTTAGAACCGTTTGCTATCCCGGTAATACTTTACATATGACATTGTTAGAACCGTTTGCTATCCCGGTAATACTTTACATAAGACATTGTTAGAACCGTTTGCTATCCCGGTAATACTTTACATATGACATTGTTAGAACCGTTTGATATCCCGGTAATACTTTACATATGACATTGTTAGAACCGTTTGCTATCCCGGTAATACTTTACATATGACATTGTTAGAACCGTTTGCTATCCCTGTAATACTTTACATATGACATTGTTAGAACCGTTTGATATCCCGGTAATACTTTACATATGACATTGTTAGAACCGTTTGATATCCCGGTAATACTTTACATATGACATTGTTAGAACCATTTGATATCCCGGTAATACTTTACATATGACATTGTTAGAACCGTTTGATATCCCGGTAATAGTTTACATATGACATTGTTAGAACCGTTTGATATCCCGGTAATACTTTACATATGACATTGTTAGAACCGTTTGATATCCCGGTAATGCTTTACATATGACATTGTTAGAACCGTTTGATATCCCGGTAATGCTTTACATATGACATTGTTAGAACCGTTTGATATCCCGGTAATGCTTTACATATGACATTGTTAGAACCGTTTGATATCCCGGTAATGCTTTACATATGACATTGTTAGAACCGTTTGATATCCCGGTAATGCTTTACATATGACATTGTTAGAACCGTTTGATATCCCGGTAATGCTTTACATATGACATTGTTAGAACCGTTTGATATCCCGGTAATACTGTTATGGTCAACTGACCACTCCACAAAACTGAACTACTGTAACAAACTTCTAAACACTCCACAAGACATGATGCAAGTACAAAATTGGCGACAAAAATGATCACGTGTAATACAGACCTTCTAGAGTTTAAGGATTGCCTTTACTATATACACTTTATACTGAAAGGCATAGTCAACAGTTTTGTAACTAGGTGTTCGACAACCCCACCTTACCTGTTTTTTCAGATTTCACATTGCGTTAATCACCAATCCCTTACTGCGACCAATTTAGTTAATACTCGATTTCAAAAGCATTCACTCTCTGAGAAATAGTTTCTGGGCGTTTTATGATTTTTGTTCAACGTTAAATAACATTATAGATGGTAGTATACAAACATTTTCTGATCTATTGCTTATACAAAAGTACTTCATAATATCTCGTTTAATTAAATTATAATTATAAAGTATTCGACGTTCGTTTGTGACAGCTTTATCTTGATTGAATGTATTTATCATCGTGAATGATATACCATTATGTTGAAAGAATATTTTGCTAACATATACATCATAGATTTATCATCGGTGACATATTGAAAATTACCAAATTGTTATCGAATCTAGGTTTAACTATCTGCATGATTTACATACAATTAAGTTCTATTTACATTGAAAACATGCTGCTTTGTACCTGGGTCCAAGGTGATAACATAAATTAGAGAAAAGTCACAGAATGCAGCAGCGTAATTGGTCTAAGTAACAATAGAACTCGAACCAATTAATCAGATCATTAAGATAGAATAAGCACATATGTTGAAACATTATTATAAATATTGGTTCGTGTTAATACACAGCTAGCATATAGGCTGAATATTGGTTCGTGTTAATACTCAGCTAGCACATAGGTTGAATATTGGTTCGTGTTAATACACAGCTAGCATATAGGCTGAATATTGGTTCGTGTTAATACTCAGCTAGCACATAGGTTGAATATTGGTTCGTGTTAATACACAGCTAGCATATAGGCTGAATATTGGTTCGTGTTAATACTCAGCTAGCACATAGGCTGAATATTGGTTCGTGTTAATACACAGCTAGCACATAGGTTGAATATTGGTTCGTGTTGATACACAGCTAGCACATAGGCTGAATATTGGTTCGTGTTAATACACAGCTAGCATATAGGCTGAATATTGGTTCGTGTTAATACATAGCTAGCATATAGGCTGAATATTGGTTCGTGTTAATACTCAGCTAGCACATAGGCTGAATATTGGTTCGTGTTAATACACAGCTAGCACATAGGTTGAATATTGGTTCGTGTAAATACACAGCTAGCACATAGGCTGAATATTGGTTCGTGTTAATACACAGCTAGCATATAGGTAGAATATTGGTTCGTGTTGATACACAGCTAGCACATAGGCTGAATATTGGTTCGTGTTGATACACAGGTAGCACATAGGCTGAATATTGGTTCGTGTTAATACACAGCTAGCACATAGGCTGAATATTGGTTCGTGTTAATACACAGCTAGCACATAGGTTGAATATTGGTTCGTGTTGATACACAGCTAGCACATAGGCTGAATATTGGTTCGTGTTAATACTCAGCTAGCACATAGGTTGCATATTGGTTCGTGTTAATATTCAGCTAGCACATAGGCTGAATATTGGTTCGTGTTAATACACAGCTAGCACATAGGCTGAATATTGGTTCGTGTTAATATTCAGCTAGCACATAGGCTGAATATTGGTTCGTGTTAATACTCAGCTAGCACATAGGCTGAATATTGGTTCGTGTTAATACACAGCTAGCACATAGGCTGAATATTGGTTCGTGTTAATACACAGCTAGCACATAGGCTGAATATTGGTTCGTGTTAATATTCAGCTAGCACATAGGTTGCATATTGGTTCGTGTTAATACACAGCTAGCACATAGGTTGCATATTGGTTCGTGTTAATATTCAGCTAGCACATAGGCTGAATATTGGTTCGTGTTAATACACAGCTAGCACATAGGCTGAATATTGGTTCGTGTTAATACACAGCTAGCACATAGGCTGAATATTGGTTCGTGTTAATACACAGCTAGCACATAGGTTGAATATTGGTTCGTGTAAATACACAGCTAGCACATAGGCTGAATATTGGTTCGTGTTAATACACAGCTAGCATATAGGTAGAATATTGGTTCGTGTTGATACACAGCTAGCACATAGGCTGAATATTGGTTCGTGTTGATACACAGGTAGCACATAGGCTGAATATTGGTTCGTGTTAATACACAGCTAGCACATAGGCTGAATATTGGTTCGTGTTAATACACAGCTAGCACATAGGTTGAATATTGGTTCGTGTTGATACACAGCTAGCACATAGGCTGAATATTGGTTCGTGTTAATACTCAGCTAGCACATAGGTTGCATATTGGTTCGTGTTAATATTCAGCTAGCACATAGGCTGAATATTGGTTCGTGTTAATACACAGCTAGCACATAGGCTGAATATTGGTTCGTGTTAATATTCAGCTAGCACATAGGCTGAATATTGGTTCGTGTTAATACTCAGCTAGCACATAGGCTGAATATTGGTTCGTGTTAATACACAGCTAGCACATAGGCTGAATATTGGTTCGTGTTAATACACAGCTAGCACATAGGCTGAATATTGGTTCGTGTTAATATTCAGCTAGCACATAGGTTGCATATTGGTTCGTGTTAATACACAGCTAGCACATAGGTTGCATATTGGTTCGTGTTAATATTCAGCTAGCACATAGGCTGAATATTGGTTCGTGTTAATACACAGCTAGCACATAGGCTGAATATTGGTTCGTGTTAATACACAGCTAGCACATAGGCTGAATATTGGTTCGTGTTAATATTCAGCTAGCACATAGGCTGAATATTGGTTCGTGTTAATACACAGCTAGCACATAGGCAGAATATTTGTTCGTGTTAATACACAGCTAGCGCATAAGCTGAATATTGGTTCGTGTTGATACACAGCTAGCACATCGGCTGAATATTGGTTCGTGTTAATACACAGGTAGCACATAGGCTGAATATTGGTTCGTGTTAATACACAGCTAGCACATAGGCTGAATATTGGTTCGTGTTAATATTCAGCTAGCACATAGGCTGAATATTGGTTCGTGTTAATACACAGCTAGCACATAGGCAGAATATTTGTTCGTGTTAATACACAGCTAGCACATAAGCTGAATATTGGTTCGTGTTGATACACAGCTAGCACATCGGCTGAATATTGGTTCGTGTTAATACACAGGTAGCACATAGGCTGAATATTGGTTCGTGTTGATACACATCTAGCACATCGGCTGAATATTGGTTCGTGTTAATACACAGGTAGCACATAGGCTGAATATTGGTTCGTGTTGATACACATCTAGCACATCGGCTGAATATTGGTTCGTGTTAATACACAGCTAGCACCTAGACTGAATATTGGTTCGTGTTAATACACAGCTAGCACATAGGCTGAATATTGGTTCGTGTTAAGACACAGCTAGCATATAGGCTGAATATTGGTTCGTGTTTATTACACAGCTAGCACATAGGCTGAATATTGGTTTGTATTTATTACACAGGTAGCACATAGGCTGAATATTGGTTCGTGTTAATACACAGCTAGCACATAGGTTGAATATTGGTTCGTGTTAATACACAGGTAGCACATAGGTTGAATATTGGTTCGTGTAATTACACAGGTAGCATATAAGTTGAATATTGGTTCGTGTTAATACACAGCTAGCACATAGGTTGAATATTGGTTCGTGTAGCACATAGGTTGAATATTGGTTCGTGTAATTACACAGGTAGCATATAAGTTGAATATTGGTTCGTGAAAATACACTGGTAGCACATAAGTTGAATATTGGTTCATGTAAATACTAGGGTTTCAGGCGGAGAAACATGGACCCCATTACCAGCTCAAGACGAGACCAACCCGATTATATACTTCACCATACACAAGGTTGGCGTATTGGTGACACATACCATATATACTCTATGTTTTGACTTAACAAGCCTTAAATTATGTGGTCAAAACCTGTTTTAGTTAAAATATTCCTTTGTATTTTTGCTATGATATGAATCGGGCCTTGTTACAAATACAACAAGTTTACTATATACACTCTTGGTCCAGTTTTACAAATGTTAGTCTTACAGATTTATGCTGTACTACTAACGTTTGTAGAACTGGAATTAAGGAAATCTTGTTAGTGTTAAAAGTCAAACACGGTATGAAAATACGGTTCACGACACAACAGACTGTTGCTAATCTCGTTCGATTATGGATAAGTTACGACCTTTCAAAAACGATAAAGCCAAAATCAACCTGTCACTCAAACTAAACATTGTAGATATAACACGACTGATGAAATTTCTAGTTCATAACACAATAGAGAAAGAATAATATTTTGTCTTCGTAAGTGATTGTAAAGTGTATGAAAGTGCTGTGTTTTATGGTTGCTCGAATATGATTCATTCTGTACAGTGTTAATGGATTATCTGTGGACGTGGTACTTTCAGGATTATACTGAGAAATTCTTATAATTATGGAACAGTAATTAATTTTTCCTTACTTTATTTTTACTTATTTCATTTTCTTGTTTTGTAATTTTTGGTCATTATTAAATACACTTCATCCTAAGAATGAAATTCTCTTTTTAAAATGGTGAGATCAGTCAAACGATTGCTTTTTTAAAATCTAAATTATTTGTAAACTGTAGGTTTAAATGTTTCAATGCTCTTCATATTATAGCGTGTCTAATTAGTTGAAGCATAGTGGTCGAGGGGTACAGTGCCTGACTCTTGGCCCGAATGTCGTGAGTTCGAATTTTACATTTGTGGAGGAGAAACCACCAACTTGCCAACACTGAATGAGTACTGGACCTACTGGTTAGTTTCCCAGGAAGCACTGAAAAGTAAAAACTGGTACACATTCAAATATTGAATACGTAAGATCGCATAACCGTTTGTATACGAAGTCGTAATATATAATCGTACGATCATGTATGCTTAATACGTCTAAGTTTCGAGTTTATGACTTTTTATGCTATCATTTTTTTAATAAAATAAGCAATGATTGATTGATGCTATAATCTATAATAGTCAGTTCTAGAACTAGCAATGTAACATGTTCCTCGTCTTGTCATCCGCGAAAAAAAGTTAAAACAATAAGCTTTCCTGTTTAAGATCATTTCCATTTCATCAAATATTGACTCGAGATTTTGCATACATATTTAGTAAAACAAAACGAGCACTTTATCCGATGGTTGTGTGACACAGGTCGCCATTCACACAATCGTGTCCTACATATGTGCAGGCTGAATATAACATCTGTGTTTGCCATTTCTCATTGATACATCAATAAACAGACCTTTTGTATTGAACAATTTCTTGAGGAAGTGTCAAAATAAAACATGGTTCATTTGGTATAAACTCTACATGGAAATGTACCAAGTATTACGTACGTCTACATAAATGAGCCAAGTGTTACATCAATAATGCGGGATTATCGGATTAGACGAAAAGTTTACGCTAACAACTTACACTCGTTGTGTAATGTTTTACGTCTCCAGTGTTCCATTCTTTGTGTAATGTTTTACGTCTCCAGTGTTCCATTCTTTGTGTAATGTTTTACGTCTCCAGTGTTCCATTCTTTGTGTAATGTTTTACGTCTCCAATGTTCCATTCTTTGTGTAATGTTTTACGTCTCCAGTCTTCTATTCTTTGTGTAATGTTTTACGTCTCCAGTCTTCCATTCTTTGTGTAATGTTTTACGTCTCCAGTGTTCCATTCTTTGTGTAATGTTTTACGTCTCCAGTGTTTCATTCTTTGTGTGATGTTTTACGTCTCCAGTGTTCCATTCTTTGTGTAATGTTTTACGTCTCCAGTGTTCCATTCTTTGTGTAATGTTTTACGTCTCCAGTGTTCCATTCTTTGTGTAATGGTTTACGTCTCCAGTGTTCCATTCTTTGTGTAATGTTTTACGTCTCCAGTGTTCCATTCTTTGTGTAATGTATAAGTCTCCAGTCTTCTATTCTTTGTGTAATGTTTTACGTCTCCAGTGTTCCATTCTTTGTGTAATGTTTTACGTCTCCAGTCTTCTATTCTTTGTGTAATGTTTTACGTCTCCAGCCTTCCATTCTTTGTGTAATGTTTTACGTCTCCATTCTGTCAAATAAAAAATGGTGGTCCCAGTTTTGAGTTGTGGAATTATTTAACTCTATAAAACTAAGCCCTAGTTTTGTCGGCCCATAGTATAAGGCACCACAATGACATGGTAATTGAAGTGGGGTACCAGCGTGGCCAACTAGGGTGGGATGTGTGTACCAATAATGTACAACCCATACTACACTAGCTATATCAGCTTCTATGGTTGAAATACCAGACGCTTGCATTTTCACCGGTGCGTGTTGAAAAAATAGCCGTTGCAAAAACCCTGGGAAATTCAAGGTGCAAGTTAACAAACACAAGATAATTATAAATAGATCTAAAGAATATCACTATAATCATTATCCGCATAATTGTGATGAATACAAATAAGGAAGTACATTATAGAAAGTAGTATGCACAAAAAATAATAATATGTGCACACAATGACATCAGATATCTGCATGATACAAAGATACATCAACATAATATAGCAAACATGTCTCAATATAAGTATAGAATCACAACATATGTAACGATATACGGACATGATATAAATATGTTTGTACAACATGTAAAGAACTTGATACATAATGTAAGAAAAACAAAATTTAATTCATATAATACTATATTTTATGAATAGAATAGACTTTCCATAAGAATACATTAATTATGCGTCAGTGTGTTTGAGTTAGTGGAGAATCTAAAGAGAAAATGTTTACTGTCGTATCTAAATTGTAGTAATCTGGTTAAACGTGGTCGGAGTGAGTGCCTGCTGGTTCAGTTTAATGGCGTATTTTAGCACATGTGAAGTGAACGTTAAGGCATGGCACATTGGCAGCTTAGGTGATTCAACACGCTTATGAGACGTTTTCTATACGCGTGTGATATAGTACTGTACCACTGTGATACCAGGTAGTCACGTGACATGATACAACATACAGTCCTAGCGCTACATACACAATATCGGACATAGACACGAGGGCTTCCGGTATCTAATAAACGTATCTGATATATCGCAACTTAGGCTCGAACACGCGACCTACCACAACCGAGACGAACACACTACCACTGATTTTCCGTTCCTTCTATAATATAAAACAAAGATATATACAATATCAGAAGATGTGTTTTGTCTACTATCAGTCTGCTTGTTCATTTTAATAGTCAATATTTCGTCAATATGATGACGTATACCCATTTCACCCAGTAACCCCGGTGATGGTAGACCTACGTAGTTTGCTACTTTTCCATACAGATCACAAATCAAATTTAAGATATTTACTGAAGCTTACCTCGTAGTAAGAGTGAAAGTAGATTGAGACAAATAAGTTATTAGTTCTAATAAAATTGGATCAAAGAGTTTGTTTTATCAACATTATTATGAAAGGTATGCGTTAGAAGACCACACGTGGTCATGCAGTTAATCCTTTGGTCTTCATTGTCGGAAGTTTAATTTGATTTAATTAAAGGGAATATTTGCTCATCTTTAATACAGATTTTATTAAGCAGATTGTAGTATTCAGTGTTACCTGGGGGCGGTGTGCTCGGTAAATAATGTATAATTTATTCAATTGATATCTTAACTTATTCACTTTTATTTAGTTCAGGCGATTTTCGTAACTGATTCATTTGAAAGTCGCGCAATAAGACTGCTAATAGGTATATTACGTGACATTAAATTCACGATATGTTCACAAAAAACACGAATTAATGAAATACGTAGCCCTGAGGAACGGACTGGAGTGTACTTTATACCTACCTATCTCAACATATTCACTATATTACCATTCTGTATGATGTTATATAGAGTTCTTTAATTACATTTTATGACTTGTGAGATGAAAAATCTGGTTATATTGAACTTGTTGCTTGATGTTTTACATTGATTACAATTATGTACTTTTGCAAGTGTCTGCTGATTTGAATTTGGTTTATTATCCTAATACATGTATAAATGTATCAACTGCACATATTTCCAAGTACTATGTTACTTTCTTTGAACACATGTATGCGTTGTATTGTGTTTCAGCACTGTGTTGTACAACGTTTATTTATGCATATCTCATATTTTACGATTCTATATCTTGCTTTCTCAAAAACATTTTAGTATTTGGGTTTAAATAGAAATAAGTACATCTCAGTTTCAAACCCGACGCCACTGATTGGTTAGTTCTGACGTCAGTCTTAATATTGACCAATCACACACAATGCAATTATCTGAGACTGGTCTCTCAATTCATGACACAGAACTCAGTGTTATTCTCTAGAACACAGCTCTACCGATATAGTTGATGTATGATAGTCTCGTAATTATATGTTCCATGTAGAACTACCCGTACACTGTCAAAATGGCGTTTAGAGTCTAAACATAATCCTAAACACGAATTTTGTTCTCACTTGAGCACATGTTTAACCCTAAACTTGTTCTACTTTGTTGAAGTGTTTAGGTTTAGAACACCATAATACTGCTCCATAAGAACATGTTTAACCCTAAACATGTTTAACCTTCTAGAACACATTTAGCCTCTATATGTTCCAATCCGAAACATGTTTAGTCTCCATCGTATTTAGTACTATAGACGTCTGTGTAATAAAACCGTTTATATGATTATGCTTACTTTAATGTTATATACGTGATGTGCAGACTGAACATTCACGCAACAACACTCAGTATATACCACTATAACCATGTACATGTATATACGTGATGTGCAGACTGAACATTCATGCAACACCACTCAGTATATACCACTATAACCATGTACATGTATATACGTGATGTGCAGACTGAACATTCACGCAACAACACTCAGTATATACCACTATAACCATGTACATGTATATACGTGATGTGCAGACTGAACATTCACGCAACAACACTCAGTATATACCACTATAACCATGTACATGTATATACGTGATGTGCAGACTGAACATTCACGCAACAACACTCAGTATATACCACTATAACCATGTACATGTATATACGTGATGTGCAGACTGAACATTCATGCAACAACACTCAGTATATACCACTATAACCATGTACATGTATATACGTGATGTGCAGACTGAACATTCACGCAACACCACTCAGTATATACCACTATAACCATTATATACCACTATAACCATGTACATGTATATACGTGATGTGCAGACTGAACATTCACGCAACAACACTCAGTATATACCACTATAACCATTATATACCACTATAACCATGTACATGTATATACGTGATGTGCAGACTGAACATTCACGCAACAACACTCAGTATATACCACTATAACCATGTACATGTATATACGTGATGTGCAGACTGAACATTCACGCAACACCACTCAGTATATACCACTATAACCATGTACATGTATATACGTGATGTGCAGACTGAACATTCACGCAACAACACTCAGTATATACCACTATAACCATTATATACCACTATAACCATGTACATGTATATACGTGATGTGCAGACTGAACATTCACGCAACAACACTCAGTATATACCACTATAACCATGTACATGTATATACGTGATGTGCAGACTGAACATTCACGCAACACCACTCAGTATATACCACTATAACCATGTACATGTATATACGTGATGTGCAGACTGAACATTCACGCAACACCACTCAGTATATACCACTATAACCATGTACATGTATATACGTGATGTGCAGACTGAACATTCACGCAACAACACTCAGTATATACCACTATAACCATGTACATGTATATACGTGATGTGCAGACTGAACATTCACGCAACACCACTCAGTATATACCACTATAACCATGTACATGTATATACGTGATGTGCAGACTGAACATTCACGCAACAACACTCAGTATATACCACTATAACAATTATATACCACTATAATCATGTACATGTATAGTCGTGTTTGTTGAATTGATATACCAAACAATACGTGTGTATGGGATAGAAAATACCATATTGAGTTAGAGATCAGACAATCACATATTGTGACTGACTTCGCGCACGTACTTCATTTTTTTGGAAATAACAATAATGTGACATATAAATTCCTGACAATGATGGCCGATCTTATCCTGGACGAACGGATAAACTGTGTATTTACACGTTATAATATTAGCAAATATAACATTCAGACTTATAAAGTACCGACTTGGTGCAACTTGTTTTCAAACAGATGATACAAGCTCGCACTAGGATCGTTTTATACATTTCAGAAACTCGGTAGATAAATGAATTTCATTCTGTCCGCTAATGCAATATCCTCAGTCGTCTATTCTTCTAAATGTAAATCCAGGCTTTCTGCTACACTATTGTCCTACATATACTTGAGATTTTAACAATGATTAAATTTCTAAGGTCAATATGGACTTCAATTAAAGCAGTAACACTATGTCAAGTATTGAAAAATCAAATCAAAGCTTAATCCATTGATCACTTATTCTGGTGGGTTTCGAATTTAACATCTTGTGAAGTGTTTAGGCAAACATTTGACCATTAATGTTTCACCATTATTTGGTTAAGAGGTCTATAAACTTAATTGGTTATAAAACCCACAGAATACATTTTCTTTTTTCTCTTAATATTGATTCAAAGATTACATTACGTTATGTTTGTATCTCAGGAGAGGGTCATTTAAATTTGGGATTTAACTTTCGGTGAATGACAGATAGATAATCCAATGTCTTAGTAGGTTGGTGATGTGATTGTATGAAAGTTATGCGGTCCGTGACCAGTTAAACCAGTGTTGTGAAGTATAAGCAGTTGTACCATACAAGGGCTGACTATTTGTTGTCATAATAATAATAACATTAATTATAATAATGGTTAGTTATTTATCCATCGAAGGTTACACATGAACGTCATTGAAGTATTCATACATGATTTGTTCAATACTGTATAGATGTTATGTCATAACGTATGTTCAATATTTTTTAAATATCAATTTCAAAACCATTTACTGAGTGGTGAGACCGACACTGTGTCCAGAATGACCGTTGGATGTTCACGTTGGATGTTCACGTTGGATGTTCACGTTGGATGTTCACGTTGGATGTTCACGTTGGATGTTCACGTTGGATGTTCACGTTGGATGTTCACGTTGGATGTTCACGTTGGATGTTCACGTTGGATGTTCACGTTGGATGTTCACGTTGGATGTTCACGTTGGATGTTCACGTTGGATGTTCACGTTGGATGTTCACGTTGGATGTTCACGTTGGATGTTCACGTTGGATGTTCACGTTGGATGTTCACGTTGGATGTTCACGTTGGATGTTCACGTTGGATGTTCACGTTGTATGTTCACGTTGGATGTTCACGTTGGATGATATGTTTGACTTGAGATAGTACAAGCATTTATTTTTACGGCAATATATTCTTTACGAACTTTTTCCAAATTAGGGTCTGGTGTGGACTCCAATTATCTGATTTCTTGTTTGAAAATTCAGTGTATTAAACATCATGACTAGCATATGTAGTTTACAAAAATGGTATCATAAAGTTCACAATGTATTATAATACGATATTTCATGGAATGTGTGCTTTTTACATTGTCTAACGAATGTTACAGTTTTACTGTAATAAGTACTAAGTCCTACATAATTATTCATTCACTGACGTGGAGGTCTGTGTACGTCTTTGTTTTGTTTCTCTTCACAAGATGATTCATTCAACAGGAACTTATCGATGTATTTGTGAAATGTAACGATATAATACCTATCTTGTCATCTTACCTATCAATGCCCACATAATGTTTACCAAGAGTTTTTGTCTGATTGTTTCAACAATATTTTGTCAATATTCGTTATTGCCTGTGTAAATACGGACACATTATCTGATGTCTAAGCTTGCGCATTTAAGACGGTTTACAAATTGGATGGGTTTAGATGAGTGTTATTCCGGGGCTTTTAATCACAAAGTTTAACATAGTTAACGTACTCAATGCAGTGAGGAAAGTTGACATAATGAAAATACTTTGCATACGTTAACACTGTATAAGAACTCCGAGGTATATACTTATATATATGAAAGAAAAGATGTGTTTATCCACGTTAATTCCTCCGTCATGAACGATATATAAATACTGATAGATAGATAAATAAGTTTATTTAGCATAGAACAATGAGTCCATCATTGCACATGCATACATACAGTACAATCAATACAATATGTCAATGATGATTTTCTATAAATATTGTTTCAAGTTCAAAAAGTAAAATCTTGTTGTTGAAATATACAAAAAATGGGATCAAAGTAACGTCTGGTGTAAAATTTCACTCAAGCTCAATAATTCGGCCACACTAGGCCTCTAGCAAGAGCAAATAACACAATATTATACAATATCATTACTATATTATACTGACATTGTGTAATATTGTGTTCTTTGCTCTCGATAAAGGCCTGGTGTGGCCGAAATATTGAGCTTGTGTGGAATGTTACACCAGACATATAAAAGTAAAGTTTACAATCATAATTACGTACATACATGTATAACATACACGTATATTTAATTTTAAAAAAGTAATGTATAATGACAACGTTCAGTTGGTCTCACAACAACCCGTCCTGATCTCGTAACATAATGTTCACACAATGAACGAATCACATCTAAAGCAATATCTGTTCCCAAATCCAGTCACTAAACTTTTAATGATGACAAATACCCTCTACGTTCGTTTTCCGTACCAAGGAGGGGCTGTCATTCAGGGAGAAGTGATTTCTGTCTTGTTGATGGTTTTCGTCGTTTTGTATTTGTAATTGTTCATTAGTTCACATTTTTGTTGATTTAATTTTAGGCAACAGACTCCGAGGATGATAATGCTCCCGTGGAAAGAAAAGAACGTAGATATGTTATACCTAGAAAACATTTAAATAAGTAAGTTTTATGCTATAATTCTCTATTATATTGTTAAACTACATGTGGCACCTCACACTGCCAATTAAGTTTACAGTTTTTATTACTATCGAGCTTGATTGGCGGAAAGGGTAAAGTTTCGAATTTTCTTGTTTTATTGCATAACTTCATCACAATATGTTTGAGTACTTATTGGATTGTCATCAGAACCCCGACATGAGTTTGTGATACGGTATGAAACGCTGGTATTCTTAGTTATGTAGAGAACACACTATAGGACACATGTCGATGTCAGTGGAGCTAGTATTCCAGTAGATGTCAGTGGTGCTAGTATTCCAGTAGATGTCAGTGGTGCTAGTATTCCAGTAGATGTCAGTGGTGCTAGTATTCCAGTAGATGT
Source organism: Mactromeris polynyma (assembly GCA_032209605.1). Lineage (NCBI taxonomy): Eukaryota > Metazoa > Mollusca > Bivalvia > Venerida > Mactridae > Mactromeris > Mactromeris polynyma. The sequence goes on along the minus strand of JASFXZ010000026.1, from coordinate 9,738,740 downwards.
CAGTGGTGCTAGTATTCCAGTAGATGTCAGTGGAGCTAGTATTCCAGTAGATGTCAGTGGAGCTAGTATTCCAGTAGATGTCAGTGGAGCTAGTATTCCAGTAGATGTCAGTGGAGCTAGTATTCCAGTAGATGTCAGTGGTGCTAGTATTCCAGTAGATGTCAGTGGTGCTAGTATTCCAGTAGATGTCAGTGGAGCTAGTATTCCAGTAGATGTCAGTGGTGCTAGTATTCCAGTAGATGTCAGTGGTGCTAGTATTCCAGTAGATGTCAGTGGTGCTAGTATTCCAGTAGATGTCAGTGATGCTAGTATTCCAGTAGATGTCAGTGGTGCTAGTATTCCAGTAGATGTCAGTGGTGCTAGTATTCCAGTAGATGTCAGTGGTGCTAGTATTCCAGTAGATGTCAGTGGAGCTAGTATTCCAGTAGATGTCAGTGGTGCTAGTATTCCAGTAGATGTCAGTGGTGCTAGTATTCCAGTAGATGTCAGTGGTGCTAGTATTCCAGTAGATGTCAGTGGTGCTAGTATTCCAGTAGATGTCAGTGGTGCTAGTATTCCAGTAGATGTCAGTGGAGCTAGTATTCCAGTAGATGTCAGTGGTGCTAGTATTCCAGTAGATGTCAGTGGTGCTAGTATTCCAGTAGATGTCAGTGGTGCTAGTATTCCAGTAGATGTCAGTGGTGCTAGTATTCCAGTAGATGTCAGTGGTGCTAGTATTCCAGTAGATGTCAGTGGTGCTAGTATTCCAGTAGATGTCAGTGGTGCTAGTATTCCAGTAGATGTCAGTGGTGCTAGTATTCCAGTAGATGTCAGTGGTGCTAGTATTCCAGTAGATGTCAGTGGTGCCAGTATTCCAGTAGATGTGTCAGTTGTTTATATCAGTGTGTTCTCGACAATATCTATTTGTATTCTATCATGTTCTGTCATGTTCCAATGTAGAATGATGCCTACAAAAATCTAGATTATTATGATCATATTTAATTGTTTTTACACTGCTTGTTATCGGAATTGACTCGTATATGTTTTGTTTTAGACACTATTCCGTGACATAATTATGTAGCATTGTGAAGTATAGATACAATTCATTTGCTTGGCATTTCATTTGTAGTTTACAAGAAACTGATTTAGTCAATACGAATTCTATTATATTTTACAGGATTTATTTATTTTGCAGATATTTTGTCATCCTGCAGAACGGGACCAATATGGCACTGAAGGTAGACAACTCTGTGTTTCAAAATGGAGATCATGACGACGAGAGTTCCCTTTCTTTACTTCAAAATGTCTCCATATCAGACTTGGCCATACCTGATCACGTGGGTTGGCTTATTGACCAATCAGAACAAAGTAAAGTCTGGGGTGTTGTAATCGATATGTTGTTCTGTGTATTTGAGGACCAAGGTACTGCTAAGCCTTGTGACGTCATCATCTTACCAGGATGTAATATCCGGCCCTTAGTTTACAATACAGCAATAAATGGAATAATCAATAATGCTCATTCTCAAACGGTCACTGGAATATCCAAGTTCCAATTTGTTATCGACGACGCAAGTACCGGCAACAAACATGTCTTCGGAGTCGATTCACAAGGTGACCTTGACACTTGGTTCCGGATATTGAAAAAGGCGTCTGCGCTAGATCCGGAAGTGACGAATGACATAACTAGTTCAAACAATGAGGGTGAGTTGCAAGCGCATAATGGTTCTAGACGCGCATCGCTTGATGATTTGTTACCCAGTGTTGGTTATATGCCTTCGCAAGACAGTACGAGACGATCAGTACGAATGAAAAGCGCGGGCAGTTTTGGTACGAATGATTGCAACGGCGACACCGATGAGAGTCCGCAGGATCTTAACAATGGAAATTACTCGAACTTTCGAGGAACACAGAACTTGGCGAGAAACGACTCCACGCGGACGTCTGTGAAGGACTTTAAGAAACGACTGAGACAGGAGCCAAAACCGGAAGTTTCGAAGCAACAGCCGATCAAAGCGACGCATTTTCAATCGAAACAACCGGAAGAAGAGTCACGTGCTCCTCACGGCAAGAAACTTCGGTCTTTTGGAAGTTTCGAGAGTTTGTTGAAATTCAAGCGCAAAAAGCGTAAACCTTCGCAGGACACAATTTCGAATGATGATAGTTGCAGTATTGTTAGTGGCTCGTCCATTGAACAAGATATGATGACTAGGTCGGTTGACATAAGTGCAAATGTTTCAAAACTCCAGAATAAGAGATCGAAGAAACTTTCGCGATCTTTAGAGATGGAACCCAAAAGTGTCGTAAGCAATGATATAACACGGCGCGCCTCGGACATGAAAGACCGTGTGTTTAGTAGAAGGTCATCGAAACCTAACGCCAAACTCGGAGATTTACATGACACGAGTATGCATGGATTTTTACTACATAAACACCATTTGAAATGGCAAAAACTATGGTGTGTGGTGTGTCGCGGGTGTTTTTACGGATTTAAGACGAACACACCGGAGGAATGTGCCCAGTTATCTGTCATGTTAGCAAACTGTACCGTTGTATTTGTGTCAGAGCGAGATAAGAAGCAAAAGCATTTATATATATTCAAGTTATCTCAGGAAAGAGCCAAAAGCATTTATCTATGTGTTAGTGACTATAAGGAACTTATGCAGTGGTTAACCGTCTTGCAAATGGAATCGAACAGCGTGATATCAAACGCTGACAGGATAAGACAATCTTCTGAAAGTGAAAATGAAAGTATCTGTTCATCTTTATCTAGTCAAAGTGGGTCAGTAGGAACAATTTCGTCTGGCGACCAACCTCCAAATGTTGAATCGTCAAGGTCAAGGTCAAAGAAGAAGAAACAGGCACCGGCAAAGCCTCCTCGTAAATTTCGAAATTCGTCCTGTCCACCAGCTGTACACCGGGATTCTGGGACTTCCGCAGGGGAGGATACTCTTACTTCCGGAAGTATAAGTTCAGGAACGGACAGTAATACTTACGGTTCTACAGGTGAGAACCATACAGGTAGGAAGGGAGATAAATCTTGTATTTCAGATGTAGCTAGTTGTCTCCCTTGGATGGGGTTTATCAGTATGTTCTGATAGCCTCTTGATATTGGTCAATTTGAAGACATGAAACATTAACAATTAACGCTGTAAATGCTCAATAAAAGAGTATTGAACGTTCTAATGATATTGGTATTTGTATGACATCGATGGGAAGGAAATATCAGTGCTAGATTGTAGTTTGTTTGTTCAGACGAACATGTCGAACTGAGCTGATTAAATGGTAGAGAAAGAATACACGCATTAAATTGTAAGCAATGTATAAATACAACATGGACACAAGTATACACAGCTACATCTTATGTGGTTTACTTTCCATAACATTGTATCTTTTTCTATTTTTTATTCCTTTACGTTTCTGAGTTATGTACTGATGTTAACAATATGCATTTAAAATATGAGTATGTTATATCTGTCTGTCAAGTCAACTAACAGAAACATGAAGTATTTAAATGTTCATCATAGTATACATAACTTTGGCTTCATTAACAAATATACAAGTGACGTAGAGATTTTCTTGAACAAAATGAACATATTTTGACATTTCGATAAACTAATTGCATGTATAAGGATATCGTGTGATTTCAATACTAGAAAGTATATCGACACAATTACCGATGTAATTACATAATTAATATTTTTATTTACAAGGTTCATAGTTTGATTCATTTATCGTTCCCACAGAGGAATTACCACGCTATGATAAAGCAGTTAGTCACGTGTGGCAGAACGACAGGGGTTACCTTTTCAATGCAATAAGGGCCAAACTGTCGGCATACAGACGCAAGGATGAAACAACACATAACAAGGACTTACCTGGGGCTGGTAACGAGCGAATGATGGTAGTTCAAGATGGCGTTGCAAATACGGTAAGTGATTTATGATGATTCAAGATTGTACAAAATAGACACTGTCCAATTAACATAAAAGTTACACCATTCCGAATAATCCTTTGATCTTACATGCTTTCACCGTTTTGTTGTATGTTGCTGTCTGTCGTGCGTAATCTATTTGTGAAACAGCCCATTTGATTGTTATAGACAGGATGTTTATTAAAATAGTTTGTTGTACAGAGGCGGAACTGATATATGGTATTTAACATCAGCATAATTCACGTAGGAACAGTCCACATACGTTCACTGAAGTGAAATAATCGCTTTTGTTTGTTAAAATGACGCTCTTTATACGTCATCTAGCAATATATTAATATTCATTTTTGTTTAAAAAATGTATTCAAACAAAATCATCAGCCGATTCCTTATCATTAATTCTTATAAGACAAATATTTCAACCGCAAAGATGTTCATAAAATTACATTAATGAATTAAATACCAAAAATATGTTTAAACACGTTATTAGCAACAGTCACATATATTTTTGAAATTTTAACGTGATAAAATCTTTGAACTCAGTGTTATGAGGAGCTGAAACCAACAACTTTAACAATTATACGCTTGAGTGAAGTTACCACACACAGTACGTTAACAGTTATGCCTATGACGAAGTACGGCAATATAAGGATCCTGTTTACATTTTTTTCGTAGAATTGATTGATTTTCACTTACGTAAACATATCATTATAACTGATCGCTACCAACTTTACGTCAGAACTAATATATTGCTTCTTTCAACAAGGGGAATCGAGTTCAGCTTTGTTGTAAATTATAAATACTAATGATTCCATAAGAATATTGTCAATTTCATTTCCGACTCCTGACTGTCGGATGTTTTTCATTTCACAAATATTATTGGTTGCTCTTGGTATGTTGAGAGTTATTGCATTCCAACTCTCTCGGAATTGTTCTAGACTGTGACCTTTGTAAAACGTATGAAAACACTATGGATTCAAGTGTTATAGCTACTTCATTCTATAACTTATTCCTATGTTATTGTTTCCAATCTAGAGCTACCTGTAAGTCGAGTATATATGTTATTGTTTCCAATCTAGAGCTACCTGTAAGTCGAGTATATATGTTGTTGTTTCCAATCTAGAGCTACCTGTAAGTCGAGTATATAATTATGTTGTTGTTTCCAATCTAGAGATACCTGTAAGTCGAGCATATATGTTGTTGTTTCCAATCTATAGCTACCTGTAAGTCGAGTATAAAATTATGTTGTTGTTTCCAATCTAGAGCTACCTGTAAGTCGAGCATATATGTTGTTGTTTCCAATCTAGAGATACCTGTAAGTCGAGTATATATGTTGTTGTTTCCAATCTAGAGCTACCTGTAAGTCGAGTATATAATTATGTTGTTGTTTCCAATCTAGAGATACCTGTAAGTCGAGTATATATGTTGTTGTTTCCAATCTAGAGATACCTGTAAGTCGAGTATATATGTTGTTGTTTCCAATCTAGAGCTACCTGTAAGTCGAGTATATAAGTATGTTGTTGTTTCTAATCTAGAGCTACCTGTAAGTCGAGTATATATGTTGTTGTTTCCAATCTAGAGCTACCTGTAAGTCGAGTATATATGTTGTTGTTTCCAATCTAGAGATACCTGTAAGTCGAGTATATATGTTATTGTTTTCGTCACCTCGGGTGCTGAAAGCGAAACACTTCGGCATTTACGCTTGACCTGTTGCTAAGCACTGGTCCAGACATGGAAGGTCTATCTTGTGAACAGTATGTAGTTGACGTTATCTGGTATATGCACAATAAAAGTGTGGTTTATCATTCAAAAGTACACAATTCTACGATGTAATAAATACAAAGTTAGTCTCACAGGTCAATACAAGCACGCTATATCAAACAACCAGGTCGTATGAGATTTTGTTAATATTTTAAAATCGCTAGCTTTAAGGTGTGGTATCAAATTATCCATATAAATTAGTCTTTGTGTTCATTACTTGTTTCGGGGCAATGGAATGACCCCCTAATTAGGTAATTACACTGATTTATACACCCATTATGATCAAAGATAACCTATTCTAGCCTTCATTGCGTATTTGACCCCCTCTGCCACACGCTATCAAACTATTGACCGCTTAAATTATCATTCTCATCCTTTGTTCTTGCTCGATATTTGTCAAGGAGAATAATGAATGGTGTGTTTATCTGTCCCGCTCGACATCTCATAATATCCATTTCGGAAAACTTCGTCAAGTGTCGAAGTGTTCCGAATGTATTACAGCAAAGAATAGTAATCCCGGTCGAAATTGTTCGGATAAGTCCGTTATACATCGTTAGATTCAAAAATGTGTTATATATTTCTATGGTTTATACATTAATTTTCTTCAATCGTCTTTGTACAATCCTCACACAAACATACATGAGCTCTATATAGAAACATAGTTAAGAATCAGTGTTAATGCACCGTGTAATTAAGTAACATGATAGTGTCATTATTAACCAGTTAATTCCATATATCTACTAATTATAAGTACCTGTAGATGTTATATAACTCTAGAATCTGTGCTGACGTCAGATCATGCCGGATGGACTATATGATGGGGAATCCAGCATTGATATAATGATCTCGTAATTATCTTTGGTATATATGATTAATGCGCTTTACTATGACAATATGTAGGTCCTAGTTTCGACAACCGGACGACGCGTATTGTCACCGTGACCATTTGTTCACATTTGTCCCAATTCCTTCGCCTCTGATTCGTGTGGAAATATTGTCTCTTGCTTTCGGAGGAAAATTTCAGTACTGATTGATAATTTAGGGAAAATGTCTGTCTGCTAAGCAGCCGTTCCCAAAAATACAACTTTAGACTACTTTATCTTTAGATAATTGGAAAATCATATTTCTGTTGAATAGCACACGTTTATTCCGAATCCATTTTGCAATTCAATTTTTATTTAATTGATTATACTACAAAATGTAAGAGAAAATTGCGCAATTGTTTGTAATTGATGTTTATTGCAGACGTTTTAAAAACATGAATTATTATGATTTTACAATATTTCAATAACAACGAATTTGAAAATACTAATAAGTATGCTTCAAAGCATTTTATTAGATAACTTAATGCATATCGATATCGCTGTATATTACTATAAATTGCATATGAATAATATCTACTGATCGTTTTGTCATTATTCTTAATAGTTCAGGTTTTTGTTTATGAAGTAGCAAAATCAACAGGAATATTCAATGATTATCAATTCCGTTTACTATCAGTAATGCGAAGTGCTTTCTAAGAATCTATTCACAATATGTGCTCATAATTTCTGTTTAAGTATGTGCATTAAATGGGAACTGCGCACTGTACCACCATGGTTAGAAACATTTATCATCATAAAGCTTACAATTATTCTGGTCTGCCAAATAGCTGATGGGACTAAATCACTGAAATGTTGGAAGCAATATCTATATGATGCTAAAGTACAACTCTTTAATCATTTCAAATGCCCAAAAATGTGAAATCTCACCGTCTTTGATATCGCCAAGTTCGTTCTTGATTTCACGATTCGTGATTTCACGTTGTTAAGATTTGAAATGGTTTATAAAGGAGTTACCCGAGGCTTTCGTAATGAACAGATAATAGTTTCATGGTTTCAACAGACACTTAATACAAAGTCCTATTTATAAGTACTAAATTTAGACACAATTTATCGCCTACTGTTAACAGTTTAAGTATGACAGACTGCTTGTTTCGACTATTGCGCAATACTGTTTGTTCGAACGATAGAGCAACCGACAGTCAAAGTGAACGATACTTAGAAGTTGTACAGATTCTCAATCCATGTAAAACAAATCAGTTTAAACTAATATTAAATATACTGCTATCTGCGTATTATCCACACGTTGTAATTTCTTAAAATACAATACGATATGATACGATACGATACTATATGATTCGATACAATACAATACAATACGATACGATGCGATAATTTACGATACAATAATTAACGATACGATACGATATAAAACGATACGATACGATATAAAACGATACGATACTCTTATTTGTATCAATATATGGTTTACATGTAAATATTCGGTACAACACGTACACAGTCTATGTAGAATCTGAACATTACATATTTTATAATTATCTGAAAGATCGAAATGCCGCCATGTTATCAAGCCTCGGGTCTCTGTTATCTGACAGTGAGCTTGTTTGTGTTCTTACGCTTATTTTCACAACTGTATAAGTGATTACATAATTAAACTGTACAAATACTCAGCATTATCTGTGAGGTGAACATTAGTTGTTTGTTGTTATTGTGAACCACTCTGTGTAATTATAAATTCTACAACCTCATAATACCATGTTATATACCACACAATCAGACTATCCGAAATAAAACTGAGCATTCTATAACCATCACTTACACTAAGGTCTGTTTATATCGAACTGTGGTTAATGTTCATTTAATGACTATGGTGTCCTTGACTCTGCTCATTAACAGTGCAAGGCGAAGATAACAGAACCAACATACGACCCGCTCCCCAATTACCTGATGGTGTTTTTGTAAATACAACACTAACACAATCTCTCATTCATTACTGGACTCGTACGTTCAGATATAAACACGTATAAACATACACAACAAAAGGGCACTGTTGGTTTATTGTAAAAATAAATTCTGCTAAACATTTCAACAGAAGCCTTGTACTAGTTATACGTTGTAGTATTATTCACGTTGATTCAAAATGCATTCAACGATTTGTGTGTATCAGAATGTTAAAGTGAAACATTGAAACGTTGTAAAGTATTGACACATTCACATACTGCCAGAATTACCGTGGCTCCTGCAATTCTAAATCAATTAAGAAGTTAACGAACCCAGCGGTTAATTCAAGTAAAAAGTTAACAAACGCAGCGGTTAATTCAAGTGAAAAGTTAACGAACCCAGCGGTTAATTCAAGTAAAAAGTTAACAAACGCAGCGGTTAATTCAAGTGAAAAGTTAACAAACGCAGCGGTTAATTCAAGTAAAAAGTTAACAAACCCAGCGGTTAATTCAAGTAAAAAGTTAACGAACCCAGCGGTTAATTCAAGTAAAAAGTTAACAAACTCAGCGGTTAATTCAAGTAAAAAGTTAACAAACCCAGCGGTTAATTCAAGTAAAAAGTTAACGAACCCAGCGGTTAATTCAAGTAAAAAGTTAACAAACTCAGCGGTTAATTCAAGTAAAAAGTTAACAAACTCAGCGGTTAATTCAAGTAAAAAGTTAACAAACTCAGCGGTTAATTCAAGTAAAAAGTTAACGAACCCAGCGGTTAATTCAAGTAAAAAGTTAACGAACCCAGCGGTTAATTCAAGTAAAAAGTTAGCTACAAAAAGTCAGTCACTAAGCAATACACGCGATCATAAACGTTGTTTTGTCATTTCCTGATGGTTTGTAAGCTAATCTAAAACAGCGCCCACATTTCATGTACACTTTCAAATCATGACACAAGGAACGGTGCGACAATACCTGAATCAGACTGAACGCCCCTATTATTGCGAAGACAATGTTATCATTTCTGACAATAAAAATGGACGCTCTTTATATTTTGATTTTATTAGCAATGGTACCCAAGCGTCTTAAATATTCTGTTAGGGTAATGGTTGGAACTTAGTGGGTGAAAATGACAAAAATTATCTTTGTTCATTATATAAGACAAACGGAATGAGTGTATACCTTCCAGAGATACGGATCTTGGTTTTTCACAAACCACAACATTCTTGGCAATAATCACTTGAGTTTTATCGTCTGTGAAAACATACAGCTCTTCTTTAATCAACAATTGAGCTGGTCAGTTTATGTAGAATTCATTGCTAACTGTATTCAAGAAGGCATGTTAATCAATGTTTACACTAAGTTATAAACAATCTGGCTTGCGAGTGATCTATGTAATTGTAAATTCGGCCATAAATCGACATTGTTTAAATTGGACCTGCCCCCACTTAGATTAAAAGCATTTGAAGATAAAAGTGCGTACCTTGGAGCAAATATATCTGTTTGATATGTTATACTGATTACGGATAAGGCGTGGAGGGCTGGGTAAATATTCCTGCTTGCATGTTCTGATAACGAAAAAGTTAAGCGAGTCGTGAGCATGCATTAGATTTTTAATTCACGAGTTCTAACTTTCTGATCTTTATCTAAGCGTGATTTTCCCAGGTACCCGAATTTCTGGTGAATTTCTTTATATCTGTCGACTAAGATAGACCGACATTTGTGCGTTATTCAAACGGCGGAGTATTTATTCATATAATATTATATAATTATGTGAATATGCGCAGTTGGCTGTTTTACAAATATTTCACATGCGACTATAAATATTGTTCGTGTAATACTGTGTCAATTCCTGCTGCGGATACAGTGTGTGAACCAAGAGATTTATATCCTAAATAGGTAGGTACAAATGCATGAATTGTTAAGCATTGCTTCTGCTGTTGGTTCGTTTATTTTCCGTTAATATGTTATAACATAAATTGTACAAGCTTCATGTTGGATGGTTAAGATTTATACCTACGATTTCGTCTCTCACTCCGTTTTCGCTTGACATTTCCAGGACAATGCATGGTCATTTGTGTATTTTGGACAACATTTAAAATAAAATTTAATATCTGGTTAAAGCGTATGCCTCCGTTTTATACTTTGATGCATTGAAGCTCACTTCATTATATATGTTTTTTACTGTTACTTCTTTTGTTGTTATTGTTACTGTTGTTGCTGCTGCAATGGTAGATTATAACAAAATCGACGATTTTTTTTCTATTTTATTTATTCCATCGGGGCGATTTTCGATAAAGGAAACGACAGAATAAACTAGTTATATCCCGTTCATTTTCATAGTACATTTGTAATTAGCAATCTACAACTGATTAGGTAATTTCTCTTGTTATATATGGATATTGATCAACATAACTTGCCAGTTAATGACCATCATACATACAGCTATGAACATTGTTGCGTATAAATGTTATCATGACAGTGGGAGAGGATGGATACGTTCATACAAAATGTCTGCTTACAGCATTCTACTGTATTGAAATACCCTCTTGTCCGCCTCCTAGAGTGTTAAAGTCATATTAGGAGTAATGGTCATCACATGTGCAGTGTTCAAGCCCTCAATCTCCGGGTTGAGCAGTACAAATCTTATCCACAACTACACTTCTTAGATTATATGCTTGGTATTTAAACTCGAAATTATAATAAATATGATTTGATTTATTCAATATTTTCTCCGCGTGAAGTGCGTGTATCAGCCACCCGTCCCAGGAATAAAGGCACCGTATATTTAATTGCAATGCAGGTGGCATACGTACATAAACTTTCCAACATTACGATGAAAACTTCTGTCTTGAACTTGTTTTAGTACAACATTTGGATGTAAAATTATGCTGCATTTCAGTTTCATACCAATGAAGACTGTGCATCTTAATAAAAACGCTATAATTGTAAATACCTGCAGTATACTGTTGTTGATTGACAGCATGACGTCAGCGGGAGGATTACATAAATGATTTGTAAATACGTGTGTTAATTACGTACATAATTATATTTCTTTATCAAGATATAAGAGCAAAATAGCTTTGAGATCATTAGCGACATGGATTGATTGATTTGGTATTTGTACTAGTAGGAAAACTGGTAAAATCGTAATTTGGTATTTATCCCATATATATAGGAAACTGATAAATTCGTGAAATACAAACACAATGTTATAAATGGTTGTCTTACTGGGGCATTCTTCTTTGTGGTTCGAAATTTTGACAAAACTGTTCAAGTCGCAAATACTGCATCAGTGTTAAAATGTGCGTCTTCCAGTCGAAGATACCAAGTTTTCCATTAACAAACACATGTATCTCGTGGTAAATGTGCGACTTCTAGTCGAAAATACCAAGTTTTCCATTAACAAACACATGTATCTCGTAGTAAATGTGCGTCTTCTAGTCGAAAATACCAAGTTTTCCATTAACAAACACATGTATCTCGTAGTAAATGTGCGTCTTCTAGTCGAAAATACCAAGTTTTCCATTAACAAACACATGTATCTCGTAGTAAATGTGCGTCTTCTAGTCGAAAATACCAAGTTTTCCATTAACAAACACATGTATCTCGTAGTAAATGTGCGTCTTCTAGTCGAAAATACCAAGTTTTCCATTAACAAACACATGTATCTCGTAGTAAATGTGCGTCTTCTAGTCGAAAATACCAAGTTTTCCATTAACAAACACATGTATCTCGTAGTAAATGTGCGTCTTCTAGTCGAAAATACCAAGTTTTCCATTAACAAACACATGTATCTCGTAGTAAATGTGCGACTTCTAGTCGAAAATACCAAGTTTTCCATTAACAAACACATGTATCTCGTAGTAAATGTGCGTCTTCTAGTCGAAAATACCAAGTTTTCCATTAACAAACACATGTATCTCGTAGTAAATGTGCGACTTCTAGTCGAAAATACCAAGTTTTCCATTAACAAACACATGTATCTCGTAGTAAATGTGCGTCTTCTAGTCGAAAATACCAAGTTTTCCATTAACAAACACATGTATCTCGTAGTAAATGTGCGTCTTCTAGTCGAAAATACCAAGTTTTCCATTAACAAACACATGTATCTCGTAGTAAATGTGCGTCTTCTAGTCGAAAATACCAAGTTTTCCATTAACAAACACATGTATCTCGTAGTAAATGTGCGTCTTCTAGTCGAAAATACCAAGTTTTCCATTAACAAACACATGTATCTCGTAGTAAATGTGCGTCTTCTAGTCGAAAATACCAAGTTTTCCATTAACAAACACATGTATCTCGTAGTAAATGTGCGTCTTCTAGTCGAAAATACCAAGTTTTCCATTAACAAACACATGTATCTCGTAGTAAATGTGCGTCTTCTAGTCGAAAATACCAAGTTTTCCATTAACAAACACATGTATCTCGTAGTAAATGTGCGTCTTCTAGTCGAAAATACCAAGTTTTCCATTAACAAACACATGTATCTCGTAGTAAATGTGCGACTTCTAGTCGAAAATACCAAGTTTTCCATTAACAAACACATGTATCTCGTAGTAAATGTGCGTCTTCTAGTCGAAAATACCAAGTTTTCCATTAACAAACACATGTATCTCGTAGTAAATGTGCGTCTTCTAGTCGAAAATACCAAGTTTTCCATTAACAAACACATGTATCTCGTAGTAAATGTGCGACTTCTAGTCGAAAATACCAAGTTTTCCATTAACAAACACATGTATCTCGTAGTAAATGTGCGTCTTCTAGTCGAAAATACCAAGTTTTCCATTAACAAACACATGTATCTCGTAGTAAATGTGCGTCTTCTAGTCGAAAATACCAAGTTTTCCATTAACAAACACATGTATCTCGTAGTAAATGTGCGTCTTCTAGTCGAAAATACCAAGTTTTCTATTAACAAACACATGTATCTCGTAGTAAATGTGCGACTTCTAGTCGAAAATACCAAGTTTTCCATTAACAAACACATGTATCTCGTAGTAAATGTGCGTCTTCTAGTCGAAAATACCAAGTTTTCCATTAACAAACACATGTATCTCGTAGTAAATGTGCGTCTTCTAGTCGAAAATACCAAGTTTTCCATTAACAAACACATGTATCTCGTAGTAAATGTGCGTCTTCTAGTCGAAAATACCAAGTTTTCCATTAACAAACACATGTATCTCGTAGTAAATGTGCGTCTTCTAGTCGAAAATACCAAGTTTTCCATTAACAAACACATGTATCTCGTAGTAAATGTGCGTCTTCTAGTCGAAAATACCAAGTTTTCTATTAACAAACACATGTATCTCGTAGTAAATGTGCGACTTCTAGTCGAAAATACCAAGTTTTCCATTAACAAACACATGTATCTCGTAGTAAATGTGCGTCTTCTAGTCGAAAATACCAAGTTTTCCATTAACAAACACATGTATCTCGTAGTAAATGTGCGTCTTCTAGTCGAAAATACCAAGTTTTCCATTAACAAACACATGTATCTCGTAGTAAATGTGCGTCTTCTAGTCGAAAATACCAAGTTTTCCATTAACAAACACATGTATCTCGTAGTAAATGTGATCTTATTCTCGTTAATGGTCAATGATGACATCCTCATTATCAAACTTAAATGCAATACAATGACATATAGTCTACAGTGTTACTGTTATTTTGAAAATAAAGATATTTGCAAAAATGCTGTTCTTAATATAATTGTCATTTTGTAAGCTTTGTCTACACGAGATGTTTTAATGACATTTAAAATGATCTGATGTTGCTTAGCAACACATGACTGATCATGTGTAAACAAACAACTACACTTTCACGTTCTGCCAACTTTTATTGCCGGCTAATGTAGCTATTATATTGATGTAATCCACAAAAATTGTAACCTTGATGTATAGCTATCATTGCAGTTTTATGATGTATTATTTATTTTGTCGAACGAGATTTTAGAGTTGTCAAGTTTTATATTAAATGACTTGTTTGTATTATTATCTTTATTTCAGTATTAGTTTTTGGATAAGTTTTGTGACACTTAAATAATGTACTTGTATATTCCATTATTCTGACAGAGATAAACATCTGAAAATATCGTCGTATTCAAATGTCCGGACATTTCGGAGTTACCGCCCGTGGCCCCGAGAGTGGTTATTAGCAGATTATAGGTCACACGTATTGTACATGTGTATTAGCTTTAATTGTGTTGCACTGAATTACATAATTATACTGAAGCCTTTCAAAGTATTCATCTCACAGTCACGATGTATGCGTAAGACAATATCTTTAGGAACAATCTCGAAATTCAGGAGAAATACAAAGATCTTAGCAAGCTTCTAGCTACACTGAGGCAGAAGGAAGCACACGTCTCTGCCAAAATGTCTGCATGTTCAAACTGTATCCCAAGAAATTGTGACATCGTGATCTTCCGGCCAGATTGCCACTAAACCTTATTTGCCTCTATTAGAGTTTTATATCTGTCTATCTACGTACCTGGGTGAAAAACATCAGCCGAGCAATATTTCCATTTTGGACATCAATGTGCACTGTATTATATTCACATGATAGCGTAGGTGAGTGTTTGAGTACTCAAGTACTCCTTTGTATCACTTGATTTACAGGAGTGTAAGTCTCCAGTAGGTCTTTCAGGCGCCATTGTTAGACACTGTGGTATGTTGAAATCACTACAGATACAGTTTACCCCCAATTAGGGCAATTTTTGCAATTTAAACCGCAAAAATGTAACATTTACTTGTAGATGAAACAATTTTACTCTCATTGGCTGGTGATTATATGTCATTTCTGTTTCACCGTTGAAAAAAGGCGATGAAATACAACGGTTTTTGTTTTGTAATATATAACAGATAATTATAACAATATACAACTGTGATTTTTTTATTTTGATCTCTTATGGGAACACCATTTGTTTTGTCTTCGACAATATTGTGCATATATAAAAGTAACTCCAAATGAAAAGACTCCAACTACGAACTATTAGCTACCGATGTTTTGTAATTGTTTTATGGAATTTTGTAGGAATTGTCCATGATTGATGAGTTTAACACGCACCTAACAAAAACAAGATTTCACGTATAAAGCGAAACACCCAGTTAGCAGTAAAACTTAATGCACGAAAGATGTAGTTAAGATAGTTATTCACGAAAATGTGTTGATATAAATCAGAGGAAAGTAATGCATCGTTGTTAAAACATGGGAACATGCTGTGGGTTGCAGGAAACACCTGGATCTATATCATCTCGTACGGTCGCATCCATGAGAAATTAACTTGTTAATATAAAAATTATGTGAGTTCGAAGTTCGAACGGGAGATAAATTTTTTACATCTTACATATCAATTAACGGACGAAGTTCTTTTAGATGACAGCTTGTCAAATGCTCTTTATAACAAATAATTCCAGGACAAAGACGTGTATGTTGAATAGAAGATCTATTTTATGGAAGAACGTTCTGCTTGCCAATGAGCATAGTGTAAACATGAATTGTTTACGCGTAAACAGGAAATGGATCTGAAAATGACAAATGTTTTTGTCTTGAAAAGGATTAAGGATACAGTAGACACTCAGTCACTGAATGTTTGTAATGAGTGATAACTTTCTCTGGTACTTGGTGTATAGGTCAGAGATTGTGGTAGATTATATAGTGTATTTATTACCCTATCAAAGTCACGTTATGAGTATTTACAACATATATCAAGGTATGTCGTCACAAACGACAATGGACAGTCACCATTTATATTCACACAAACTTCATTTTAATTGCTATGGTTCCCGCTGTCAATTGGCTTCCCTTAAACATGACTTGAACAATGCCGAGGACCAAACAGACCATTTTATATACCAGTATTTGATTAATATCTGTAAGTTTATGTCACTATGTGTACTATTATCATCATAATTAAAGGCTGTACTTTGAGAGCATCATCCGCTTTATTGAGTTTTCTGGATAACTACTAATTTATTTACAATGACTGGTAAACTATTGACCTTTTTTGACAAATTGCTTCCCTTGCCCATCGGCTAATGACGATTAGATCACTTACTGGGACAATTCTCCATTTGTACGTATCAATTACAGACAACTTATCTACGCTTTACTGTTCATTATTACCGTCGTTTATTGATTCATTTCACTTTTCCAATAAGTGAAAAGTATACAATTTTGTTAATCTCTTTTTAAAATGATAGAAATATTTTATACTTCATAGTTTGCTTCCGTAGCCTCGTTCTGACTTTGTCATGTTATGCATGAATCCAGAGAAATTCTGTTGTTGATGTGAGGCTGTGTAGTTAAAACATCATCTTTTAAGAATGATCGGCGAACCCATGATGCATTCTTCGGGTATAACCACTGTTTTTAATCAAGTCTTCGTTCACGTCCCCAACTTAGTAATTTGACTTAAATGTTCTGTTGCTTACCGATGTTATGTAGAATCCGATGTTTGTGATATATATACAGAATACGCCACAACAACAATACTTGAATACTATTCGAAACTGATTGTGTCCGTTTATGTCATTCTTATATTTCTTTGGCCAAACCCTACCCAGCAAAGTTCGTTTAAGTTTCAATTATTAATACGCAGGTAACATAATCCCCAAGGAAACGTAAAGTATTGAGTAGGGGCCATGTTCAGGTGTGAATTCTATCCACACGTACTAGCAAACGTTTCATAAATATGTGTTTTCTAGCCTTTGTGGTTTATTTCTTTATTAATGATGTGTGATATTCGTAACAAATTCGTGTTACGTGTTTGTGGGGATACGGTTTGACCTAGCTACAAAATGACCGTGAAATACCATTTTTTATTAATATCGTATTGCGGGAAAATTCATATATTATGGTTTTGGGATAGATCTGGAATGTGGTGGAATGTTATAATGTAATGTGATAATTCACAAGTCGTGTTATGTAAATATGACAAATTGTGCGCGTGATATTTTCACCAGGAAACATACTCTTGTATGTGGTTCACGTATTGTGAGTAAAGTTGAGAGAGGGAGTTGTGTATGTGGTTCACGTATTGTGAGTAAAGGTGAGAGAGAGAGTTGTGTATGTGGTTCACGTATTGTGAGTAAAGGTGAGAGAGAGAGAGAGTTATGTATGTGGTTCACGTATGGTGAGTAAAGGTGAGAGAGAGAGAGAGTTATGTATGTGGTTCACGTATTGTGAGTAAAGGTGAGAGAGAGAGAGTTGTGTATGTGGTTCACGTATTGTGAGTAAAGGTGAGAGAGAGAGAGTTGTGTATGTGGTTCACGTATTGTGAGTAAAGGTGAGAGAGAGAGAGTTGTGTATGTGGTTCACGTATTGTGAGTAAAGGTGAGAGAGGGAGAGTTGTGTATGTGGTTCACGTATTGTGAGTAAAGGTGAGAGAGAGAGTTGTGTATGTGGTTCACGTATTGTGAGTAAAGGTGAGAGAGAGAGAGAGTTGTGTATGTGGTTCACGTATTGTGAGTAAAGGTGAGAGAGAGAGTTGTGTATGTGGTTCACGTATTGTGAGTAAAGGTGAGAGAGAGAGTTGTGTATGTGGTTCACGTATTGTGAGTAAAGGTGAGAGAGAGTTGTGTATGTGGCTCACGTATTGTGAGTAAAGGTGAGAGAGAGAGAGTTGTGTATGTGGTTCACGTATTGTGAGTAAAGGTGAGAGAGAGAGAGTTGTGTATGTGGTTCACGTATTGTGAGTAAAGGTGAGAGAGAGAGAGTTGTGTATGTGGTTCACGTATTGTGAGTAAAGTTGAGAGAGAGAGTTGTGTATGTGGTTCACGTATTGTGAGTAAAGGTGAGAGAGAGAGTTGTGTATGTGGTTCACGTATTGTGAGTAAAGGTGAGAGAGAGAGAGAGTTGTGTATGTGGTTCACGTATTGTGAGTAAAGTTGAGAGAGAGAGTTGTGTATGTGGTTCACGTATTGTGAGTAAAGGTGAGAGAGGGAGATGTGTGTATGTGGTTCACGTATTGTGAGTAAAGTTGAGAGAGAGAGTTGTGTATGTGGTTCACGTATTGTGAGTAAAGTTGAGAGAGAGAGTTGTGTATGTGGTTCACGTATTGTGAGCAAAGTTGAGAGAGAGTTGTGTATGTGGTTCACGTATTGTGAGTAAAGGTGAGAGAGAGAGTTGTGTATGTGGTTCACGTATTGTGAGTAAAGGTGAGAGAGAGAGTTGTGTATGTGGTTCACGTATTGTGAGTAAAGTTGAGAGAGACTTGTGTATGTGGTTCACGTATTGTGAGTAAAGGTGAGAGAGAGAGAGAGTTGTGTATGTGGTTCACGTATTGTGAGTAAAGGTGAGAGAGACTTGTGTATGTGGTTCACGTATTGTGAGTAAAGTTGAGAGAGAGAGAGTTGTGTATGTGGTTCACGTATTGTGAGTAAAGGTGAGGGAGAGAGTTGTGTATGTGGTTCACGTATTGTGAGTAAAGGTGAGAGAGAGAGTTGTGTATGTGGTTCACGTATTGTGAGTAAAGGTGAGAGAGAGAGTTGTGTATGTGGTTCACGTATTGTGAGTAAAGTTGAGAGAGAGAGAGTTGTGTATGTGGTTCACGTATTGTGAGTAAATGTGAGAGAGAGAGTTGTGTATGTGGTTCACGTATTGTGAGTAAAGGTGAGAGAGAGAGAGTTGTGTATGTGGTTCACGTATTGTGAGTAAAGGTGAGAGAGAGAGTTGTGTATGTGGTTCACGTATTGTGAGTAAAGGTGAGAGAGAGAGTTGTGTATGTGGTTCACGTATTGTGAGTAAAGGTGAGAGAGAGAGTTGTGTATGTGGTTCACGTATTGTGAGTAAAGGTGAGAGAGAGAGTTGTGTATGTGGTTCACGTATTGTGAATAAAGGTGAGAGAGAATTGTGTATGTGGTTCACGTATTGTGAGTAAAGTTGAGAGAGAGAGTTGTGTATGTGGTTCACGTATTGTGAATAAAGGTGAGAGAGAATTGTGTATGTGGTTCACGTATTGTGAGTAAAGGTGAGAGAGAGAGTTGTGTATGTGGTTCACGTATTGTGAATAAAGGTGAGAGAGAATTGTGTATGTGGTTCACGTATTGTGAATAAAGGTGAGAGAGAGAGTTGTGTATGTGGTTCACGTATTGTGAGTAAAGTTGAGAGAGAGAGAGTTGTGTATGTGGTTCACGTATTGTGAGTAAATGTGAGAGAGAGAGTTGTGTATGTGGTTCACGTATTGTGAGTAAAGGTGAGAGAGAGAGAGTTGTGTATGTGGTTCACGTATTGTGAGTAAAGGTGAGAGAGAGAGTTGTGTATGTGGTTCACGTATTGTGAATAAAGGTGAGAGAGAGAGTTGTGTATGTGGTTCACGTATTGTGAGTAAAGGTGAGAGAGAGAGTTGTGTATGTGGTTCACGTATTGTGAGTAAAGGTGAGAGAGAGAGTTGTGTATGTGGTTCACGTATTGTGAATAAAGGTGAGAGAGAATTGTGTATGTGGTTCACGTATTGTGAGTAAAGTTGAGAGAGAGAGTTGTGTATGTGGTTCACGTATTGTGAATAAAGGTGAGAGAGAATTGTGTATGTGGTTCACGTATTGTGAGTAAAGGTGAGAGAGAGAGTTGTGTATGTGGTTCACGTATTGTGAATAAAGGTGAGAGAGAATTGTGTATGTGGTTCACGTATTGTGAATAAAGGTGAGAGAGAATTGTGTATGGGAGGCCCATAGTTTGGACAGGGGGTATAACACAAAACTAAATAGAAGGGTATTGGGACGGGGCATTAGACTAATAGCAAACTAAGAAGGAATATATTGGGACTTGACACATTAATT
Organism: Mactromeris polynyma; assembly: GCA_032209605.1. Taxonomy (NCBI): domain Eukaryota; kingdom Metazoa; phylum Mollusca; class Bivalvia; order Venerida; family Mactridae; genus Mactromeris; species Mactromeris polynyma. The sequence goes on along the minus strand of JASFXZ010000026.1, from coordinate 9,718,522 downwards.
GGGAGGGTTGAAATGTATCTTAATTGTAGAAGGTTTTGAAACGAAACATGACTGGAAAACAATTAAATATGATGAGAAATTGAGAAATCACAACGCCTTCACAGACATCAGTGTGGAGTTAATGCTATATCAGAGTTAAGATTGGATACTGAATCAACTAACAGACTGTGTATAGATACTGGGGACTAAGCCGGTGTCGTGGTCAACCAACCTCACTCATATCTGTTGCAAAACAAGTCCCAAGTACACCTCGCCGAAATCGCTTAAGCTGGTGACTACTGCCCTGCGTTCAGTTACGGCTAGCAGTCGCGAACGTTTTGTATTGTATCCCTTGCACACCGTATCACATTGTATGCCCACGGGGAAGCAATTTGCAAAACGTTGCGAAACGTGAGTCGAATATACTTTTACTGAACGCAGTGCATAATTACACCATTGCTTTCAATAATCGTGGTTCGTATTTTGGTGCGGACATTTCCAGTGTATTCCTGGCATCAGGTGTTCAAACCTCACAGGAGAAGTCGCTGGCACAAGAAAGTATTATTCACTGTTTTTGTGTCAAACTCTATTGTATATAGATATAGCATATTTCAGTCACATAATATGTGAATACTGAATATCATCACGGGGATATGTTTGTTATTAAAAACCATTTAATTGATAATTTGTACTTACATTCAATTCAAAATGTAGAAAAAGACTCCTGACACGGCATCTATAATAATTTCAAAGCCGGTATTTATTAAATTCTCTACATAGAATCACTCTGCCAATGACTATCCTTTACATACCATTTCAATGTTACTGTCTGTACGCTATGTTCTGTGCCCAACATATGTCAGTTAGTTTTTGAAGCGAATATGATCTGCTATGCATGATTATAACCTAGTATACAAATAAAGAAAGCAAAGGGTTTTGAAAGGTTTACGTATAACTTAGATGTATATCACTATCAAGGAACAACACCCATACTGGTCAAAACAGCTAGGCCGCCATCTTGTTATGTGAGAATGGCAATTTGATCTGAGTACGTGATTTAACGACTATACATTGACTTGTGACGTTTTCGAAATATCAGTTAATTTGATTCATAAAGCATTCTGTAATCTAAGTCAACATATATATCCAGTAGATATTCAGAAACCATGTGACATAGTACAGGAAGTTTAACAATTTTGAACATCTTGGTTTTAGATGGCAGTTGTAATGATATGAATCTATAGAGCAAACAACAGCGAATGTTTAAAATGCTTTTCAAAATCAATCTGATGCAACAATAAAAACATTATTCATAGATGATATTCGATTTGTCAATACCTTATGTCGTCTTTCTGTTGTCCACCTCTGATCCATGTGGGAAGTGGAACAGGTGTGCGTTGCTTGCCGCAGAACAGGTTAGTAATGGTTTGTCATGTAGGAGCACGGTTTAGGGCAACCGGAAAAGCTGAAGAAAAATGCTTTACATTTCCAACACATCAAATATAGAAACAAGTTCGTTTACAGTAATGGACTACTTTAATGTTCATGCAAAAAGATGCATGCTTAATACATGTACTCAATAATGCAATAAATCCCACCATCTCCCAATACTATACAAGTAATAACATTCTAAATGTATACCAAAAGGTATGTAATATCATATGCGAAATGAACAGTAATCGAAGTTTGATGATGTTTTGGGGTATTGAAAAAAGTGAAAATGCTCAGCTATGTCGTATATTAAATTACTAAATGAAATAGATGTACGTTATATGTTCAACTTTGTTTCGCTCTATTGAGCTACAAACGGACCGTAATACAGAAATAAAAAGGCTGATTTAAAATCCTGCTTTACCTTTCACTAAAATATTAAATCTTCGCTGCGTGATATATACATATGTATCGGTAACTTAATATATAGGCATTTAAGTTTGGGTCGGTGAAAATGTATATCTAATAGCATCGGATACAAACATGACAGGGATGGCGTGTGCTAGAGTTGTCTCGTGCACACATTTAGTGTCGGACATATTGGATACTGGAGTTTTATAAGAATGTGGTGTGGTATTCTTGTTATATTTGATGCTGTTTGTCATGGAATTATTTCATAATCTGCGGGTGTTATTTAACTGGTAAAAAGCGACGATATTTACGTGTTTTTAGATATTGATATTAACGTACAAAATAACGCGTACTAATATTAATAAAATGATGTTCATAGTTCTTTACAAAACAACAACTAAGTTTAATTAAGATATGTGTTTGTTTTAGTTGTTGGACGAAATCAACTGTCAGTTAGATATAATATACATGTACTCAGCTTATAATCTGTTTTATGCTCTGAAGTGGTGGGGACATGAAGGTTTTTAAGTGTCCGTCTGTACGTTACTGTTTGGCAGTCCGATCGAAGCGTGTATTCGCAGTAACATTCAGTGGACTCTCATGAAACATTCACATCTATTAATTAAATAATTAAGTGTGAGAGGGTGCGTGACGAGCTATAATCTGATCTCCAAGGTCCGTGTCACCGGCATCAACACGCCACATGGGATGCAGGTCCGTGTCACCGGCATCAACACGCCACATGGGATGCAGGTCCGTGTCACCGGCATCAACACGCCACATGGGATGTATATGTCAGTTACTTGTTTCCTCTGCTGTTTCCTGTAATGTTTCATACAGTATTTTGTTGCTATACGCATTTTTACAAGTACTTGTTACGGAGAAACACGGTGAAATAATTAAAAAAAATATATTGAACAATCAAAGCAAAACAATTTTTTCGGCGAACATAAACACATTATAACAAGAAATTAACTGCATGCATACAATCAGATTATATAATTATACTTACTCTGGTATGAATAGATTTATCTGGGCAATCATAAAATAATATAATGGGTTGTTTAACTTTGCTTGATATTGTACATACATTTCAATGTCAGTTTCTAGTTCGGTTTAAATGAAGTTTATTCTTATGTTTCGGTGCATAAAATCTAAGTACAAATTAAAATAGATTTTCAAATAGATTTTTAAGTTCGTTATCTTTGGTATGCAAATAATACAAGTAGACTATACTTGAAATTGTAAACCTTCAATTATGAACTGTTACTCAAAATACATACGTACATAATACAGCTAATACGCTTAATTTAAGTTACATATCCATTATCTATAATAACTGTCACAAATGCATGTGATACTATTACACAAAAAACATCAAAGTCATTTAAAATTAAGTTAATAGTAACATACAGATTATGTACAGTTACAAGCGAAATTATATACCCGAAATATAGCCCTTAAATATGGTGCTCGACTTTGTATAATTTAACTATTATAGTTCTATTAAAACTTGCAAGTAAATATTAATTAAAACTATTTTAGAGTTTGTAACGTGAGTCTCTAATAGTTGGAAATGATCTTATTACAAATTGTCAAGCGTCACAAATGTCATCTGATGTTTCACATAATTATAACACTTCTTTTTAGCTCGCCTGTTTTGACAAATGAAATCTAATTGTCGTCACGTGATCATCGTCTGCACCGGCGTCTGCGTCCGCATTTAAAGTTAAATAAATATTACGTTTAGATCAGTTGGTGAAGACGTGTAGGTTCCAATGATGGTGTAACTTGCAGACGATGTATGCTTGAAAACTAAGGTTATTCTATTATCATAGAACAGAATAGTTTATAACATTACGTATGAAGTATGGTTCTTGAAATTAGATCAAAATGTTACACAAATGGTAACATGAGTACATGCACACGACATGAGTACTCTGCCAGAGTCGGCTTCAGAGTTATACGTATAATGTAGAGTTGGAAAGCACAACACTATCAAAATGAAGCTTTGTCATTGGTCAATTTTAAGAGTGATTCCAGAAACAACCAATCAGATGCTTTATTGTTGAGACTGGTCTCCAAGCTAAAGTTCATAGAATATAGTATTTTTGCATCAGCATACTTTGACATCGCTGAGAAGAGATACCATCTAAACATTAGCATTAACGTCTTACTAAGTGGCTGAAGGTATTGAATGTTAATTAAACCGCAGTACTCAAAAATAAAATCGAATGACGGATTAATCAGATTCAGTAAGGACAGAGATTGTGTAATGAAAATTCAAAAATCTAGAGTTTTATGATCCTCATGAAAATAACATTTCTAAACACAGCTTAACATACGGGTTTGACCCCAAGTTGCGTCCGAAGATAGGAGGATTAGTTGATCCAAGTCATACTTGGTTAAATTCAATTTTATTTTGATTAATATATCAATACTCTTTGCGAGGATAAAATTGAATTTGAATACAGATTAGATGTTTGAACCTCGAGTGTATTCATACTGTCACACTGTGTATGTCTTGTCTAAATCCCATCTTTATATTGACATTGATGTGAGGTTTGATTTTATCTGTTTATTGTTTCACATGGATTTACAATTTTTTTATCAAAGTTTACATTTGAATACCAATAAGTGTCATAAACGTGACTATTGGATTATTGGATTTTGATGTCAAGGGACAAATCATATTAAATTTATATTTGTGACCAGTTTCAAAACTGAAACATTGGATTGGTGGGTTCTGAAAAGCGGTCTTAAAATTGTTCTGTAGCCGGGTTGTATTCTGAGACTGGTCTTCAAAGTCAGTTTCATAAAAAACGGCCTTTTTTGTGGATAATTCAATTATGGCTATAATTTATGGAAATAATCTTAGTGATTATTATTGAAATTTAGTTTTAAAAATGACCAGCATTATTTAACACGAAACATTGGGGATTTATAACGCAATGTTAAATCCCCGTATTATTTTGTCAACATGATAAATTAAGGGCTACAGAGTCAGTGCAAGCCATTGCCCGATTTCAGTACGACGTTGTTTCTATGACAACATATTAATCACGAAAGCTGTTATCATTATAACGCATTATATGTCACTATAATTGTGTTTTCGGTCAAGTTATTCATTTATACTATATAGGCTGGTGATAAATAAATTGCAGTCCCTAACTATGACAGTTCAGTGTTTATGTATATGTAATGCTGGCCTCATCAACTATCAGAAACAATATAATTAGTAAAAGCCACCTGTACAATGTGACAATTAACCGCACTACATACCTACCTATACGTTATATATAACAAGATGGTTCTGTCACATATCTGTCCTGTGTGCTCATACATCTCATCATGTAAATAGTTTATATATGATTGTATAGATCAACAATGTTGTATGTGCATTATGTAGATTTCAGTGTCCACAAGTGACGATATTTAACATGCAATTATTAAGGAAGAGCTGAAACAATAATGTTAATTATAACTATCACTGATTGGTTACATATGTATTTATTCATACAATCAGGAGTCAACCAATCAAATGTTTGATGTTACCAATTAGAAACATAGGAAGTATGGACTATCTTAGATGTCGACATGTTGTGTATATAATAATGAACTATTCTGTTCTATGATGTAGATGTGCATGTCGGACTTATATGCTTAATCAAAAAATCGTTCGATCTCTTTGAAATAATGTACATGTATTACTAAACATTTATATCGACAGAAGTGTAATATCAAATATTCTCTACAGACATTCATTTATTAAGAAAATGTTGCCGACAGGATTTTAACGAGTATCTCTGACAGAAATCGGGGACTTGTTGAATACGTGTGTGTTATGTAAATTACCACTAGAAAAAAATATTTCAAAACTATTAAATTCGGTTACAAGGCAAACCCTCTCATGTGTATGTAACGTGTGATATCATATTTACAAAGGTAGTTGACTTATTTTGTATCATGTTTTTATTACAAAAATGACAAATATGCGTTGACCGCAAAACATCGCAGTTGGATGCTGTCTGGTCGTGATTTTAAATAAATAAACAACTTCGCTTATCACCTTACAGGTGTGGTCGTGTACCATCGAGAGAGAAATAGGTCGCGGACGTGAGTTATCACACCAAAACAAAAATGTTCGATTGCTTTTCGCCTGACTTTGAATGTAATTTTAATTTTACAATAATTTTTTTACTTTTCTCATTGCCGGGTAAGAGATTGTTTAAATTGTGAATGTTGTTATCTAATTTAAATCTAACGTTAATAATAGTAATACACAATGGCGCCAGGATTGCGTGGAAATGTTCAGGATTGCTTTTGACAATTTTAATTTATGCAAAAACACACTCACTTTATTTATCTTAATAACGGTTAAATCGACCACAAACTCAAAATTCATATTACAATAAGTTTTGTGTATATTCAACCTAGAACATGCTTGGTTTTAATTAAGAGGCATATAAATACAATGCTGGTACTAACATTTTCAAAAAAAGACAAATTAACAAAATGTTGTTATCAAAGCGTCTAAAAGCCAGTAAAACTGAAACCTCTGCTGATAAGGTTATCTCTTCAAGTCCATAATGATAACGTAAAGTAACATAAACGAGTTACGGTCGCTATGCACAATCTGTCACATTCCGTCACGTGACCAAATAAATGTCAGTTAATTAATGGTACAGAGGTTGAAATAGAGTTTGTAAACGTATCATTACTTTATTATTGTCATCATTATTACATTGTCCGCAGCACGTGGGTGTATGTATGTTGTATTTGGATTTAATTATTAACTGCGAGACTGTCTTTAGTTAAAAATGACCGCGAAATAATTGTTTGATTTGTGGTTAGAATAATTACTGTAGAGAATAAAATCTGAACTCAAAACTGTATAAATGTAATGTTATTTGCTACGATTCTTGTGATTATTAAATTAACGATAAATCTACTGAATTTTACAATTTAAGTTGTATATTTTTACATTACCATTTAGTGTGGATGTTTAACATTCGTGCGGGGATTTCGTTGCACTTTGAACAATTTATATCAAGTTAACTATGTTACATGTGCAAGTGTAATATGCAAGTGTTATCATGGTGTTGTTGAATTTAAACACTCATTTGAAATCATTCACCTTGCCATTTGGACGGCGAAGTAAAATGGGCAACGCTAGTGCCTTGCCAGAACAAACAAGTGAAAATGTGTCACGTGATAGTCACCCTGGAACTTCCGGTGATTCTGTTGTTTCTATTCCAATGGATTCTAGACTAAATGATGAAGTGTTTGTTAAAAGTGTTACATTACCTAACCTTCGTGTACGGCCACCACAATCTCGAACAACAAGATCGATGTCCACAAATAGCGCTCGTGTCAAACTTAGACGGAGATTAACTATTAATCCTTCCTGGAAAGCGGTAAGTTACTGCAAACATACAAATCACATTTATTGCAATCATATACAGAACCTATATTTTGTAAGGTTTTCATTGCAGATTTTCAATATCATTTTAGTTTAAAGATCTATACAATAAGTTGATATTTGGTTTTGTTCAATCTGACTGCAATGGCATTGCAAAACTAGCTGTATGAGAAGCGGTAGTGTTTCCAATATGAGATCGGTCACTTAACTAGGTCGTTGTTGGTTTGAACCAGCAACACTTATGTCCACATCTTCTCATAGAACACAAACACTCTTTTTCCGGTAAGCAGATTCCAGAGTGATTAAACAAACATAACACTTTAAAAAATATGCAAAATGTATGTATTTCATTGTTGAAATAATAACTACATTATCAAGCAGGCTCGTTAGTTTCGCTATTTGAAGGTAGACAGTAATAATGACTGGGCAATGGAAAGTATGCAAAGAGTAACATTCCATTATATAACGTATAGTTTGTAAATAGAATTAACTACAACATTTTGATATTACATGTACATTACAATAAGGTGAATATTGACTTGTAATCAATATACAAATGTATACGATCTCTACAAACACGTTGTAACTGAGAGTTTACAATTTCAACAAATTAGATAAAGGAGAAACACATGTTACATAGTTATATACGTACCATTATATACATACAAGTTGACCATCAGTGTGTCCAGACACAACGATTGATGTTAGGCTGGATTTACGATGTGTGAGAAAAGTTAATTACGATCATTATATAGTTTAGCTGAATCACCTAGGGAGTGTATGTGTGTGAACGTAATATACTTTATAATGCGATATATTATGCAGCAGTTATGTTAATACGAAGATAATTTACTTATTTCAGTATGAATATCACATAAAATACTGAATGCTTCATTTAATACGGTCTATTTTCACCTAATTGTGAGATAGACTTCAAAGCTGGCGGGTGTATGGTGCACTGTTCTAGCCATTGTGCTAGTTCATCTAAATGCTTCAATACATGTTCTCGTCCAATAGTAAAGTTAAAGTCATACAATAAAACTTGCTTATAAAAACACTGATATAAAGGGCACTTGAATATCACATTATAATTCTCTTAACTCACATTTGGCATTTAAATTGTTATGAATATAGCAAGCAGCTGATATAACAGTGTTTCAAGGTCCCAACTGTGTTCTACATAAATATGTTTTACTTGATAGATATCATTATCATACGTGGTAATTATCTGTCTTCATTTATAGAATAGTTACTATTGTTTTACTTGTCCGATTATCTAGCCACGGTCTAACCATACATAATGTATCGAACATGAAGTTCACGCATTTTTATGTTGAATGGTATACAAGCAGTAGGACTATCTTCATTTGCATTCAATACTCATATTATAATGTGGTTTAAGTGACCCGCATAAATTCACTTTAAATATGAATTACTATCAGGGGCGTATAGCTGGACGGTTTGAAGTGTGTGCCAAGTGTGAGTATCGTAAGTGCGAAACGAGCAGCAAGGTTGCGAATGTGGGGTAGGTGTGGGAGTGGGCCCCTCCCGATGGTGGGGGGGATCTGCCGCAAGAAATTTTTGAAAAATTAGGAGGCAAATGGTGCGTCTTCATGCTATATTTCAGTGCAATGCTAGAAATACAGTGAGTACTTTAACGCTTATAGATAAAATGTATTTTACTTCTGCAGCATGTAACATGTAACTATTCCTAGCATAACTGTCCACCGTCATTTTATGTGTTTATATAAATAGCTCATACGGTGCGCTTTATATGAGCAACTGAATTTATCCTTTAGAATGCATTTTGTATCACATTATTTAAGAAGAATCATGTTTACGTTACATGAATGTAGCTTTGTCGCTCTCATAGTGTCTGCTGTGAAATATCGTGTTTTAAACCTCAACTTGTTCCAATCAAATGCGTGTTATATTTAGTTCAGACCGAATGACCAACTTTAATGGCGATCATCCAATATACCTATGACGCAGATTAAATTATCCGTAACAAATGCATTAATTGATCCAATGATATTTGAAGCTCCAAGTTTGCCAATCGTAGCCAATCGTGGGAGCCAATCATGGGACATCGTACTACCCTATGTTCGCTTATTTGGCAAAAATCAAAGTATATTCCTCATGAGTGCGAGTGTGTGCTTAAATTATTTCGACTCGTCGATTTTCATTGCATGTTGTAATGAATAAATATATGTTGAACAGTTTACGTATGACGTATATGTATAACAAGCGCGTTATGTAGTGCATACTTTAATGAAGATGACGCCGAACTTTAGTCGTCTGATTTATAGAGATACCTTTGATCCGAAATGTCTGTTCGTATAACTGATACGGTTAATTGGATCTAAATTCATCCTTAAACAACATCTGCAAATATGCGAACATATCTACACGGCTATATAATTCACATTTGGGCTGGTATAATGTTTCCAATGTGTTGTCTGTAACACACATTACCATATCGAGAGTTTGCATAATACAGTGATAGTATACCAGACGCTAGAGTTACGTTCGTGTAATTGGCCGAGATGTTCCGGACAGTTCGGATTACATGTCTGTCCAAAGTTTTGATAGTCTGTGTGAGAGCATTACATGGATTACGTTATTTGTAGTAGACACAACTAATTGAATACATGATTGGAACTTTATTGTAGTATATTAAGAGTTGTAGGAACTCACACATGACACTGTAACAGATATGTAAGAACTCACACATGATACTGTAGCCGATATGTGAGAACTCACACATGATACTGTAACAGATATGTAAGAACTCACACATGATACTGTAACAGATATGTAACAACTCACACATGATACTGTAACAGATATGTAAGAACTCACACATGATACTGTAACAGATATGTAAGAACTCACACATGATACTGTAACAGATATGTAAGAACTCACACATGATACTGTAACAGATATGTAAGAACTCACACATGATACTGTAACAGATATGTAACAACTCACACATGATACTGTAACAGATATGTAAGAACTCACACATGATACTGTAACAGATATGTAAGAACTCACACATGATACTGTAACAGATATGTAAGAACTCACACATGATACTGTAACAGATATGTAAGAACTCACACATGATACTGTAACAGATATGTAAGAACTCACACATGATACTGTAACAGATATGTAAGAACTCACACATGATACTGTAATAGATATGTAAGAACTCACACATGATACTGTAACAGATATGTAAGAACTTACACATGATACTGTAACAGATATGTAAGAACTCACACATGATACTGTAACAGATATGTAAGAACTCACACATGACACTGTAACAGATATGTAAGAACTCACACATGACACTGTAACAGATATGTAAGAACTCACACATGACACTGTAACAGATATGTAAGAACTCACACATGACACTGTAACAGATATGTAAGAACTCACACATGATACTGTAACAGATATGTAAGAACTCACACATGATACTGTAACAGATATGTGAGAACATAATGATGATAACTTACCAATCAGGGGTTCTGAGAATCAGTTGTATGATGCATCAGTATTCCCCAGCGGTGTAGGAAGGGTAGGACACCCATCTGTGTCGGTATCACGTGTTATGTCATGGAATTCTAATCATGCTTCGAGACATGGTTCATTTTCTTGTCAACATGTTTGTAATAAAAGTTAATTGTTAAGTTTTTTTTTAAATAGGTATCTTGTTGTTTTATTAAGGTATTGGACGTGCCTGTATATTGTTAAGGTTTGGGACTTGTCTGTATATTGTTAAGTAATTAGACTTGTCTGTGTATTGTTAAGGTATGGGACTTGTCTGTATATTGTTAAGGTTTGGGACTTCTCTGTATATTGTTAAGTAATTGGACTTGTCTGTGTATTGTTAAGGTATGGGACTTCCCTGTGTTTGTGTATACGACTAGAATATATAGCTTAGAACCAACGTTTATGATCGGAATTTAGCAATGCCTGTGCACTATGATGTTATAAATTTAGTGAATACCAATTGGCACAAGGATGTTAATTATCTAATGATCGTCATTTCTGCACCGAACTTCATAGTTTAGATCACAGAATGCGCGATGACTTTTCTTTGAAGTCTGGTTGAATGGAACGTGTGAGGTGTACAACAATTTTTGATGTATGCGAAAATCATTTACTTCCAAATTTATGTATGCATAAAATCATCCACTGGAGCCCATACAATGTGTTTGTATAGAAAGGTAACACATTAACATACTATACAGTTAATTAAACATATTGAACGGAACGTGTGCATAGCAGGCAGAAGCATATCAAATATGCAAATAAGTTCACGCATGAAATACACGCGTCAGTTAGAACTTCTTAATTATAAGACACTCGTAGTTAAGTATAAAATATTACCTTGTCTGTTTCACAATTTGGCGAGTGGTGATAATGCTTATGTCAATAAAGCTGGTCTTTTTTATTCAGGGAACATTAACTGGGTGGTTTATCGTTGAAAATACATGTACATTTGTATTTGAATAAAAAGGGACAAACTCATTGTACAGTGAAACTTCGACCGACTGAAAGTTCCGTCCTATTTCATATTTCGTATGTAAACATTGTTTTGTTCAGGATTTCACGTATCGTAAATTTCACCTTTTATTCGCGATTCATTATTTCACGTTTTGTTCACGAAGTCACGCTACTACTCTGATGTACGAAATGTGAATGTTGAGATGTTTCCTTCGGTTAGCATACAGCGAGAAGGGGAAACTATGCAGGAATGAATAAAACGAAGTCATCAACGGTGTTTACTACGAAACTCCTTATCTGAAATCCCCTCACTAATTAGACAGCGCTTTGCTGGTTAACATCATATACATTTTATATGGTTTTGAATCTAGTGTCTTGAACAAATGTTTTGACCAACTTACGTGGATTAGATTTGTCACTTACAACTAGTTAATGTGATAGTTTTCTGTGAAAGATTGGAATTTGTTATAATAGGAAATATGTCAATTCGATAAGAAGACTTGCGAAATTGCGAGAACGGCTCGGGATAATTAGCTTAAGTTGATAAAACAATGTAGGGTGCAAGGGATGAATATTATCAAAAGATTTAAGAAGAAATCCTCATGGAATGTGTGATAAAGCAATAAACTGTATCAGCAATATGACACCCACTTAAAGCATTAAAGGGACATTGTCGAATCGGTCAAGAGGACTTGATGTACCAGGCATTGTCTGATATATATATATTCTATAGTCTAAATAAACACTATACATTGTGTATATGTATTGAAAGGATTTATCTTACTTTGGTTCGTGACGTCGATGCTAAGTCAAACCGTAACATGGTTATGGCAAAACACTGGGAACAAGCGCTATTGTTGTCTTAATGTACTGTCACAAATTCTGAAACAACATACATGTAGTCGTAACCAATAGTGACATTGGGGCAAAATGTCAGACTTTTTGGTGAGCATTTTCATTATCATAACAGATACTGACCATAAATACAAGATCCGCAACTCTTACCTCCTGATTAGATGGGCAAGTGCATCCTGATTGCTGTATACCAGTACAATTAATTTTAATTAAAAAATTAATTAAAAAATTGGTCATGTTCCTTTACAGATTAACACCATGTCTTCTATGTATTTAGAAATTCTTATATATTTACGTCAGTTGTTTAAAGTAGATTAGCTTATGTAAAATATGTTGGTTTAAATTGGGTTAATATATAAGTGGTGATTATATGTATTATTGGATTTTAATTGGGATAGTATAACGCAGCATGATATCGGCGGCAATCATTGTGTTTGAGTTTTGTTCATGAACATGTGGAATACGTTGTCATCCAGGATTATCTCTCGCTTAAAGCGGAGACGGGTAAATAACGTTATATCATCCATTATCTGTTGTCTGTGCTCAAACTCAACTCTAATATAAGCTTTTCTCTGTTTACTGTTCAACCATGTAGGTTCATTATTATACATGAGTTGACTTACATAAATGGGAATAGTATTGTCCAGGGAAAGCTACATTGACTTATCAGTCCCCTACACAGATCCTGAAGGTACAAACTAAAACAAACGAATGAAAAGGCGAAGAGCACATTGTAGAACAGACCAGAAATGGTGGAAGGTTATAGAATAAAACTTGACAGGAGAGAAATGGTGGAAGGTTATAGAATAAAACTTGATAGGAGAGAAATGGTGGAAGGTTATAGAATAAAACTTGATAGGAGAGAAATGGTGGAAGGTTATAGAATAAAACTTGATAGGAGAGAAATGGTGGAAAGTTATAGAATCAAACTTGATAGGAGAGAAATGGTGGAAGGTTATAGAATAAAACTTGATAGGAGAGAAATGGTTGAAGGTTATAGAATAAAACTTGATAGGAGAGAAATGGTGGAAGGTTGTAGAATAAAACTTGATAGGAGAGAAATGGTGGAAGGTTATAGAATAAAACTTGATAGGAGAGAAATGGTGGAAGGTTATAGAATAAAACTTGATAGGAGAGAAATGGTGGAAGGTTATAGAATAAAACTTGACAGGGGAGAAATGGTGGAAGGTTATAGAATAAAACTTGATAGGAGAGAAATGGTGGAAGGTTATAGAATAAAACTTGATAGGAGAGAAATGGTGGAAGGTTATAGAATAAAACTTGATAGGAGAGAAATGGTGGAAGGTTATAGAATAAAACTTGACAGGGGAGAAATGGTGGAAGGTTATAGAATAAAACTTGATAGGAGAGAAATGGTGGAAGGTTATAGAATAACTGTGACTGAGACTGTGAGAATATTCTATCAGCTTATACATTGTGTGTACCGTATGTTTCATTTAATGTTTATAATGCATCTTTATATAACATCTTTAATATTGCTTTATTAAACTTCACTGAAAGTATAGAAAGTTGGCAGTTATATGTGTTCAACTATTTATATAAACAGATGTTCAAGCGAAGATTTCATTCATCATTTACGACGTAACACTCTTACTGTTTTTTATGTTTGTTTTATTTGGCAAATTGCTTCAAACAAACTTTGAAATCACAAAACGAACTTGTGCATTTATTTTTTCATGTTAAAGGTGTAAACATTGTTTCAACAACCATGAAAATGACTTTTAAGCGTGAACATCTGCTATATGTACACGGGGTCGTTTGAATATTGCCTGTGTCGGTCGGATATCAGCTGGTGATTCCCTGGTGTATAGCTTAGTGCGGTTCTTCTTCCTAGGGGTAACATGGCTTAAATTGAACAAGGCATGTTTTTCAATGGACACAGTAGCGGATAGATGATCACATGATCGATGGTTCTTATCCCAACCTGAATGAGTTTAATGGAAATAAACAAATGTCTAAATCTGGGATTTAGTTATCATTGATTGCAACCAATGTAGATTTTTAAATACATAAGTTGTTGAAAGTAGCTTCACATCGAATCGTTGAGATAAAAAGAACAGTTACATGTTGGTCATCACTTACTGGCCTTGCAAGGACATCTTGACCATAACACATCCAATGTCATAACATAGAATGCGTCAACAATACACCCACTGTTCCTCCTATGTTTTTTATTTGCGAGTAACTAGATACCAGATGACGACAGATGACGACAATATGATGCTTTATTGTTTCTTTTATGATTATTACACAGCAGGTTTATTACAAGCTTTCAATCAATTGTACACATATATGACACAATATATTTCTCCCTCGCCTTTTTCTTGTATGATAGAATTAAAATGTAAAGTATGAATATTCACCTTCCCTCCATTGTACTATGTAGCTACTGATCACCGTGTCCGCAATACACTGTAAAACACTTATAATATGATCACCATTAGAACACCCTTCTTAATATATCCTCATGCATATTTATAGATATCTCAGAACGAGGTTTACTAAGCAAACTCCCAGAGAGTTATATGTAAATACTATAAAATACTGGTCATTACGGACTTCAGATTGGGTAATTGTGTAGATCGCGGTCCAACCTCGTCTTTCCTTTCTTTTCTTTCTCTTAGTTTTCTTTCAAAACGATTACTTGTTCAATAACATTATAAACACTTAAATCAATCACGTACCTGTTGGATATGTATATTGTTAAGGAGAAAACCTATATAAGTCATTGGTTTTCGTTCTTATCCTTTTTACACTAACTAATGAATAAACTCGTTTAATGCAACTTGTATATTGCAATGTATTATTATGTTGTTCATAGTATGTAAATAAAATATGTTTAAACTAATCTCGCGTAATTCGGGATTCTAACATACCACCGTCGGAAACAGGATCCATGCCCTACAACCCCTTGTGTTCCCTGCACACTGTCCATCTTCCTAGGTTGTCCATTTCATGTTTCAGTATAATATTGACGCTTTGATGTGGTAAAATCAGTTACAGTAGTTTTGCGTCAAACTCTCGACGAGCTGATTTATTTTGGAATAATCTTTTTAATTTAACCAGTTTAGTGAACTCCACGGTACATTGGTGAGTTAAGCACGTATCTGCCTGTACGACACTTGTAATGGAGTGTTTAAATGTTTCTTACTCGGAAACTATTTATACTGAAACATTATTGTCTTTAGATTTAAAAAAGAAGGTATGATCACCCGCCCATACAGTATCGCCACATAAGATCTGTCTAATACCGTAGTACATCGTTACACTAAATACATTGGGGTATGGATATTAAATTCTTAAAACGAGATATACTTGAAAAGTTCAAACAAAGATAAAGTTATGTACGAATTTATTACTTCGCTGAGACAAATTATATTTGCTAAGGATAAAGTGAAACGAAAATTACCTAGATAAACCGGGATAAGTGAATGTCGTGAAAAAAATGTCTCCCATATCGGGAAGAAATACAGGGTAACATCGGGTATAGAGCCGTAGTCAGTGCTAATATGTGTATGTCCGTTTCCGCGCATGCGCGCCTGGTGTTTATATATATATATCGCTGAACTATATGATGAGAAAATCCTTAACGAGACATAAATATTGGTAGTTGTTGAGAGATTGTCACTGAAGAGGTTAAAATGATAGTAAATTATAACTACGGGAAACTATAATACTGTTGTCTACGACGGGTTTTGTCACGAGAGGACCTATCTGTACGTGTTGCACTGTACGCCGCGCGGTATACTGTTGTCTACGACGGGTTTTGTCACGAGAGGACCTATCTGTACGTGTTGCACTGTACGCCGCGCGGTATACTGTTGTCTACGACGGGTTTTGTCACGATAATACCTCTGTGTACGTGTTGCACTGTACGCAGCGCGGTATACTGTTGTCTACGACGGGTTTTGTCACGATAATACCTCTATGTACGTGTTGCACTGTACGCCGCGCGGTATACTGTTGTCTACGACGGGTTTTGTCACGATAATACCTCTATGTACGTGTTGCACTGTACGCAGCGCGGTATACTGGTGTCTACGACGGGTTTTGTCACGAAAGGACCTCTCTGTACGTGTTGTACTGTACACCGCACGGTATACTGTTGTCTACGACGGGTTTTGTCACGAAAGGACCTCTCTGTACGTGTTGTACTGTACACCGCACGGTATACTGGTGTCTACGACGGGTTTTGTCACGAAAGGACCTCTCTGTACGTGTTGTACTGTACGCCGCACGGTATACTGTTGTCTACGACGGGTTTTCTCAAGAGAGGACCTCTCTGTACGTGTTGTACTGTACACCGCACGGTATACTGGTGTCTACGACGGGTTTTGTCACGAAAGGACCTCTCTGTACGTGTTGTACTGTACGCCGCACGGTATACTGTTGTCTACGACGGGTTTTCTCAAGAGAGGACCTCTCTGTACGTGTTGTACTGTACACCGCACGGTATACTGTTGCTTACGACGGGTTTTGTCACGAGAGGACCTCTCTGTACGTGATGCACTGTACGCCGCGCGGTATACTGGTGTCTACGACGGGTTTTGTCACGAGAGGACCTCTCTGTACGTGTTGTACTGTACACCGCACGGTATACTGGTGTCTACGACGGGTTTTGTCACGAGAGGACCTCTCTGTACGTGATACACTGTACGCCGCACGGTATACTGCTGTCTGCTACGGGTTTTCTCACTAGAGGACCTATCTGTACGTGTTACACTGTACGCCGCGCGGTATACTGTTGTCTACGACGGGTTTTCTCACTAGAGGACCTATCTGTACGTGTTACACTGTACGCCGCACGGTATACTGTTGTCTACGACGGGTTTTCTCACTAGAGGACCTATCTGTACGTGTTACACTGTACGCCGCACGGTATACTGTTGTCTACGACGGGTTTTCTCACTAGAGGACCTATCTGTACGTGTTACACTGTACGCCGCACGGTATACTGTTGTCTGCTACGGGTTTTCTCACTAGAGGACCTATCTGTACGTGTTACACTGTACGCCGCGCGGTATACTGCTGTCTGCTACGGGTTTTCTCACTAGAGGACCTATCTGTACGTGTTACACTGTACGCCGCACGGTATACTGCTGTCTGCTACGGGTTTTCTCACTAGAGGACCTATCTGTACGTGTTACACTGTACGCCGCACGGTATACTGTTGTCTGCTACGGGTTTTCTCACTAGAGGACCTATCTGTACGTGTTACACTGTACGCCGCGCGGTATACTGCTGTCTGCTACGGGTTTTCTCACTAGAGGACCTATCTGTACGTGTTACACTGTACGCCGCACGGTATACTGCTGTGTACGACAGGTTTTCTCACGAGAGGACCTATCTGTACGTGTTACACTGTACGCCGCACGGTATACTGTTGTCTACGACGGGTTTTCTCACTAGAGGACCTATCTGTACGTGTTACACTGTACGCCGCACGGTATACTGCTGTGTACGACGGGTTTTCTCACTAGAGGACCTATCTGTACGTGTTACACTGTACGCCGCACGGTATACTGCTGTCTGCGACGGGTTTTCTCACTAGAGGACCTATCTGTACGTGTTACACTGTACGCCGCACGGTATACTGTTGTCTACGACGGGTTTTCTCACTAGAGGACCTATCTGTACGTGTTACACTGTACGCCGCACGGTATACTGCTGTGTACGACGGGTTTTCTCACTAGAGGACCTATCTGTACGTGTTACACTGTACGCCGCACGGTATACTGTTGTCTACGACGGGTTTTATCACTAGAGGACCTATCTGTACGTGTTACACTGTACGCCGCACGGTATACTGCTGTGTACGACGGGTTTTCTCACTAGAGGACCTATCTGTACGTGTTACACTGTACGCCGCACGGTATACTGCTGTCTGCGACGGGTTTTCTCACTAGAGGACCTATCTGTACGTGTTACACTGTACGCCGCACGGTATACTGTTGTCTACGACGGGTTTTCTCACTAGAGGACCTATCTGTACGTGTTACACTGTACGCCGCACGGTATACTGCTGTGTACGACGGGTTTTCTCACTAGAGGACCTATCTGTACGTGTTACACTGTACGCCGCACGGTATACTGTTGTCTACGACGGGTTTTCTCACTAGAGGACCTATCTGTACGTGTTACACTGTACGCCGCACGGTATACTGCTGTGTACGACGGGTTTTCTCACTAGAGGACCTATCTGTACGTGTTACACTGTACGCCGCACGGTATACTGCTGTCTGCGACGGGTTTTCTCACTAGAGGACCTATCTGTACGTGTTACACTGTACGCCGCACGGTATACTGTTGTCTGCGACGGGTTTTCTCACTAGAGGACCTATCTGTACGTGTTACACTGTACGCCGCACGGTATACTGTTGTCTGCGACGGGTTTTCTCACTAGAGGACCTATCTGTACGTGTTACACTGTACGCCGCACGGTATACTGTTGTCTGCGACGGGTTTTCTCACTAGAGGACCTATCTGTACGTGTTACACTGTACGCCGCGCGGTATACTGTTGTCTGCGACGGGTTTTCTCACTAGAGGACCTATCTGTACGTGTTACACTGTACGCCGCACGGTATACTGTTGTCTGCTACGGGTTTTCTCACTAGAGGACCTATCTGTACGTGTTACACTGTACGCCGCGCGGTATACTGCTGTGTACGACAGGTTTTCTCACGAGAGGACCTATCTGTACGTGTTACACTGTACGCCGCGCGGTATACTGCTGTGTACGACAGGTTTTCTCACGAGAGGACCTATCTGTACGTGTTACACTGTACGCCGCACGGTATACTGCTGTGTACGACAGGTTTTCTCACGAGAGGACCTATCTGTACGTGTTACACTGTACGCCGCGCGGTATACTGCTGTGTACGACAGGTTTTCTCACGAGAGGACCTATCTGTACGTGTTACACTGTACGCCGCACGGTATACTGCTGTGTACGACAGGTTTTCTCACGAGAGGACCTATCTGTACGTGTTACACTGTACGCCGCGCGGTATACTGTTGTCTACGACGGGTTTTCTCACTAGAGGACCTATCTGTACGTGTTACACTGTACGCCGCACGGTATACTGCTGTCTGCTACGGGTTTTCTCACTAGAGGACCTATCTGTACGTGTTACACTGTACGCCGCACGGTATACTGCTGTCTGCTACGGGTTTTCTCACTAGAGGACCTATCTGTACGTGTTACACTGTACGCCGCACGGTATACTGTTGTCTGCTACGGGTTTTCTCACTAGAGGACCTATCTGTACGTGTTACACTGTACGCCGCACGGTATACTGCTGTCTGCGACGGGTTTTCTCACTAGAGGACCTATCTGAACGTGTTACACTGTACGCCGCACGGTATACTGTTGTCTACGACGGGTTTTCTCACTAGAGGACCTATCTGTACGTGTTACACTGTACGCCGCACGGTATACTGCTGTCTGCGACGGGTTTTCTCACTAGAGGACCTATCTGTACGTGTTACACTGTACGCCGCACGGTATACTGCTGTCTGCGACGGGTTTTCTCACTAGAGGACCTATCTGTACGTGTTACACTGTACGCCGCACGGTATACTGCTGTCTGCGACGGGTTTTCTCACTAGAGGACCTATCTGTACGTGTTACACTGTACGCCGCGCGGTATACTGCTGTCTGCTACGGGTTTTCTCACGAGAGGACCTATCTGAACATATTGTGAAATATCGAACATATATTTTTGACCATTTCAAAAGATTGAAAAACTAAATTTTTAGATTTTGAAACAAAATGATGACAGGGGGGAATTTCTTATAGTGAGTATAAAAGATAAGAAAGACTGATATTTGGCTGTATCCAACAATTCAGGATAATGGCGTATAAAACAAAGTAACAAAGATTTAAGAAAACAGCACATTTTGAAAATGTTGGTTTTTATCAAATAACTTAATTATTGTTTCATGTATATGTATGAACATTATTGTATTATTACAAGTAACATAACTTTATGTGCTCGGCACTTCAATACTTTACATCCCTGTTCTACAGTTTTTATTCACACAAGCTGTGAACAACGCATTTTTCGTACATAAATAGTCTTAATACAAACTGAATTTTTTTTCAAGTAATTAAAGTCACATTTCATGGTGTTGATAAATCGGCGGAAATAAAGGAAGTTTGTGAGGGACAGGATGCAGAAGCAGAATGTCACCACTCTTGTATATGTGTGTTTGTTTAGTTATTTTAGTCTCATTAATATACATTGTACATGTTAATAACTACAACAATTATAACGTATAACATGTACGAGTATATCACCACTGAAATTTAGTTATAAGAGATTATACAATAAAAATTCAGTATCATACATATGGTATATTTACATATTTATTTTCCATTTATCCGAAACAAAATTTATTGAATGCTTTGTGTTTTCGATAGACATGTATTACAACACTGATGAAGAGTTATCGCCGCTTTAAGATTCGAATGATGTTATATCGATATATTTACCGGACGTATATCATTTATCGACTACATAAGCTTATGGAACACCGGTAGGCTACTGTCTTTTGTAGTCATGAAAATATATTATCATGTTTGTTTTGTATTATAAGACAGTGCCGGCGTTCCATATAAGCTCCATGTTGTTGTGTTTATTTGTATATATAATTAACACAACGCATAGTTTGACCACAGTTTAAATACAGCGCTTCATATGAAGAATGTGAATGCATGATCTTACAAAATGTTTTATAAACATGCAAACTCTGATATGCGACGTATATATATACTCGATGTGAAATGTTATATATCTATTGCATATTAACAATCTTTGATCTTTGAATATTTACATTGGTGAAATCGTAATAAATTATATGTTGCAATAACTTGAGTACCGCTGTATGTTTTGAACCTAGCACACTGATGTCAAGGAGAACGTATGACTGTGAACTCAAATACAGACCGAGATATCAAAACTTTGCCAAATCGAGGACTTAGAGCCAGAACCAACCATCTCCATATGAATGTATTAAGGAGATGGTTGGTAACTCTAACCACTCGATATGTGCAATAAAGTTTACAGTATAACATTAAAAGCATCAAATGTATGACGTATTCTGCCACCACTCACCACCACCTTGTTATGTTTTTAGATAAGGGGGTGGATTGTTCGCACTATAGACATTTCAAGGATCACTTAAAGCTTAAAGGACTTAGAGGTATATATTTCCCATGATCTGATTAGTCAATATCGCAGCATGACCCTTATTAGTGATTTGTAAAGGGACATATATCACATCTATCAAATCAGGACTTAATGACATGTCTTGGCGGTATTTGTATTAAATCTACACGGTATTTCGGCTTGGTTGGATTTTATAACATCTGTGGTAGGTTGTTTATATTGATAACTTGGATTCCTTAAGAGAAGTTCGATACATTTATCTATTACTTTGTGTTGTCTTTTTATTGTTATTATGATCTTGAATGTTTGCTGAATTCGGGCTTTCATTATTTGGCAATGTGTCATTAAAACGGTCATCCTGTCATATTTGAACTTTCCGTTTTAAGGATAAGTGGCATGGATTATTTTTTTGCAGTTGGCATGACCTGATCCCTGAAATGTTAGGGAACAAAAACTCCTAGATAACCTTTTAAGCATTCTACACTGGTTTATTGAATGTGACATAGTGTCTATACCATGGAGACGGATAGACAGATGATACTTTTGTAAACTTATTTCATTATGATAAATTTTGGCTTGACCATACACATTATTAATGGGTTTGCTTTTTTTGATTGTTGTAATAACTATTAACATGTTTAGCCAATCTGTTATAAAAAGCATAAATAAATGGACAAATCTGTCGTCGTCATGATATCCTGTATATTCATTGTAAACTTTTAGATGGTCGTTGACATTTTTGTACTCACAAAAACGTTTCAGATAATTATTATCATCGTTACTGGACAGCATTTAGTTATTTCTGTTTTTTTGTTGTTTACTGTTTTTCAACAGCCGATTTTTATATAGTTTTTGTGTGTGGTTAAAATGGAATGCTACTTTTTTTACATAAATCATAAACCAGGTTTTTATATTTGTATAATTACAAAGTTATGTTTCATAAATTGATTATGTGCGTCGATGAGTGACGTTGTCATATAATATGCGTACATTATGTTGAAATACCGCAGACGTTAATCGTAATATGTAATCGCAGCGTACTTTAAACTATATCATTGTGCATAATTTTATAAAAAAAAGTCCACGACAAAGATAATACCGGTATCAACCAAATACCTTTAAGTATATTTCCACTAGACAAACTAAATTCTCAAATTCAAAATACAATTTGAGCAGTAGGCTGTCCATATTTGATAAATGATGTCAGACAAATCACTGAATAATTGATCATGTTTACACATATACTTATCTCGGAGCGGATCGGATTTCTGTCTTGCAGTGGGTCGAAAATAGTGATTTTCTTTTTTTTCGATGCAATATTAGGAATTATTTAATAAGGTTATTAATCCTAATAGTGATTTAGAACTCTAATTTATCAATAAGTGGGTAATAAAACAATCTGAAAATTGCTTTAAAAAATAAAATCCAGAAAAAAGGTCGCCGGCGTCCATATAAGTAATTGTATTATACATTAAAATTTGGGCAATCATAGAACTCCACAGTAATGAATGTTGTGTTGGACACAGTGACTGTCAGTTACCATCAATTTACCAGAGTGCAAGTGTCAAAACAAATGTCATAAGTTTACCAAGAGATAATGAATTACTCGAGTGATAAACTGTTCTCCATTAACCACAAAACCTGTAGCATGAAAATAAACAGTCGTGCTCCATGTGTATATTTTTGTTGATATTACTATGTTAGGAAAAAATGTTGAAATGGGGGACTCTACCTTAAAGTTAAAATGTCGTTTCTACATGGATATAGGCTATTTTAAGCATCCTTTGTATCTGTTGAGAATGTACAATTGGTGACAAGTTGCGTTATTATCACGGAGTATTTCAATAATGTTTTCCTATGTGGTGTAGAATACGTATGTTATCCAAACACACTATGTGACATTTGTTGATATACAGTCAATGTTTATATTTTGGTTACGGATTAAAATCCGGGATCGTGACATCATACCACGAATACAGTAAAGCATCCTGCACTATATACATGTATAACGTTTAGATGATCGCTAAATATGGAGAACTCGCAAACATAAAATAAAACTATATACAGATCAGTGTTATGATTGAGTTTTCTTTATTGCTGAGTTTCGCACTAATTCAAGTGATGTATAAATTATACACGGTTCTACGAATACTTATCAAGAGCTTGTAGGCTATACATCGATAAAAAGGAACAAATATTATTCATGCATAAGTCGTCTTCAAATATCGGGGTTGTGTTTAGGGAGCACACTAAATGCGATAAAAGTCCGTATGTTACATTACGACGTTTTAAAGGTACAAGGGATCAACGTCACGTATTTTTCAAAATGAAGTGGGCTCGTTTGGCGTCTGAACTCCCGAGGTCTGCATACGGGTTTTGTAAGAGAACGCGACTATAGTAAAACGTAACATAAACGCTTTATAAAACCCGCATCTTTCTCGATCACTGGAGTTCGTTGTGTAGTAAATGTAGGTTCCCAAAATATATCGTTCATAAAAAAAATGCCTGTAAAAAAACTACTATGAGATAAACAATCTAATCTGCTGGTGTTGTTGTTTTTTGTTGTTGGAGTTTTTGTCCACTGTTTCTGATTATTGTTTCACGAGAATCTCGGTTGAAGAGTAAGCATTCTCGACTTATCCTCATACAACGGAAACTGAATAGTCTCATTGCCAACACAATTACTCGTACTATCAGTTCAATGTTATGTAGAGCGTTGATTTGGTGAGTTCATTTCAGACGCAATTTTACGTTACTCTTGAGAAAAGACAAGGTATCAACATAGTACTTGTAATATAAGTGGGATTCTTCAATTCCAATAATTGTTATGATAACAAAGAAATAATAGAAAGCTGTACGATAACAACTTTTTAATCGGCCAAAAAGGATCGTGTACAGCCAGGCTTGCCAGGGGAAATCTTAAGAATTAAGATAAAATATCTTTAGCATGAAAGTAACTTTATTATACAATATGTATGCATTCAATATGTTACTATAACGTATGGTGCAAGTATAGTGTACGTTTCCCACTGTCTCGCACCGATAGTAGCGTGTTAAATAATCTGCCCTTTGAATAGGTATCTAATATTTCATTTAGTCTTTACAAAGAGTCAACAAGATTTTTCAATTCAATTTTTACCATGGCTTTTAAATGATTTAATGTTTTCGATTTCCTTGTATTTTCAGACTCACTATGCTATTTCATAGGTTCCGACATTCGTTAAATCCAAATAATATATCGTACATTTATAATGTATGTCAAAATTAAACTTCACAGCGTGTGTGACTATGCGGATATGGACTGAGTATAGATTTCCAACCTAGCCATGCGCCAAGTAATGGTCCAAAGTATCAACTGAATGTTACAATTTACCCAGGTCTGTGAAATTTATATATGTATTGTACTATTTGACACTTGTACAAAATACGTTCATGTTTCATATCTGTATTGTACTATTTGACACTTGTACAACATACGTTCATGTTTCATATCTGTATTGTACTATTTGACACTTGTACAACATACGTTCATGTTTCATATCTGTATTGTACTATTTGACACTTGTACAACATACGTTCATGTTTCATATCTGTATTGTACTATTTGACACTTGTACAACATACGTTCATGTTTCATATCTGTATTGTACTATTTGACACTTGTACAACATACGTTCATGTTTCATATCTGTATTGTACTATTTGACACTTGTACAACATACGTTCATGTTTCATATCTGTATTGTACTATTTGACACTTGTACAACATACGTTCATGTTTCATATCTGTATTGTACTATTTGACACTTGTACAACATACGTTCATGTTTCATATCTGTATTGTACTATTTGACACTTGTACAACATACGTTCATGTTTCATATCTGTATTGTACTATTTGACACTTGTACAACATACGTTCATGTTTCATATTTATGACATTCATAGTGTTTGTTTAATTGGATGATTTATGAGTTTGGGATTTTATGAACATATTTTTTGCATTTCAAAAGTTGTAGTGACCCTCTTTTTTAAGTTATGTCAAAACTGACTGTCGCCTCTGTGTTTTTACACGACGTATCATTATACACATACTCTTCACATGTACTTGTTGTCGATATCAGGAGAATCATAAGTTGGTATTGTAAATTTAAATAACTTCGAACCAATAAATTGTAAAAAGTTGAAAAGTACGTGGAGCAGGTAAACCTTGTTTAAGGGTTGAAACAAACTCATACATATCCTAACTTCACTAAAAACCACAATTAAAACATAAAATCTCGACTGGACATATTTATACTGTAATTCGTGTTCTATAAGTATTGCCTAGTGTGATCAAACTATAACATGTTCAACTAACCAGGTAAGAAACTTCCATGTTTTATATATTTTAAATGTAAATTCACTTTGATAACAACAATACGCATAGTGAGTTTGTTTTGGGGCGCATATAATTTGCTGTAGGTACATACAGCGAACTGTCTATGGGTGCTACCCATGTCAATAGCCTTCTCGTCTGGTCGACCGGAAAAAAATGAATAGACATATTACATCAGCAGATTCTATTCTGGCCGTCAGCGATCGTCTTAGATAATGAACTGTTAAATATATAACAAAAACCCGACTTTATAGTTCAATAACAGATTAGTTCAGGTATTTACAATTCACCCGACAATACAGATGAATATGTGTGTACAACAGCACATTCAGACTACGAATTGTTTATTGAATACTATTAGGAGATGCGACGTGTTTGTTAAGGACACCATACCAACTTTATGTGGTTATCTATACTATTGTAATCATAAGCTGTATGGAATACTATGGTCTTATTATAGTGCTTTGTATAATTGTCAATTAAGACCTTATTTTCCCATGCGAATATATCAACACATGGCACATGGTCAATTACATCCAACTTGTGTCCGGTGTGAACATAGGTAAAGCATTCGTGTCATATGTTGCATATAAAATCTATACTTTTTTATATAGTTTGAACGTATTCGATAGTAACATAATTATTTTTATCATCACCATTTAATGTTTTGGGTCACTTTTGTAAAATATTCGCCTCTACGTGCTCTAACTCAATGACATATTGCGTGAAGGTTGGGATCGTGTCCGTACTAATTGATGGACATTCATCATCAATGTGCTTTAACATCCTGATCTCCGGGACCTATATATCACTCTGCTGACCACACACCTTCATCATCTTACATTGACGCATTCAATACTACCAGATGTTACCAGCTACCAGTATAGTTATTTGTTAATAGTGAGTTTATTAGAATAAAATGACATGTATTATACAATAAAATAGCAGTATATGTTAGATTGGGCTTGGATATCGGATGGTTTGTTTGTTGTGGATATATATGTGGTTCTCTACACCACTCGTCAAATACCAGAAACTGTGAATGGAATAAAATGTGCTCCGTTAAGACGACCGTTTTGGACTATGCAATGTAATATATCCCTTTTAACACTTTCGGACATAATCAGAATTGCTAGGTGTTTGTTAAGACTTCGAAAATAATTGTGTTTGGCTTTAGTGAATTTGTAAATGATTTCAACCGTTAGATAATACTTTGAGTGTATTCATTTTTCTTGAGAAAAATAATTGTTAAAATAGTAACGTACTAGTATGGATTGACTGGAATCAGCACTATCAAATATTGATATGACAGTGCCAGACAAAATGCCTGTACTAAGGAGGAAACGTTTGTCACTTTTACTGCGGTTTGGACGGCCGGAATACACGGTAACGTTTTTCTCTATATGTCCTTCCTAAGGTCTACATTCAACATTGTAACTGCTGGGGTATGGGTATCGTCGGTCTGAACATACATGCATCGTCGGTCTGAACATACATGCATCGTCGGTCTGAACATACATGCATCGTCGGAATCCATGTCCATTTGTTACAGGTAAAGCATCATTACCTATGCCTCGCATTTACTTGTAATGATGTCGGAAAGCATACCATGGCGTTCCGTCAGTTGCATATGCAGTTTCCCGTCGGAACTGAAGTTTTATAATTTTATTATCGCATTTTGCAGGGAAGAATGCGTACACATCATTTACATATTATGTAATTAACTCCAGTATTCATAAAAGCTACAAAAGAAACATAAAAGCTGCCGACAACAGAGCTGAGTTGTTGTTTGGATATGCCATTTGCCGTAACGAGCTCTTAATTGGCTTTGTTATGAAATACGCTGTCTAGTAAATTTAACAGAATTAATTAATGAAATTAATTGTTTACATTAACACATAATTAATGGGAATATGTATACACTGTCACCCGTCACCAGAGTTCAACCATATGACCGAATTCCTCTCTGTGCTACTGTGGTACACTGTGTCCTCCTTGTTCTATACTGTTTGTAGATGATTTGTTTAGTTGAAATCACTATAATACCGAATACAGGTTTCCTTGAGAAATATATATATCCGACAATAACGGTTGCGAAATATGTGAAGAATTTTAAATCCTGTATGATATAAGCCGTTTACGATATTATTGAAGCAGCAAGGTCGACCCATGGGGACGAGTTAAGCTGTACATTGAGTATACATGCTGAGATTCACATTTTTTGTATCACAATTGAACTATATATTTCATTCATGCAAGGTAAAAAACGTACGTGACCTTAAAACCTTGTAAAAAACATGTTTTTCACTACTTGATATATTAATACTGATATGTATGATAAATCATGCAAATAGTTTTTCTTGGTGATCACGTACCATGTACATGTATTTGTATTTTTTATTACTGAATTGAGAAAATGGTTCACTTTTATTTAGTCGGTCAAATATGGTAATGGCGTTTGATGTTAGAATTTGATCGATTTTGTACATTTTATCAACGGTCAAATGATATTCTTATCAGTATTTGCAGTATTATGTTATTAATCCATGTTATACCGTATACAAAACATAAAGGTTACTTCTAGCGACATAGTTACTCTACGTATGGTGTAACTGTCATGGGTACACACCACTTGAAGACATATTATATAAAAAGTTTGATTTTCATTTTCCGCATTCTTTAAGAAATACGGATTGTGGCATGTTTTGTTTTGATGCTGTCATTAGTATGCCAGATTGTTTTTTCAATTTGACCATTGGTGGTGAAACCGGGTACCAGGTCGTTCATTTCACACATATTAAATAAAAAAGATATATACATGTATACAGAATTACTGACGTGATTGTCTGTTTTCGGAAATTTAGTGAATTTATAATAATGGCATAATTACTGAAAAAGTATAATTATGTTGAATACATGTATTATATTCTTCATAAAAATGTAAAAAACTCGCACTGTCAAATTCACCAGTTCATAAAATCTTTATTTCCAAACCGATAACATTCATAATGCTTCAATTTTATACACACATGTTCGTGAATGTCGTGTACATTTCTCTGTTTACCGACGATTTGCTCGTGATAAACGAGCTTTCATTTGCACGTGTCACGTGGTGCTCCGAGTACGGCTGCAAAATATTGTGTTAAAAGAATGAAATGTATATCGATATGGCAGATTTTTACCTTGTGTTGCAGTTTTTGTGTATTTTTCTAATTCTGTTCCTGTATATAGTGTTGCTGATTGAGATGTTTGAAGAACTGGTAAGCGTTAATTGCTCAAAGGATGAAAATTCTAATTTATCGTTCGAAATTAATTATAGTTGACAGATACTTGGCATCCAACTATAATATAGCTCTTGGGAGTGTTTTTTAAAAACAACAGACAATTGTGTGGGTTTATTTGTGCATTTTTTGAAGTGTCTATTCTATGATTGATTGGCCTCGCGAGTTTCTCCGATGTTTTACGGAATATGCCGAAAGTTTGAGGTTCTTACTGGATATGTTACCTTGCGTGTGATCGGGTTACTCCGATGTTTTACGGAATATGCCGAATGTTTGAGGTTCTAACTGGATATGTTACCTTGCGTGTGATCGGGTTACTCCGATGTTTTACGGAACTTGCCGCAGGTTCGAGGCACTGACTGGATTTGTGATCACTTTACGTGTTTCAGTCTTCATCTTATGGCATGTTTATTTGCTTTCTTTAAGTTGTGCAAGGCTGTTATCTCTTGTTAGCATCCATACATGCTCACCAGCACACAATCTCACTGTCATACATTGTTATTCATACATGAAGACGGTATTGTAAAATATGTGTACGTGGGGTGAATAATCTCGCTGGAATCATCAAAATGATGTTGGAACGTGATAGGAAATGTAAAACCTACGACATTTGTGATGACGTCATTAGGGCTCATCGTTATTTTGAGGTGCACCAATTTTCTTTATCAGTAACCATGTGGAATTTAATATTTTCAGGGTTCTAAAGAAGTTCGACGGACAAGGTCATTTAACAACCATTCTAACGGAATGTCGGAATCGGAGCAGCAAAACACATCCCCGACGCCGACGGAATCACCGACGTCACCAAGGAAGCGACATAAACCGCTCGTGGTGAAAAAAATCGCCGCGAAAGATTTGGAAGAGAAGCAAGATATTGCTGGATATTTGGAGAAGAAAAGTTTTAGCACTCAATGGATAAAGTAAGTGAACTGTTTTATATAACTGACTTCTCCCTTACAAAGCACCATACATTCGGCGATATTTACCGATTTTCAGATATCGCTTGTGATGAAAGCGTCATGTTAATGTGACTTTATATCCTGTTTGTACATCTAGTACATTGAAAGTGAATACAACCGTATTTTGATGTCACATTTGAAGGAACATGAGCATTGAAGTCTAATATTATCATATTTAAAGTACCATTCATGAATGAGGAACTACCAATGGATGGAGTAGTTTGGCTATGTCAGGTTCGTCAACATTAAAAAGTTTGTAAACAAATAAGACGACAGTAACAAACAAGAAATATCTTGAACAAAAGATGGTTGGCGCAATGTGAAGGTTAAGATTTGTTGTGCAACATAAACAATATCGAGATGTTACGATTGCTAGCCACTCTAGATCCAAAATGGATTTTGATAAATTCACCGAAATTCAGTGGATTTCGGTAAGGCAACGCACCGTCTAAAGCTTAACCAATCCGCGTCAAGGTTACACACATTGTTCGGTTTAAGAGAAATTGCATTGGTGGTTAACGTAAAATTGGATTGGTTTACATAACACTGATATGCGGCAAATAGTAAAACCATGTTAGTACGGCTACGCCGAAAAAGTAGTCATCTTTGCATGGACCATATAGAGCGAGGAGAATTACTGGTACATTAAACATGAACTCACATCTTTAACTTTATGTAAACAAACTGAATATTTCGTGCCCACGTAAACAAAGTACGAACAATGAATGAGTTCTATAAAGAACGTTCCGTAGTCTACATCATTTGAGATATTTTTATCTTAGAAGGGGTTATTGAATCAAAGAATATCCTCGCAGATTACGGTTAGCAATAAATATGCTGAATTTGTTGAGATGCCAGGCTTGTATCTTTAAGATCGCACATGTTTTAACTTCAGCGATGAATAATTGCACACGAGCAAGCGATGTGGTGCTTCATTATTCAAAAGAAAGTATTTGTCTATTGTAATGAAATTCATCCTATATGTTGCGTGAATATTAAATAATCCTCATGTACAGTTCTCAGTTCCTATATCCCTATGACAGTCTTTGTGATTCATAAACAACAATACGTTGTGCTTTTTTTTACTGTACTGTGTATATGTCGATGTATGACTTTGATAAATGGATGATTTAACATCTGGGTTTTATCGATGGTTATCAGAGATCCATTTATCTCACAAGAAATCTTTGAATATTACACAAGTTTAGATTCTTCGCCAAATCTGTTTTTTCTATCTGCCGTAATTTGTCATATGTCTGATAGGAATCACAGCCTAATTACTTCACCACGCGGAATAATCTGTAAATCTCATCATTCGTCGAGTAATGCACCGCACTTCGTTGATGGAACTATTCTTTGTCGTACTAATTGTAGTTGTGTCGCCTCCTCCTTAGCATCGACTGTTTATACATGCACGTGTGTAAGTTAATTATTGCAGATAGCTGCCAATTTCTTAGCGTTTTATTTCTCATTCTAATGCAAAAATGACATATCCACGCTATTTAAATCAGCAAACATCAGTTATTGATAAATTCTTAAAGGTATTAAATACTTAATGGTAGACGTACGTATCTATTTAGATTTAATAACTTTGATAGGACAGGATTTATTCGACATGCCGTTGTATATTAATGGAGTCCTATCTTAAATAGTGCACATATAGTTAATGGAAGAGCAACTGTACACTTGTATTTCTTCAACTCTACACCGGCCTGGTGGCTCAATGGTAGAGCATTCCGTCTCAGATGCAGGAAGTCGTCGGTTCGGTCCCTGGCTACGACGTACGAAAATTAGTAATAGATAGCTTGTCATCTAGGGCCTGTACATGGCGATATTTCACTGTATGTATCCGCGTGTGTTTGACTCGGGAATGTTGGTGGGACCGAGAATCAAGCACAATATTATTTCAATATGACTATTTGAAACAGGTCAATTTTATAAAGAAAATGTGACGGTTTAGTTTTGATTTAGTCATAAAATTATTTGAAACTTCACGTTTGTTAGCATTTCTAGTGTAGTCGGGAAATTCGGTATTATTCAAGTGCGTCGAAATACACAAGAGATGTGTAAAAATGTTAAAAATGTGACAGAGATCAATAGGATTATGCATATCAATAATCAATGTCGATACATCTAATATATCGGTAGAGTTTACGGAAGGTTTTGACTAAACCCTGATTTGTATGTTCCAGGTACTGGTATGTTCTTCATCAAGGTACATTATTATGTTACCTGACGTCAGACGACAACGTGACGGTTGACGTGTTAAATCTCCATGGTTACACAGTGATCAGCCTCGTGGATAAATTCCGTGGAAAACGTTTCGTGCTGCAACTGTCACACGAAGTAAGTATTACAGCAAAGTGTGGTGGAAATGTTATGACACCAATGAAGGCAAAATACAAAATTAAGTCACCACAGTTTAGTTACCTTCTATAATTCATACGCCCTCTTCTATCAGTACATACAGTAAAACCTCAACAATGCGACCACTCTTGGGACCTTGTGTTGTTGAGGTGGTGTTTAAGTAAGGTTTGACTGTAGATAAAAATGTGGATTAACATGTTACACTTTCATCTCTCGGTGTATTTATCACAACCAGCTCCTTGCTCGTTCTCTTCATGTTTATTTTTTTTGTACTTATTTTGAAAATAACTTTAATAGGTTAAAAACTGAGTTTGGACATCAGTCTCAAAATTCAAGCGTCCGATAGGCAAGTTCTGAAAACATTCTATAAATTCAAGCGTCTGATAGGCAAGTTCTGAAAACATTCTATAAATTCAAGCGTCCGATAGGCAAGTGCTGAAAACATTCTATAAATTCAAGCGTCTGATAGGCAAGTTCTGAAAACATTCTATAAATTCAAGCGTCCGATAGGCAAGTTCTGAAAACATTCTATAAATTCAAGCGTCTGATAGGCAAGTTCTGAAAACATTCTAATTCTATAAATTCAAGCGTCTGATAGGCAAGTTCTGAAAACATTCTATAAATTCAAGCGTCTGATAGGCAAGTTCAGAAAACATTCTATAAATTCAAGCGTCTGATAGGCAAGTTCTGAAAACATTCTATAAATTCAAGCGTCTGATAGGCAAGTTCTGAAAACATTCTATAAATTCAAGCGTTTGATAGGCAAGTTCTGAAAACATTCTATAAATTCAAGCGTCTGATAGGCAAGTTCTGAAAACATTCTATAAATTCAAGCGTCTGATAGGCAAGTTCTGAAAACATTCTATAAATTCAAGCGTCTGATAGGCAAGTTCTGAAAACATTCTATAAATTCAAGCGTCTGATAGGCAAGTTCTGAAAACATTCTATAAATTCAAGCGTCTGATAGGCAAGTTCTGAAAACATTCTATAAATTCAAGCGTCTAATTTGTAAATTCTGAAAACAGTCTCAACATTGACCAATGGTGGCGCTGCATTCTGAGACTGGTCTACACACTCAGTTATGTAACCTTGAGCCAAGTCCTTGATCATATCTGCTCTTTCTGCCAATATTTCGACTGGTACTGAACTATTCTCTCAGATCATTTTACTACATTCATGTTGCTGATGATGTTTGAAAATAAAAACAGCTATCATTTTCATAATCTGAATATTTTCTATCTGACACAAATGTTCTCGTATATAAAAATACGAAGACGGATTGTGTGTTAAAAGACCGCGCCCTAACTTGTAACTCTGTATTTTATCTTAAATTCTGGAATTAATTCAAAAAAAATATTTATATCCGGAATTTATTCACTGCACTGATATCATTTGTTGCTGGAAAAGATCGTCACGATTTGTGGGAAAAATAACATTTTGTGTACGTGACTTTGTTTCTTCGGTAAATTGTATAGAAATTCTGTATCATAAGCTGGGAAAGTGAACAGAATTTCAAATATATACAGGGTCTTAGTTCGAGCGTTTTCTGAGCCATTTCTTGACGTTGTAAACCGTTGGAATCTCAGTATAGAAGCATCGCTGGGTTCGAAGATGTAAATATTATCGCGATGTAGGTAACACTTAGAAATAAATAAACGGTATATTAGAGCAAATCTCTGTAGATAAAGTAAAAAATTGAACTGGTAGGAAACAGAAAGTGGCGCCAAATTATCTGAATTGTTGCGTATTCTTTATCATAGTAGTTAGTGTAGTTATCGCTAAGGATTGGTTTATATTTCATAAGTGTGCTGAGAATTTTATAAAGTGCGGATTACAAGTGATTATGGAACATTCAGATGCTATGATATTATAATTATGGCGAATTCAATTTAATACCTTCAATCGATGTAATCTGAATTGACAATGGAGTTTGTCTCGATTGCGTGAATCTTTGCGATTATTACCTGAGTGGAAATATCGGCTTCATTTTACTTATATTGTTTGAAGGATAGTTTTATGTATTTGCAACAAAAACAGTAAAGTCATCAATATTCTATAGTGGCGCATGGTTGGATAATTAACGTTTTATGAGATGTTACTGCATTTATTTCATGGTTAAATAACCGCATTAATGTCCCTGACGTACACTATACGTAGATTGGCAGAATACTCAGAACTACTTTGTCGTCTGCAGAATGACTGACATTTTAGAAGGCAACAGCAGAAACTTTTGTTATGTTGCGTGAGTACCGTGCATTATACGGTAGTGTATTTCGAGGGATACGCAACAAAAGTATAATTGAACTGATATATTTATTCACTTTCCATCCCTCGATTCTGAAATTAAAATGGTTCTATGAGTATTGGGACGCTCCGACGTAATTTTGGTATGAAAATACTTTTGAATCCTGGATATTCCACGGAACAATATATGTTTTAATTTTGTGTTTCCAGAACTTCACCTCGTTATATTTGTCAATGGAGTCACGTGAAGAAATGGACCAATGGGAACAATGCATACACATGGCTTTGAAGGAACCATCCAGTCCTGTTAAGGAAGCAGACTCTGAACTTGGCGCATGCGCAGGTAGGTCCTTAACTACAAACTAACTTTCAGTGATAGAACATTACACATTATTCAAATTAATGTTTTATAACATGGTATCATAAATACAGCGGTGGATGTTGCCTCGATCAGAGTATATGTACTGATATGTTTGTCTTACTATTCCATCGGGGGGGGGGGGGGGTCCGTAGTACTATTGAATTTGAGTGTTAAAGATACTAGTGTCTGCTTAGACAGTGAGTTTCAAGAACTTCAACGAACTATATGTACACCTCTGTCGGCATGTGCTCGAACTGCTTATTGAGTTATCGTCAACTTGTGAATACATAATACCTTATATGGTCATTCTCTATCGTCTACAGGTTGTGAGAGTAATAGACAGGATGATGTCGGTGAAAAAAGAAAGGAAGTTAAACAGAAATTACTTGAAGAAATGTTACGTCAGAAGTATGAGCTGGAGAGAAAACAGGCGGCTAGGAAAAAGGTAACATATTTGGATCAGTGATTTCTTTTCTGTCTTTAATTTAACTGCAGGTCGCTACGTCGTCGTATATGGCGTCGGATGTAGGATCGGGTTAACGGTTGAATAAACGGTGTGAGGGTCATGTGTTACTGTGATATTTAAAGTACAAACATACATGGTACCAAACTGGCAACTGTACAAGTTAATTTCTACACTTTCTACCTTGTGCGATATGGTGTATTGTTTGCGATATGGTGTATTGTTTGTGATATGGTGTATTGTTTGCGATATGGTGTATTGTTTGTGATATGGTGTATTGTTTGTGATATGGTGTATTGTTTGCGATATGGTGTATTGTTTGTGATATGGTGTATTGTTTGTGATATGGTGTATTGTTTTGTGATATTGTGTATTGTTTTTGTGATATGGTGTATTGTTTGTGATATGGTGTATTGTTTTGTGATGTGGTGTATTGGTGTATTGTTTGTGATATGGTGTATTGTTTGTGATATGGTGTATTGTTTGTGATATGGTGTATTGTTTGTGATATGGTGTATTGTTTGTGATATGGTGTATTGTTTGTGATATGGTGTATTGTTTGTGATATGGTGTATTGTTTGTGATATGGTGTATTGTTTGTGATATGGTGTATTGTTTGTGATATGGTGTATTGGTGTATTATTTGTTATATATGGTGTATTGTTTGTGATATGGTGTATTGTTTGTGATATGGTGTATTGTTTTGTGATGTGGTGTATTGGTGTATTGTTTGTGATATGGTGTATTGTTTGTGATATGATGTATTGTTTGTGATATGATGTATTGTTTGTGATATGGTGTATTGTTTGTGATATTGTGTATTGGTGTATTATTTGTTATATATGGTGTATTGTTTGTGATATTGTGTATTGTTTGTGATATGGTGTATTGTTTGTGATATGGTGTATTGTTTTGTGATATTGTGTATTGTTTGTGATATGGTGTATGTTTGTGATATGGTGTATTGTTCGTGCTATAGTGTATGGTCTGTGCTATGGTGTATTGTTTGTGATAAGGTGTATTGTTTGAAGTACGTATATATAGTATACATCAACTTTCTACACACAACATTATGTTTTGTTCATTTTGTTCTTCAGAAGCAGCGGAGTAAAGGAATGGATTCCCCGGATGGATCCCCGAGTTCACCTTATCCTCCTGACTCTTTAACAGACGAGCAAAGGACTGGTGACGTCACACGACTACGTCACAGAAGGATGTCTGCGCAATTAAAGGTAATGATCATTTGCTTATTTCAAGACAGTATAGTAAAATCCGTATTATTCATTTTTATGGTGAGACTAAGCTATGACAACCTTCATTCAACTGTGCGTCCAAAGAAATCTGAAGTTAAGAAATATGAACATACACGAATTATACAAATAAATAACCTCTCTAAAAAACATCCAGTTTGGAAAGGGATGGTTGTACATTTTTCTCTTGAATTTGTTGAACATCATTCGTTCACGAGGTTTGTGTCAGAATGAGACTGATAATCTTAGTATCTACAATAATGTTTCTTTTTCATCGACAGGTGGAAACAATTCAGAAACAGTTAGAAAAGCCTAATGGTAACAAACGTGGTTTATTTGGATTCGGAAAAGTGAAAAAGCTGGATGAAAATAAAAATGTGTTTCTCCAAGACCAGCTTAAAGAACTGAACCAAAAATTACACAAAATTGACACTGAAATGAGTCATGTTGAGGTGGACAAAAAGTTATCCGAAAGTTTTGACGTCAATCAAAACCGGAAGTCGATGCCAGCATATGTGTCGTACACCGGAAATGGAGAGCACCGGACCGAAGAGGACGATGAAAGTCGACATAATTCTGGCTTGAAAAATGCCGTGCAAAAATGGACAAATAAAACATTTTCAAAAGTTTCCACCAAGAAACGCCCAATTAATGGTATGACTCACAATGGAAGTGTTCCAAATTTAAAACAAAATGGCGACATAAATATGAATGGTATGGTTGAAAATTGTTGCCATGAAAACGAAGAAAACCAAAATAGATATCCATCATTGGAAAGAAGTGTTACTGACCTAACAAGGCCAATGGCTGATTTAAAACTTGACTTAAATTTAACCTACCCACAGAATGGTCAAAGTGGGTCTGGGTCGCCATCTTCGGTACGGTATAATAGAAGTAACAGCAGAAGCAGCACATTGTCATCGTTGTCGTCACCTAGACGGGAAATAGATCCTTCAGTATTAGCAGAAATTGATGTAAGATTGTCTTAATCCCTTAATCATAGTTGAATGGTTCTTTATTATACATGAGTTACTTAAGTCTGTAAGTAAAATGCATTGCCAGGAAGTTGTATTATATCGTATTTTTGTATTTATTTTCATTATAGAATGACGGTCTCTCTGTTTTAACATAAAAAAGTCAAGCATTTATACGAATTAAACACAATATATTATAAATGCTTGAAATTAACCATACACTGTAACTATGTTTTGGTTTATGATTTAAAACTAAACATGCATCAAACTTGGTAGAAAAAGACATTCTAGCTCACACATTGTTGTGACAATTATCATATGCTGAAGTGGAATATTGTTGGATGATAGTTCGACTACATCATTTCATGCTTAATTGGGTTAATTCTAATTGCTTCAATTATGTTTCATACTTTCAAAAAATCAAAAGTTATTTTAACAGCACAAATGTCTGTAAGGAACCATCGATGTCTTATATAATCTTTACAGTGATGAATTTCAATAAGTTTTGCTGTACAGCTGCATTCAATTATCACGCTGATGCATTTCATATAAGCCAAAAGTGAGATATATTGGTCATATATTTTATATCATCGAAATCCTGAAATATTTTAATTAACTGAAACTATCTTGCTGAAATCTGAGAAACGTGTGAATCTTTGATTGCGTGTATAGTTAGATATTACGTCGCCAAATAAATCATCATGTTGGAAAGGCTAAGACATTTAAGTAGTCGAGATTTATGTGTTGACATCCAATCATTATAATATTACAATCAGGTTATATATATACCGATTCTATCTTTTTTAGGCTTTTGAAGAGCTTACCCGACAGGTGCTCGGCGCTAGATCAAAGGAAATGCCATCGCCGACGAAATAATGTCCTAGATACGGAACATACTGACGTGATGTACTGTACCGAGCAGATGGTGGACGTTAACATGAATTGTGTACAACAAACAAAGACTGGGTTCATACATTGACGTTACTATAGATACGTTACGTTTTGCTTTGAAGTATCCTGGTTGGGAATCTGTGTGTTTTCAAGTTTTACTATTGCTTCCTTTGCAAGATATATAATACATGACGAGTACCCTAGCTTAGGGCAACATATGATCCGAATAAAGAGAGCAGCTGATCAAATTGTTCTTGGCAATGTTGAAGAAATGACGGAAACTGAAAGGAAACTTTAAAAGTGTACATGAATATTTGAGGATTCCCATGTCTAAGTACATTGTAATGCTTACATATAACATAATATCATTATGATACATACCTCGGTCAAGGCACAAGTCTTTAACTTCGTGTGCGCAGTAATGTATTAATAGTAACGTTGATAGTACGTTCTTAAAGGGCTAATTGAATAAGCACTAGCCACTTTTTCTCACAATCCGAGTAATGTTATTTAATGAAACACATTCTGGACAATTGTGAATGCAATGTCAGTCATTGCAACAGTTTTTGCAATTCATATTCTGTTACACTTTTATAGCGCTTGACTCTGATGGGTTGATCAACATATGTATGATTAAACCTAATTATCATTCAATTAATATAAATTGTATTGATATTGTTAATTGATTGTATTTCTGATTATCGCTATATGACATGTTATAATATACAAAGTGCAATTGTTATTGTATAATCTTCTTAACATATTAAACTGTTATTCTATATCTAGTTGATGTTGCTGTTTGTTGCCTAGAATACGGCATTTATAAATGTTTTGACATTCACACACTAAATCTCTGCATGGACTGAAGTTGTACGGAGTAATCCGGAGATTGGAATACAGTCTAATGACGAAACCTTACCATTGATCAATGTTCAAACTGAGCTCAGAAACTTCCGATCAGATGTTTGAGGTATGAGTCTCATCTCCGTTCTTACTTTGATCTTTGATGTAACCTATCCAGGAGAACAATTAGATAAGATTCTTTTACTCGCAGATTGGATATATTCAACGGAAGACATTTCAATTAATGTACAATTTGTTTGGGTTTCCATCCATGTAAACAATATGTAGATAAACAGAAAATAACAGTTAAATGAACCTGTGAGGTAACAAAAAGTGTATAGCAGGCGGGTTGGTATGGTTACTGCAAGCAGTTTTATTATCGCCAAGTAGTTGGACATTATTTACCTGACACTAATGAATATTCGGACAAATCCAAGTTTCGTCGACGAGATAATTGTCACCGCTCGACAAGAATGGCGTGTGCTTGAAGTGAGTGGCAACAATAAATAAGTGCCGGTAAAAATTGTCTGATATTGCGAAATAATGTTCTTTAAACTTTATTAACAATAAGGCAAGTACATGAACAATAGACGAAAAGAAACTAATGATATAACGCATATAAATACAACATACAAATGTATATTAGTAAAGACATATATTCATATACAAGATATACAGACAAACTCTTATCAATTTTTGCCCCTACGGGTATAGTACGGGGATTTTTAATGGTGCGGAGAGAATGCCACCCAAAAACACGGAATATGCAGCTTCGATTCTTAATTTAGAACAAGCTAGAATTCGACAAAACTCCTAGCTCCTTGACTGGAAATGTTACAGTTTATTATTTAAACTCCCTCCCTGGTGGTGTACCAGCCCCCTCCCCCCGTTAGGAAAAACATTGATAGGTTAATGAAACTAATCTCAAAAACGGAAAGAAAATACATAGTAATCTTGAGATTCTTGAAATTATTAATTAGTTTTGTAAAACTCTGCCATTTTGTCAACTTTCAACTGATTTGTGTATGCCAATAAAACCCTTTGATTTGATTAATGAAATGTCCAATGCTGTAAGCTCGTCTTCACCAGAAAATTCAATAGTCTCCCAAATATAAATGTTCAAGAACAACAAAAGCGGATATACAACGTCAAGGGAGATAAAAATGTTGAATGGAGTTTTAATTCACCACGAGTTACCCGACTTCACGTTTTATCCGTTATTCTTGCCGCCCATTCACTGAGCCGAAAATTGGGTATTTGGGTATTATTATACATTAGGCAACCGAAATGACAATTACTACAAGCACTGTGACAAGTATTCAGCATGTTAGACTAGTAAATACTGCAAACATAACCAGCGAAGGGGTAAGTGGTTATAGAGACAGGACTGTATATAACACGTGTACAATATATAGAGCCAAACAAGCCATACAGCGTATAGTGTGATCACGCTGTGAAACAAGACCAATACACCAATTCATCCAGTCATATAGCCCCACTGATGTACGAGCTCTTCTTGTTTGTACTATTAGTGTCTTACAAGACACATTACTGTCAAAGTCAAAGTCTTTGGTAATGGTATGTCATGATAAGTTGAAACAAATAATGCAGGCTAGTTCTTCAGCATTTGCCTATTGATGTTATTATTGAAGCAGAATGGCTTTACACTTAACCTAGTTAATTGTCGAAGTTTTGGTGATTTAGTGGTCTGAGTCCTGGAGTTCTGGTGATTTAGTGGTCTGTGTCCCGGAGTCACATGCCGGGACCAAGCTCTTCTGTGTTTGTTTTGGAAAGACTGGAAGCAAGTCCGAGGTGATCCGTGTGACAGACACAACATAGACGAAGACTCAAGAAGACCTATACAGTAGTATAGTGATCGTTTGTCCAATATCCTCCCCACTACTAGACATTGCATTAGGGTTGGTTGAGGTGAGTCAACCTTTTGGATATATGTTCCGGGTAGCTCCATTGACCGATTTTTTGTGTTCCCCAAAACATGATTTTCTTACATACTATAATGTAGAAATTGTGCGCGCTGAATGCACTCTGAAATCTGAAACAACGAATCCGTACTTCCAGAATTCATAAAAGTATGAGAGTCCAACCATATCAATGTTCATAAATGTACCACAGGACCTGAGTCGTCAAGTGATGGAGTTATCACAATATCCGGTCTATTAACACCATCTAAACTCTGTGCACGTTTCAGTGTTCTTCTCCTTTTTCGCCTCGATTTAAATGAACGAAGCGATCGCCTTGGAACAGATTGTCCGAATCTGTTGGTCACATCCGAATCATGATGATGTTCGTTGATGTCTAAAAACTGGTTTAGTCTCTCGTCACCTAAATCCACAGAAGTTTTCTTAATTGGTGCAGAGACTATTACAATATCTTGATCAAGATTACCTCCGTGGTTATTTGACATTGGAACAATGTTCAGATTTGAGGCAATGCTG
This sequence comes from Mactromeris polynyma, assembly GCA_032209605.1. Classification (NCBI taxonomy): domain Eukaryota; kingdom Metazoa; phylum Mollusca; class Bivalvia; order Venerida; family Mactridae; genus Mactromeris; species Mactromeris polynyma. The sequence continues at coordinate 9,676,234 of JASFXZ010000026.1, read as the reverse complement.
CCATCGAATTGGTCGACATTATTCATTGACACCACTGACACCGACAGTTTGTTACCGAACTTTGGTTTCGGGGTAATAGTGATTGTCTGTGGAAGGGAATCTTCTGAACCCAACACTGGATGGACAGACTGCCAGGTGGAGACTGAAATACGTTGATATTGTCAGAATTCAGAGCAAATAACTCAAGAAATGGGTTACGTAGCAGTATGATGACGAATGATTTGTATAATATTCTTATTTATGCAACTATGTATAATATCTAGATATTTACACTTGCGTGTAGATGTTAAACATCATTTATTGCTTTGACTTAATTAAAAGCATTACAAATGTATTTTAAAACGATATCTCAATTGCATTACAAATATTATTCATTTTATTGCATTTCGTAAGTGATAATTGTCTGTGCGGGAGTAGAAATTCTAATATAAGTCATGAACACATTGACCTACCTGCACTTGGCAATCTGCTCATGTTATTGATACTGTTGATATTGACAGTATCATAACTATGCGTTCTTCTTCTAGCCATCACATTCTCTCGTGTATTCTTCTGTGGTCGGAATATAACCACGTAAGTTTTTGTTATAAACAGAGTAATCAGAGTTACTGTGGCGTTAATGAAAGACGCAAAACAAAGGGCGACTACTCTGATTGTCGTGTCCTCAACAGAAAAATAAATGGATGTGAATGCTATCCACAAGACACAGAAGGAATACGATCCAAATGTTATATATCTCGTTTCGTTGAAACCATCGGGTGTTTTCCTTGTCCGAATAGCGTAATACACACAGAGTATCATCAGAATGAATGGATAGGCAAGAACGCCAAGGTAAGCATAATCCATCGCATCCTCGCACACACGTATCTTGTGCAGTCTGTTTGGGTACATGAATGCTTCTTCCGGGGGCTCCAACACAAGCCATACTACAAGGGCAACAATCTCCACGCCCACTATTGCGAATGTTATCAATAACTGCGACTTTGCGCTGATAAATGTCACCTTCTTTGGTTTGCTTGTGTGTATATTAAATACTCTATATATACGATTGGTTTTCACCAGAATCGATGCGTAACAAATTGTATACGAGAGTCCGAGCATGACTCTGGTGATTCCGCACGATGCGGGGGTTGGGTAGGAAACAAAAGCGAATGATGATAAGTAAGACATCAGAATTCCAAGCAACAGAACAAAACTCAGTTCCTTTCCTGACGCCATAATCAGCGGCGTCTCCTTTTCCCTGTAAAATATTCCCGCCACAACGCACGTGACTATTACACCGATGCACGTGAGGGTCATGGATATTATCGCCCAGATATTTTCCATCATCATTGTCTCTTCTGGTAAAGGTACACATCCAGTATATGTTCCATTCGCCTTATAACCCTCTGAGCAATTGACACAGCTTTGATTGTACTCCTGAAATATTGAAAACAGTGAATACTGGGACGCCTTCTTAACCGGAACCCCTATTTACCGGACATCTCCCTGATTTAGAGCTTGTTCGATAAAACGAGACACAGTCTACCGAATCATGACGGGAATGTTAACTTATCAAAGATTATTTGCATTGGTCCGTTTAATATTACACAATAACTGCAGATATTTGTATCAATATAACTTTACGCGAATTAGCTTACCTGATGATAAGTGTAGTAAGATCATTTGTATCAAGATTATTGTATCAAGATAATTGTATCAAGATTATTGTATCAATATAATTGTATCACATTATTGTATCAAGATAATTGTATCAAGATAATTGTATCAAGATTATTGTCTGCAATATAACATACCATGAGATACTGATGTAGTTGACATGGCTCACATGTCCAGCAACATTTGACACCAATATTTGTGTATAGTTTAGATTCTCCTTGCTTGCAGGGTAGGGAACAGATGGAAGGCTGGTAAGGTAGGTCAGCTTGACGAAGTTTTGAAAAATTCTTATCGGTGCTAAACCCTTTAGTTTGGACTGAAATACAAAATGAAACTCTGGCGTATTTATCAAAGCCGTTCAAACATGTCGTAAATTCATAACTGCACTTTATAAAGTTTAACATAAATGCTGTCCTTGTAAAATGTTGTACTTTAAAGCCAGTTTAGCAACATAAAATATTGACATATCAAGATCCTACGGTGTTCCGTTAGGGCCATCGTGGCATCGCCCCTTCGCGCACTGAGCGATGGCACGATGACACGATGCGATGGTATTATTGAAAACAATGTAAGAACATGTATCATCTGTATGCAGACTAGTGTTCACTCCAGATATGGTATCGGGGATGTGTAAGTTTTAGTGTTATTCTGTAGGCATCTGCGTTCATTTCTTCGAAATCAATTACCTCGAAGTTCAAATTCACCAATTTCTTCCCAGTTGTAAGTGTTCTCATCTTGTGCGTAGCGCATCAGACTGTATCTCACAGGGCCACTAGCATTGACGAACTTAAAATCAAGTCCAGCAAGGCCTGGAATGTAGAAAAGACAAAGTGAGGTTGGCTGATTTATAAAACAGGTTTATATCAATATTGCTTAAAATTCCACGAATACGCTATAAAGCCTTCATTAAATGTACATTACAATAGCGATATTGTTAACAAAATTGATACAATAAGTCTTGAAAACCAGACGTGTAACTACAATACAAATATCAAACGTAAGCAAAGACAATTCCTCCGAGCCAGAAATGGATTTAATTTACGGAGAGTAATCTTCAGCTGTGTTCAAAATACAGTATTCTTGTATTCTTGTATTCTCAAATGGCTACCAACACGCAATGTAAATATCTACTAATTCATAGATAGTAAGTCAGTTAGTTGCTAGTGAATTTCTAAAAGTACGGACATTTTCATCATATATAAATGTTTACTTTATGTACGAGTACCAGTTAGTGGTTCTATTCTAGTTACACAATTGATGGAATATATTTGATTTACTCAGTTTACTTAAAACCTACGAAAATTAATTTACCTTTAAAGTTAACCTCCTCCAGATGAGATTTTATATCTTCAGCTTGTGTCTCCTGTAAGGATTTACAAACACCTGTCTCAACTCCACATTTTTCGTTATGCAGAGATTTTAATGCGTGAGCAAAAGCAAACACTGCGTCCATCACAGCATATGTGTTCCTGTTCTTTTCATACACCCCTACCAGTAAACAATGACACTAACTTAAGTACTGGTAATATTTTTGCAATGTTTTCTTTTTTTCTCTTACTATTGCAGCTGTGTATTCTCAGCATTGTACCGCTTATACAAATGGATTATTGCTTCTTTACCAAAACGAGTGAACAAAATTAATTATTAACGTTTATTATAAAGAAATAATCATGAAGTCAGTCAGCATAACAAATGTATGAACATTGAGAATTTCTGTTTCTGAGTTATATTTGTTGCCGCTATAAAATGCATGGTTTGCACAAAGCAGTCAAAGCTGCGGTCCTGAAATAGTTCTGTATTCACAAACTACACCGTTAATGAATTTTAACTGCAAATTATGATAAAATTACGTAACATTGTTAGAAATCAGTTTATAAGCAGAACAATTATATATACATGTATTATGAACGTTTCGCCGGTACCTTACCTTGCGTTATTTGCTCCTTCCCCGTGCAATGATTGTGTTTTTTATTTCCTCTAGTAGGTGTATTCGTGCAGTTGAATAGTTGCTCCCAGTATTTAGGGAACCAGGGATTCTCTGTATGACCAGACAGTGTAAGGCTGGATGTATTAGAAGAAAACACTGATATAGTTAGCAAACAAAATACGAATAATAACTTACGACATAACATACTTCGCATAAATACGATTCTAATACATAAATCATATTCTCTACTTCAAATCAAATACATTGCGGAACATGACTATAAAGCGTATTGTTACAACGAATTTTGAAATTCAGTCATTTCCTCCCATTAATATTAAAAAAGCAAACGTTCCAAATAGCACTTTCAGTGCTTTGATTAATCAGTTTACCTTCCCTTACAAAACAGCTTGTTTGTCTTTGTGACAGTCTAGAACAGTTCTAGCCTTAATGGGATATATAGGCAACATACCCTTCAAAGTATTTATCAAAACCAGCAATATCTTTTATTTTAGGTTGAACTCCCAGAGAATCGTTGGCACTTTTGGCTCCTTTTGCACTTATCCTATGTCCGGTCCATCCATCACTGCCGACCCAAATAAACTTATCCCCGCCATCCATATTACTCGCTTGATCAAATATTTTATTTGCCAGATCGTGTATCATGAATAGTACGACGATTATTTTTCCTGAAAAAATATAATAATAAATTATACTTTTCTATGACTAAACTTCCCTAAATATACTTCTATGTGAGCTGCAGACTAACGCTCCCGATCTAGCGCAAATGGTGGTCATCATATGTTTTAAAGCTGCATTTTATAGCTAATAATAGCTTTACAGTTCAAATGGTATTTGAACACAATCGTGGTTGGGTATCATTTTGTTCATTGGAAAATGTTGATTCGTTAACTGTCATGTCGGCCATTGTAGAGAGTAAACATTGTTTGCTATGGCAAGTGTAAAAATGTTCCGATAAATAAGAAACAACAAACAATGGTGCTGCTGTTGACGGTGCTACTGTTCTTGTTGTTGCTGCGGTTGTTTTTGCTGCTACTGCTGTTGTTAATGTTGTTATTCTTGTTGTGTATAGTTCAACGACAACCGTACACAACTAAAGTACTGTTGAAAGTGTCGGCGTAAACTCAAGCATAACAACGCGTGAAGAAAAGGTGAACTAAAGTGAACAGTCTGGTCTAGACCCCACCTACACGGATATGTCAGTTACCTGCTGTATTGTTGTACCGCAATGCATCGTTCAGAATACTTGATATTTCCGTTTGTTGAGATGTCTTATTTTGAAAATATCTGTTAATATAAAAACATAAGACGTCACTCTAGAAGGACGAAAATCCCACAGATACATCTAGCGGTAACAAAGATACTGAATAGTTACTGGTTTGGTTTTTTACTTTTATAAATTAGCGAAGTCTTTTTTGAAAGTCATGAGTCTTTGAATAGTTGTCTAAATTCTAAAACGGCAAGCGTGTTTGAATGATTACTATACATTCCAGTACATGAATTAAAAGAATTAAACATTTATTTGAACATTGAGATTTTCAGTATGATATCCTTTAGAACATGTTCTTGCAGAAGAACTCCCTTAAATGTGTATTCTGGTTCAAAATTACTGGAATAATTAATAAACAAAAAGTTAATATGACATTTAATTAGGAATAAACTCATAATTAGCAAGCCGTTACATGAAAGAAACAGCATTGTGTGCGAGAAACATGTACACATTATGAAAATTGTAACCCATATAGTGACTACCGAGTCCTTGTGGATTCCTATTCCACTTCGACTTATAGAGCGTATCAACTAGACATTAATTGAAGTGATAAGCATCTATTAAAACATGTTAAAGATTTAATTTTAGTTCCTAACCAACTGTAGACTGTAGACAATGTACCCATTTAGTTTGAAAGTTTTCCCTATGCAAATACCAGCCGCCTCCGCATGATGTTTGACTTCTTCAAATCCTTGTTGACCGTAACTTGAATCTTCATATATTCCAATGATATATCTCCAGTCAAATTTACTGAAAAACATAATAGGAATAGTTCAAAAGTGATGTAATTCCCTAGAGAATGTTGTTTTGCAGTAATTTTTGTTTGGTAGTAACATACAAATATCCCTGCATTCAGAAATGTGTATAACTACATTTCGCCTAGATATGTCATTTGGGCCAAAAATTTCACAGAATGACACATATTAGTGTTCATATTTACATACACAATGTTATAGTGGTCGATATAATTACAAGTCAATGTCAAGTAAATACAATATACCTCTAATTATGTCTACACGTCAACAAAATTGTCTCCAAAATAACAAATTAATTCATTAATAATTTAATAGTCTACCTTTAAATTAGACCACCAATAATCTTATCTTCTCCCATCATTTATGTTTGTGAGTTGTGTCCCTTAACATATCTTATTATTCACATTTATGTTTGTGAGTTGTGTCCCTTTACCTCTCTTATTATTCACATTTATGTTTGTGAGTTGTGTCCCTTAACATCTCTTATTATTCACATTTATGTTTGTGAGTTGTGTCCCTTTACCTCTGTTATTATTCACATTAATGTTTGTGAGTTGTGTCCCTTTACCTCTCTTATTATTCACATTTATGTTTGTGAGTTGTGTCCCTTAACATCTGTTATTGTTCACATTTATGTTTGTGAGTTGTGTCCCTTTACCTCTGTTATTATTCACATTAATGTTTGTGAGTTGTGTCCCTTTACATATCTTATTGTTCACATTTATGTTTGTGAGTTGTGTCCCTTTACATATCTTATTGTTCACATTTATGTTTGTGAGTTGTGTCCCTTTACCTCTCTTATTATTCACATTTATGTTTGTGAGTTGTGTCCCTTAACATCTCTTATTATTCACATTTATGTTTGTGAGTTGTGTCCCTTAACATCTCTTATTATTCACATTTATGTTTGTGAGTTGTGTCCCTTAACATCTTTTATTATTCACATTTATGTTTGTGAGTTGTATCCCTTTACATCTCTTATTATTCACATTTATGTTTGTGAGTTGTGTCCCTTTACATCTCTTATTATTCACATTTATGTTTGTGAGTTGTGTCCCTTTACATATTTTATTGTTCACATTTATGTTTGTGAGTTGTGTCCCTTAACATCTCTTATTATTCACATTTATGTTTGTGAGTTGTGTCCCTTTACCTCTGTTATTATTCACATTTATGTTTGTGAGTTGTGTCCCTTTACATATCTTATTATTCACATTTATGTTTGTGAGTTGTGTCCCTTTACATCTCTTATTATTCACATTTATGTTTGTGAGTTGTGTCCCTTTACATCTCTTATTATTCACATTTATGTTTGTGAGTTGTGTCCCTTTACATATTTTATTGTTCACATTTATGTTTGTGAGTTGTGTCCCTTAACTCCTCTTATTATTCACATTTATGTTTGTGAGTTGTGTCCCTTTACCTCTGTTATTATTCACATTTATGTTTGTGAGTTGTGTCCCTTTACATATCTTATTATTCACATTTATGTTTGTGAGTTGTGTCCCTTAACATTTCTTATTATTCACATTTATGTTTATGAGTTGTGTCCCTTTACATATCTTATTATTCACATTTATGTTTGTGAGTTGTGCCCCTTTACCTCTGTTATTGTTCACATTTATGTTTGTTAGTTGTGTCCCTTTACCTCTCTTATTGTTCACATTTATGTTTGTGAGTTGTGTCCCTTTACCTCTCTTATTGTTCACATTTATGTTTGTGAGTTGTGTCCCTTTACATCTGTTATTGTTCACATTTATGTTTGTGAGTTGTGTCCCTTTACATATCTTATTATTCACATTTATGATTGTGAGTTGTGTCCCTTTACATCTGTTATTGTTCACATTTATGTTTGTGAGTTGTGTCCCTTTACCTCTGTTATTGTTCACATTTATGTTTGTGAGTTGTGTCCCTTTACATCTGTTATTGTTCACATTTATGTTTGTGTGTTGTGTCCCTTAACATCTCTTATTGTTCACATTTATGTTTGTGAGTTGTGTCCCTTAACATCTGTTATTGTTCACATTTATGTTTGTGAGTTGTGTCCCTTTACATCTGTTATTGTTCACATTTATGTTTGTGAGTTGTGTCCCTTTACATCTCTTATTGTTCACATTTATGTTTGTGAGTTGTGTCCCTTAACATCTCTTATTGTTCACATTTATGTTTGTGAGTTGTGTCCCTTAACATCTGTTATTGTTCACATTTATGTTTGTGAGTTGTGTCCCTTTACATCTGTTATTGTTAACATTTATGTTTGTGAGTTGTGTCCCTTTACATCTGTTATTGTTTACATTTATGTTTGTGAGTTGTGTCCCTTAACATCTGTTATTGTTTACATTTATGTTTGTGAGTTGTGTCCCTTAACATCTGTTATTGTTCACATTTATGTTTGTGAGTTGTGTCCCTTTACATCTGTTATTGTTCACATTTATGTTTGTGAGTTGTGTCCCTTTACCTCTGTTATTGTTCACATTTATGTTTGTGAGTTGTGTCCCTTTACATCTCTTATTGTTCACATTTATGTTTGTGAGTTGTGTCCCTTTACATATCTTTTTATTCACATTTATGTTTGTGAGTTGTGTCCCTTTACATATTTTATTGTTCACATTTATGTTTGTGAGTTGTGTCCCTATACATCTCTTATTATTCACATTTATGTTTGTGAGTTGTGTCCCTTTACATCTCTTATTATTCACATTTATGTTTGTGAGTTGTGTCCCTTAACATCTCTTATTATTCACATTTATGTTTGTGAGTTGTGTCCCTTTACCTCTGTGTTCACATTTATGTTTGTGAGTTGTGTCCCTTTACCTCTGTTATTGTTCACATTTATGTTTGTGAGTTGTGTCCCTTTACCTCTGTTATTGTTCACATTTATGTTTGTGAGTTGTGTCCCTTTACCTCTGTTATTGTTCACATTTATGTTTGTGAGTTGTGTCCCTTTACATCTGTTATTGTTCACATTTATGTTTGTGAGTTGTGTCCCTTTATCTCTGTTATTGTTCACATTTATGTTTGTGAGTTGTGTCCCTTTACCTCTGTTATTGTTTACATTTATGTTTCTCATTTGCTTTTTGTGACAGTAGTGCTCTCGTTGTATTTCCTAATCTACATGTTCATTCATTTGTAAGGAAGGCTTTGTCTACTTACTTAAGAATTGCGACGATGGCTTGAGATTGGTAACTGTCCGAGGCGACAGTTCTCATGAAATAATCAAATCTTGTCCTGTCACTTAACTCTGGGCTCGTTGCAAGGTAACTTATCTGTAAGGTTAATTGAGTTTTAATTGAGCAATTAGCAAGCGGGTCCTGGCTCATAAAATCTCTTTGTCAATTGGGGGGAAAGTTAAACTACTATATGGGCATGCACATACTGAAGCTGATAGATTTGTTTCGTTTTCATTCCTTGATTTGAAGTTAAATAAATAGCTTTGGTTTACTCCATCTAGTTCATGCTTTGCCAGATCATTTTCATTGAAATAATTATTGTTTATGAAGAGAATATTAAAAAGATGTACGTCCAAGCACATGTTGGTAAGCAAGAGTATATAGTATATATTGGCATTGCGTGGATGTCTGTTTCATATGAATCCATATTGGTTCTATAAAGTACAGACAATGTATGTGTACTGCTATAGGAACATAAATAAAGTTCATCATGTTGGTAACTGAGAGTTTGATATAGTTTGTGATGACATACCTGTGATATTTTGAAGAGACGGAAGAAGCTCGCCAGTTGCATACACACGTTGGATGACGCCGCCCCTACTACACCTATCAACTTCTTAGGGTTGCGGATCCTGTGGAAGATTCGAATAACAACAACTATGATATTAGCATTACGTGAATGGAGGATGATACCTACCCGTTTAGTGATGCTCTCTCGTTAGCGATTTGGCGAGGTAACAATATGCTATAACCCAACCATCGCGTTGTGCTGTATCATACAGCTTGGTGGTCCACACGGGATGTCAGTGTAGATTCTCAGATCATAAATTGAACTACCCTACTCAAAAAAATCCATACCTAATCAGCGGTTGCTTTGTTTAAAAACATAAGGAGAAACATGTATGGATTATCGCACAAGTGTTATTTGCTATGTTTGGGCATTATTTGTAAATCTACATTACCTATAATTATCATTCAGAACTGATGCGAGATTATATTTTTAATAATGCTTTACAACACACAGGAATTAGAACAATAGACCAATATAGGTATCTACGTTAAGGGAGGCGCAGTGGTCGAAGGATAGAGCGCCTGACTCCCGATCTGATGGTCGTGAGTTCGACTCCCGCGATGAGCAAAGCTGATCACGAACTTCACAATCTATGAATTAGGCGCGAGTAGGTAGCCAGGAAATAGTCACCGAGCGTGATTAGTATAAATTGTAAGAACTTGTTTCATTGTCGTCGATGTAAAATACAAAAGTTTAAACTAAATGAAACTACATTTATCTATCGTTATACACAAGCGGCTAGACGCAGTAAGAACGTGGACCAGACGACTCCAAGTTCACTGCAACGTTTCTTTACACCTGGTTGAGGCGATGTGTGTGATATGTATAACGTTGAACTTTCCGTGTAGTCTACACTACATCCAAGGAAATGCGTCACTAATCATTCAAGAGAGCGAATGTTTCCGATCAAGTAAACCACAGTCGATAATGCAACTTTAAAAGATGGCGTCAGGCGCAAACGTGGTCATCCTACGATGATATTCAAATATCTGTGTATTTGAACAAGTGGACATTAACTTAAATCAAACAGTCAATAGGTTATATTATGGTAAGAGATAAATGTACGATATCCCAACGATAACGTCTTATTTACAAATATGATTATGAATAGATTTTGGACGAGTTAATATAAAGCGCAGGGTGTGCAAACTATCTTTAGAATAAAAATACATGTATATGTATATCAAGCATACTAAGCCTACTGTCATGCTGAACTATCACGCTTCACGAGGTACCCCTTTCATATATTTACTGGTCAAATGTATCACGAGTGGAAAAATGTTTATGTTTCTGTTTACATGAAATGGTCGCGTCCGACAGATCGCGCGGGACTCACGTTGTTGTTAGGGAACGATATCTTACGTAGGCAATGACTTATCTTCACATTGAAACATCGCATCTACTCCTAGTACGTGTGCTTGAATTTTGACCAAATCCAGTGCTCTTTCCATTGCCACAGTTTCACTCCTACACGAATCATACGCCAGAACTCCAATGGATATATCTGAAAGTTAACAACAACTACCTATAAAATGTAATACGTGTAACATACGAGGGATGTTCCAAATGTATTGTGTATTGTGGTTTGTAACCTTAAAAACTGATCGAAACGTGCAGTTTTTCATGTTCATACCGTCAGTACTCCCCGTGGTTAGAAATGCATAATTTTGGATCCATTTCCGGAAACCGTCACTGCAGACTGACTACGGAAGTACTGATAAACTTGAGAGCTTGTCGCGACAGTTCATACTATTTAAAATAAACTATATTTTATATGTTATATGTTGAATTATGTACAGCCAACAGGGTCGTTGCTTGAGCTACAATCTGCCAGAGGCAAATGTTGATTGTAGACATTCTCAAAATGGTGTTTGGTATATACTGAAACACTTTAATTTCTAATTGGTCAACCTACTTTTCTGCGGTTAATTAATTATGATAGAACTCATTTAACTCAGATGTTTGTACTATCATGTGTGAACATTTGGTTTTAAAAGATTTGTATATGGGCACGACCCGTGTAAAATACTTGTAATTAGTCGATAGGTCACTGCTTTCATTCTGAAGAATATGACATAACATTAACTGACCAACAAGAAAAGCATTTGAGTAATGTGAAATTTTCGGAATATGATGAAGTTTAAAATGGCAATTGTCTTTATTTGTTTATGTTTATTATCTACGAGCCGGAGCATCAATCCAAAATTGATGATTTTCATTAATTGTGTTCATTAATTGAGTTTACAGCGAGCGAATATTCATAAGATATTTAGAATCATCTTTCAGGATGTCCACATCATTGCAATTGTTTATGATGAGCATATTGGCTAAGGTGTTCCTATCCGGATACCGAGGAGCATATTGGCTAAGGTGTTCCTATCCGGATACTGAGGAGCATATTGGCTAAGGTGTTCCTATCCGGATACCGAGGAGCATATTGGCTAAGGTGTTCCTATCCGGATACCGAGGAGCATATTGGCTAAGGTGTTCCTATCCGGATACCGAGGAGCATATTGGCTAAGGTGTTCCTATCCGGATACCGTGGAGCATATTGGCTAAGGTGTTCCTATCCGGATACCGAGGAGCATATTGGCTAAGGTGTTCCTATCCGGATACCGAGGAGCATATTGGCTAAGGTGTTCCTATCCGGATACCGAGGAGCATATTGGCTAAGGTGTTCTTATCCGGATACTGAGGAGCATATTGGCTAAGGTGTTCCTATCCGGATACCTGAGGAGCATACTGGCTAAGGTGTTCCTATCCGGATACCTGAGGAGCATACTGGCTAAGGTGTTCCTATCCGGATACCGAGGAGCATATTGGCTAAGGTGTTCCTATCCGGATACCGAGGAGCATACTGGCTAAGGTGTTCCTATCCGGATACCTGAGGAGCATACTGGCTAAGGTGTTCCTATCCGGATACCTGAGGAGCATACTGGCTAAGGTGTTCCTATCCGGATACCTGAGGAGCATATTGGCTAAGGTGTTCCTATCCGGATACCGAGGAGCATATTGGCTAAGGTGTTCCTATCGGGATACCGAGGAGCATATTGGCTAAGGTGTTCCTATCCGGATACCTGAGGAGCATACTGGCTAAGGTGTTCCTATCCGGATACCTGAGGAGCATATTGGCTAAGGTGTTCCTATCCGGATACTGAGGAGCATACTGGCTAAGGTGTTCCTATCCGGATACCGAGGAGCATATTGGCTAAGGTGTTCCTATCCGGATACCTGAGGAGCATATTGGCTAAGGTGTTCCTATCCGGATACCGAGGAGCATACTGGCTAAGGTGTTCCTATCCGGATACCTGAGGAGCATATTGGCTAAGGTGTTCCTATCCGGATACCGAGGAGCATACTGGCTAAGGTGTTCCTATCCGGATACTGAGGAGCATATTGGCTAAGGTGTTCCTATCCGGATACTGAGGAGCATACTGGCTAAGGTGTTCCTATCCGGATACCGAGGAGCATATTGGCTAAGGTGTTCCTATCCGGATACTGAGGAGCATATTGGCTAAGGTGTTCCTATCCGGATACCTGAGGAGCATATTGGCTAAGGTGTTCCTATCCGGATACCGAGGAGCATATTGGCTAAGGTGTTCTTATCCGGATACTGAGGAGCATATTGGCTAAGGTGTTCCTATCCGGATACCTGAGGAGCATACTGGCTAAGGTGTTCCTATCCGGATACCTGAGGAGCATACTGGCTAAGGTGTTCCTATCCGGATACTGAGGAGCATACTGGCTAAGGTGTTCCTATCCGGATACTGAGGAGCATATTGGCTAAGGTGTTCCTATCCGGATACTGAGGAGCATACTGGCTAAGGTGTTCCTATCCGGATACCGAGGAGCATACTGGCTAAGGTGTTCCTATCCGGATACCTGAGGAGCATATTGGCTAAGGTGTTCCTATCCGGATACCGAGGAGCATACTGGCTAAGGTGTTCCTATCCGGATACTGAGGAGCATATTGGCTAAGGTGTTCCTATCCGGATACTGAGGAGCATACTGGCTAAGGTGTTCCTATCCGGATACCGAGGAGCATATTGGCTAAGGTGTTCCTATCCGGATACTGAGGAGCATATTGGCTAAGGTGTTCCTATCCGGATACCTGAGGAGCATATTGGCTAAGGTGTTCCTATCCGGATACCGAGGAGCATATTGGCTAAGGTGTTCCTATCCGGATACCGAGGAGCATATTGGCTAAGGTGTTCCTATCCGGATACCGAGGAGCATATTGGCTAAGGTGTTCCTATCCGGATACCGAGGAGCATATTGGCTAAGGTGTTCCTATCCGGATACCGAGGAGCATATTGGCTAAGGTGTTCCTATCCGGATACCGAGGAGCATACTGGCTAAGGTGTTCCTATCCGGATACCGAGGAGCATATTGGCTAAGGTGTTCCTATCCGGATACTGAGGAGCATACTGGCTAAGGTGTTCCTATCCGGATACCTGAGGAGCATACTGGCTAAGGTGTTCCTATCCGGATACCGGGCATCGCCGAATACTCATGCAAAGTGTTCAGGAGCTGGATATCCAAGTATAAAAACCGGACTGAGATATACCTCAGAGTTTGGTCTCAATACCTGATAGTTCGTTCATATCCATTTGTATCAATTACATGTGAATGATTGGATTAGAAAGAATGCAATTAATAAGACACATAGTTTGAGTAAATAGGAATAGAAATATTGTGTCATCAGGAGAAACAAAATTTGAATTGAGTCATGAACAAATATCGACATTTAGAACATAATCTGCTTAGTCAAATGTTATTTATACAATCTTATAATTTAAATTGTCCCATGCACAAAAACTGTGCATAAGATCTTAGCCATGCAGCTCGTGTATTAACCTAACAGTGTCTCGACTTACCAATCGCTCTAAGAATGTCCTTATTGGCCTTATCTCGACTGTATAGCATAGCTTCTAAGTTCTGAATACCATTCTGATCATCGATCATATATCCGCATTTTCCATCACCTCCTAATGTATGTATAGGAAACATTGCTCCTAATATGAAATCTCCGCTTATGTTCACATGTTGGATTTTATCAGAGCACATTACTAATGTGAAATAAACCAATATGGCGCATGCGCGGTAAACGACAAATGGTAGCATTTTATTGCTGTCATTCACAATTATGTTATGAAAATATCGAAAACTCTTAGTTTCTAGAATACAACATTACTGATCCATCACAACAGCGTTAAAGCTGCGCTGAAAGTTTCAAACTACATGTAGTTCCAATTTCTAACGTATTTCAAATATACTAGTATAGAAAAGTAGGACATTTCTTCGTGACATTGACACGCAAGCACACACATATAAATATAACCTATTGTTCATTGTTTACGTATTAACTATTCCCATTTTAGCTTTTATTTCTATATTCTTCTTTTTCCGTATACAGAGCTATGATTCACTCATGTTCACTTAACTATAACGCGTTTATTCAAACTGTATCTGCATTGTCTAGTTGATCAAATAGAATATTCTTGTTGCCTCTTTCAAACAACATCCACAGCACGATTTGTTCCCATTTCATAGAAATGATAAATGTTTAGTTATGATATGTACACTAATGTTGACAAACATCATTGGATATGTAACAATAAGAACACATGGATATATATGATACACGACATCCGCACTATGATGTTATACCACTTCTGTATGAAGAGTTGCACCGAGTGTCTGATCCTAATCAACATAAACAAGGCACATATCTATACTTAACAATCTTCACTTACTTATTAACTTTACACCAAAGATATCAAATCGTCTATCCCGCACAGATACTCACTGAGTTACAAGTGTTACCGTTCAAAAGTGTGACACAAGTTTTGACTAACCTCTGTTGTCTAACTTACACACTACAACACCACAACAAACGTACATAATTAATGAGATAAACACCATCCGTATCCTGTACTACTTATATACAATTACAACCATTATATATCAAATAGCCGATGGTCATCTTGTGTTACAGGGTGTATGATGAGTATGATGTGTACGAGCGATACTTTGGTCACATGTGTTGTTTCAGCACGTACGTCATGTATAAAGGCGTAATTCACTCAAGTGTGCGGTGGGGTTTAAAAAACTTCGAGCTAATTATTGTTTACAAGACAAACTAGAAAGAATACAACATTCTTGGATTGCCTAGTTGAAGACAGCAATGCGATATTTATTTATATGGCTTTGTCACGTATAAATACTTTATTGTTAACAACATTTTTTTTCTTTTTAACAACTGTCAAAGCTAACTCACATTCATTTACACTAATAAATATCAATTAAACGATAAACAACACAAATATTTAACTTTTCAACGAGATGTTTGTGAAGCGCTTCGTCATTGAGCAATACAATGCATGTTGTTTTACATCATATTCAACAGTATTGTAAATACATGTACGTATGGCGGTTAGTTGACCTTACTGGCCAGTGTTCCTATGTTACCTACCAGTACACTGGTATGTTCTCCCTCAAGTTACTATAGCAACGTCCCTGTTGGCTTTTGATCTAATATCTTTAGTAAAACAAAACGTAGAGCAACAAAGTGATAGCAAAATATACTAAAGCTGAATATAATGTTTCCACACTCAAATACAGTCTCAGTGAAGGACTCATAATATATCACTGTAATTATTATCGCACTTCATAATGGAAGTAAGCAGGTTTCGATATCGAGTTTCCAGCTCTTACAGTTTTGATCAATAGATTAGATTAGAAAGTTTTCTTGTGAAATTTAAGTATCAACGAGATGCATCCGATATGTGAAGAAATATGTAAACCAGTCAAATGAGAAAAACAGGTTATTAAGTGAACAAATCAGTCACCCGACACAGTGAGACATGTACTCGCCTTGTATTGCCGACACCGGGCCAGTCAGTCCTAGTTCATGTACTCGCCTTATATTGCCGACACCGAGCCAGTCTCTCCTAGTACTCGCCTTGTAATGTCGACACCGGACCAGTCGGTCCTAGTATTCGCCTTGTATTGTCGACACCGGGCCAGTGAGTCCTAGTACTCGCCTTGTATTGTCGACACCGTGACAGTGAGTCCTAGTACTCGCCTTGTATTGTCGACACCGTGACAGTGAGTCCTAGTACTCGCCTTGTATTGTCGACACCGTGACAGTGAGTCCTAGTACTCGCCTTGTATTGCCGACACCGGGCCAGTGAGTCCTAGTACTCGCCTTGTATTGTCGACACCGGGCCAGTGAGTCCTAGTACTCGCCTTATATTGCCGACACCGGGCCAGTGAGTCCTAGTACTCGCCTTGTATTGCCAACACCGGGCAAGTCGGTCCTAGTACTCGCCTTGTATTGCCAACACCGGGCAAGTCGGTCCTAGTACTCGCCTTGTATTGCCGACACCGGACCAGTCGGTCCTAGTATTCGCCTTGTATTGCCGACACCGGACCAGTCGGTCCTAGTATTCGCCTTGTATTGCCGACACCGGGCAAGTCGGTCCTAGTACTCGCCTTGTATTGCCGACACCGGACCAGTCGGTCCTAGTACTCGCCTTGTATTGCCAACACCGGGCAAGTCGGTCCTAGTATTCGCCTTGTATTGCCGACAACGGACTAGTCGGTCCTAGTATTCGCCTTGTATTGCCGACACCGGACCAGTCGGTCCTAGTATTCGCCTTGTATTGCCGACACCGGGCTAGTCGGTCCTAGTACTTGCCTTGTATTGCCGACACCGGGCTAGTCGGTCCTAGTATTCGCCTTGTATTGCCGACACCGGGCTAGTCGGTCCTAGTACTTGCCTTGTATTGCCGACACCGGGCTAGTCGGTCCTAGTATTCGCCTTGTATTGCCGACACCGGGCTAGTCGGTCCTAGTACTCGCCTTGTATTGCCGACACCGGACCAGTCGGTCCTAGTTCATGTACTTGCCTTGTATTGCCGACACCGGGCCAGTGAGTCCTAGTACTCGCCTTGTATTGCCGACACCGGGCTAGTCGGTCCTAGTACTCGCCTTGTATTGCCGACACCGGACCAGTCGGTCCTAGTATTCGCCTTGTATTGCCGACACCGGGCTAGTCGGTCCTAGTATTCGCCTTGTATTGCCGACACCGGGCTAGTCGGTCCTAGTATTCGCCTTGTATTGCCGACACCGGACCAGTCGGTCCTAGTTCATGTACTTGCCTTGTATTGCCGACACCGGGCCAGTGAGTCCTAGTACTCGCCTTGTATTGCCGACACCGGACCAGTCGGTCCTAGTATTCGCCTTGTATTGCCGACACCGGGCTAGTCGGTCCTAGTATTCGCCTTGTATTGCCGACACCGGGCTAGTCGGTCCTAGTATTCGCCTTGTATTGCCGACACCGGGCTAGTCGGTCCTAGTACTTGCCTTGTTATGTCGACACCGGGCTAGTCGGTCCTAGTACTTGCCTTGTAATGTCGACACCGTGACAGTCAGTCCTAGTTCATGTACTTGCCTTGTATTGCCGACACCGGGCCAGTGAGTCCTAATACTCGCCTTATATTGTCGACACCGGGCCAGTCGGTCTTAGTACTCGCCTTGTATTGCCGACACCGTGACAGTGAGTCCTAGTACTCGCCTTGTATTGCCAACACCTGGCCAGTGAGTCCTAGTACTCGCCTTGTATTGCCAACACCGTGACAGTGAGTCCTAGTACTCGCCTTGTATTGCCAACACCTGGCCAGTGAGTCCTAGTACTCGCCTTGTATTGCCAACACCGTGACAGTGAGTCCTAGTACTCGCCTTGTATTGCCAACACCGTGACAGTGAGTCCTAGTACTCGCCTTGTATTGCCAACACCTGGCCAGTGAGTCCTAGTACTCGCCTTGTATTGCCAACACCGTGACAGTGAGTCCTAGTACTCGCCTTGTATTGCCAACACCTGGCCAGTGAGTCCTAGTACTCGCCTTGTATTGCCAACACCGTGACAGTGAGTCCTAATACTCGCCTTGTATTGCAAACACCGTGACAGTGAGTCCTAGTACTCGCCTTGTATTGCCAACACCTGGCCAGTGAGTTCTAGTACTCGCCTTGTATTGCCAACACCGTGACAGTGAGTCCTAGTACTCGCCTTGTATTGCCAACACCTGGCCAGTGAGTCCTAGTACTCGCCTTGTATTGCCAACACCGTGACAGTGAGTCCTAGTACTCGCCTTGTATTGCCAACACCTGGCCAGTGAGTCCTAGTACTCGCCTTGTATTGCCAACACCTGGCCAGTGAGTCCTAGTACTCGCCTTGTATTGCCAACACCGTGACAGTGAGTCCTAGTACTCGCCTTGTATTGCCAACACCGTGACAGTGAGTCCTAGTACTCGCCTTGTATTGCCAACACCATGACAGTGAGTCCTAGTACTCGCCTTGTATTGCCAACACCTGGCCAGTGAGTCCTAGTACTCGCCTTGTATTGCCAACACCGTGACAGTGAGTCCTAGTACTCGCCTTGTATTGCCAACACCTGGCCAGTGAGTCCTAGTACTCGCCTTGTATTGCCAACACCGTGACAGTGAGTCCTAGTACTCGCCTTGTATTGCCAACACCGTGACAGTGAGTCCTAGTAATCGCCTTGTATTGCCAACACCATGACAGTGAGTCCTAGTACTCGCCTTGTATTGCCAACACCTGGCCAGTGAGTCCTAGTACTCGCCTTGTATTGCCGACACCGTGACAGTGAGTCCTAGTACTCGCCTTGTATTGCCAACACCGTGACAGTCAGTCCTAGTACACGCCTTTTATTGCTGACCGATACAGTAAGTCCTAGTACACGCCTTTTATTGCTGACACCGATGCAGTGAGTCCTAGTACTCGCCTTGTATTGCCGAACGCAAGCACGGGTGCACTTTAACTTTCACCCAGGTTCTGTTTGTCGTGACTGAGGATCGTACCAGACACGGACCGCGCCCATGTACTGTTTGTCGTGACTGAGGATCGTACCAGACACGGACCGCGCCCATGTTCTGTTTGTCGTGACTGAGGATCGTACCAGACACGGACCGCGCCCATGTTCTGTTTGTCGTGACTGAGGATCGTACCAGACACGGACGGCGCCCATGTACTGTTTGTCGTGACTGAGGATCGTACCAGACACGGACGGCGCCCATGTACTGTTTGTCGTGACTGAGGATCGTACCAGACACGGACCGCGCCCGAACCGAACAATGTACCACAGAACCACTGGGTCAATTATATTATAAAGAAACCCGTTTCATTCATTGTTTACGATCATACTAAGCGATATAGAACACTTGTGATAATAATGATATAATGAATACAACTTGTATATGTACACAAGTCGTTTATCTTACTACTTGTTAGTATGATGTTAAAACAGTGTTATCATATATTCTCCTTCTTCAAACCATCCTACTATAACAATGGATGACAACAAACAAATAAATATGTTGTTGTGTATATTGTTGCTGCTACTACTGTAGGTATTTGTATCATTACTCTGCTCTGATTACCGGTGTATTGAAAGGCGTCGACAATACTAAATGTTTAGTCTATGACGATTGAAAAAAAACACATATTTTTTACGTCTTTGCCGAATTACGGTCAGTCTGACACGATAATATTTCACCTGAATATCATTTTTGTTCAGAATGTGTTTTATATACAAAATTGTATTATATGTACGGTCGAGCTTTTCAGGACAAAATGCAAGTTTTATCTCCTCTGTTTATGCAAACCTTTAAAGCAGTTTCAAGAAATTGGATTATCTCCCATTATAGTTATCTATTTTTATATGTGTATGTCACTTTTGAGGCGTTGGAGTATCAATGTATGCTTCATATCAATGTCTTATAAAACTGGATATTGATGTAGTCAAAGATTAAATGCACTATCTGATCAGTAGTCATGTTGTTATGTCCTTAAAGGTCAAATAAAGTTTATTAAAACGTATTGATACATTTTATTCGTGATCAACATATAGTCCAACATTCTGTGCGCAGCACTGGGATGCATTATATGCAGCCTCCCGCGACCATCCATAAAACAATGTGTGTTTGTTCCGGAGCCATTATACACGGATATTAATCCCGTGTTTGTGAACTCCGACTGACACACCGACTTTTGGTTTTAACTCAATGTCCAAGCTCATACGTTCAGCATTTGCTCGAGTCTAAAACGATAAAAATCTAAAGAAAATCGAACTACATACCCGAAACCAATTACATTTGTTTAAGGATGGCCTATTCTGCATGGTTTGGCACAGTGTGCGCACATACCTTTAATACTTGTTATATTCTGCATATTTTGGCACAGTGTGCGCACATACCTTTAATACTTGTTATATTCTGCATGTTTTGGCACAGTGTGCGCACATACCTTTAATACTTGTTATATTCTGCATGTTTTGGCACAGTGTGCGCACATACCTTTAATACTTGTTAAATTCTGCATGGTTTGGCACAGTGTGCGCACATACCTTTAATACTTGTTATATTCTGCATGTTTTGGCACAGTGTGCGCACATACCTTTAATACTTGTTATATTCTGCATGTTTTGGCACAGTGTGCGCACATACCTTTAATACTTGTTATATTCTGCATGTTTTGGCACAGTGTGCGCACATACCTTTAATACTTGTTATATTCTGCATGTTTTGGCACAGTGTGCGCACATACCTTTAATACTTGTTATATTCTGCATGTTTTGGCACAGTGTGCGCACATACCTTTAATACTTGTTATATTCTGCATGTTTTGGCACAGTGTGCGCACATACCTTTAATACTTGTTATATTCTGCATGTTTTGGCACAGTGTGCGCACATACCTTTAATACTTGTTATATTCTGCATGTTTTGGCACAGTGTGTGCAAATACCTTTAATACTTGTTCTATTCTGCATGTCCCTGTTTTACTCTGGAACACACGATAACGTCATGATAACGTTCATAAACGGTTGCTGTTTTACTCTGTAACACATGATAATGTCATGATAACGTCCATATACGGTCCCTGTTTTACTCTGTAACACACGATAACGTCATGATAACGTTCATATACGGTCCCTGTTTTACTCTGTAACACACGATAACGTCATGATAACGTTCATATACGGTCCCTTCTTTACTCTGGAACACACGATAACGTCATGATAATGTTCATATACGGTCCCTGTTTTACTCTGGAACACACGATAACGTCTTGATAACGTTCATATATGGTCACTGTTTTACTCTGGAACACACGATAACGTCTTGATAACGTTCATATACGGTCACTGTTTTACTCTGGAACACACGATAACGTCATGATAACGTTCATATACGGTCCCTGTTTTACTCTGGAACACACGATAACGTCATGATAACGTTCATATACGGTCCCTGTTTTACTCAGGAACACACAATAACGTCATGATAAGGTTCATAAACGGTTGCTGTTTTACTCTGTAACGCACGATAACGTCATGATAACGTTCATATACGGTCCCTGTTTTACTCTGGAACACACCATAACGTCATGATAACGTTCATATACGGTCGCTGTTTTACTCTGGAACACACGATAAAGTCATGATAACATTCATATACGGTCCCTGTTTTACTCTGGAACACACAATAGCGTCATGATAACGTTCATATACGGTCCCTGTTTTACTCCGGAACACACGATAACGTCATGATAATGTTCATATACGGTCGCTGTTTTACTCTGAAACACAAGATAACGTCTTGATAACGTTCATATACGGTCCCTGTTTTACTCGATAACCAGACCACCTTACAACTAAGATGGACTTTCGTCTCAAACCATTCGGATGATCTTGTGATTGATACTTCACTAAACCAGTCGGGTGTTCTTGTGATTGATACTTCACTAAACCAGTCGGATGTTCTTGTGATTGATACTTCACTAAACCAGTCGGATGATCTTGTGATTGATACTTCACTGTATACTCAACTACTCTCCACGCGCTCAATAAAAGCATGCACAAACCTGATCACACGATGTTTAATGTAACATTTAGGACCCAATAAAAACACAAGAATACGCTTAATGAAGTTATCATGTTTTACTATTAATGCATAAAATTAACATTATCAGAGATTCCAGTAAAAAGTTTATGTTGGTCCTTGAGACCTTCCACCTCTCCGACCCTATGGATTTGACAAAGCCCGCCCCTGGAGTTGGATTTAGACAGCAAGTTTAACCGATTGTCTAAATTTCCAGCTGTGTCATGCATTCACGGAGGGAGCATTGTGACAAGTTATCGAGACAGATCGGACGGTTAGTACGGTACGACCTGGATTTTAGCATTACTTGTAAACAATCAGTGATAGCAGGAAGTGATACATTTTATGATTATTTTCTGGCTCAACGAAAAAGTCGTACGTTCTACTCGTGTATTTATGTCAAACATGTTCAATTAAACTTCATAATTACGAACGAATTGATAAGTGTGCGATTTAATAGACATTGTCGTAGTTTAAAAAATATTTCGTTCTACATTTTGACCCAAATCGGTGTCATCTACTGTTCTGACTCGTGTAGTTAATCCTAGACAACACGATGGACTTTTTTAGTATTTTGAGTGAGAGTAATGTGACGGTGACAAACTTGGTGATACTGTCAGTTGTTGCTTACTTAGTATATTTACTGATACAGTTTGGTGTCTACCTGCACACGTTAAATGTCAACTTTGGAAATGTACCTGGACCAAAGAAACACTGGTTTTATGGAAATCTTCACTTGGTTAGTATACACACTGTAGTTTATATTGATTAGAATATTATGTATTGATAATTGAAATCTTAAAAAGTTTCAGTTAAAATCAATTATTCATTTCCTATTTAAAATGATTGCCTATGTGAACTTACCTTAAAAAGAATTACATGTCCAAGGCAAGGCTCGAACCTTTAATTCCTAATTACATTTGCCTCACTAGTGCCCTCCTCTTGTGCTTTACTAATGTGATCGGTCATAATTACCTAGGACCAGTCCCTGCAGATATACAGTGATACAATTACCTAGGACCAGTCCCTGCAGATATACAGTGATATAATTACCTAGGACCAGTCCCTGCAGATATACAGTGATACAATTACCTAGGACCAGTCCCTGCAGATATACAGTGATATAATTACATAGGACCAGTCCCTGCAGATATACAATGATATAATTACCTAGGACTAGTCTCTGCAGATATACAGTGGTACAATTACCTAGGACCAGTCCCTGCAGATATACAGTGATATAATTACCTAGGACCAGTCCCTGCAGATATACAATGATATAATTACCTAGGACTAGTCCCTGCAGATATACAGTGATACAATTACCTAGGACCAGTCCCTGCAGATATACATTGATACAATTACCTAGGACCAGTCCCTGCAGATATACAATGATACACTTACCTAGGACCAGTCCCTGCAGATATACATTGATACAATTACCTAGGACCAGTCCCTGCAGATATACATTGATACAATTACCTAGGACCAGTCCCTGCAGATATACAGTGATATAATTACATAGGACTAGTCCCTGCAGATATACAATGATATAATTACCTAGGACTAGTCCCTGCAGATATACAGTGATACAATTACCTAGGACCAGTCCCTGCAGATATACATTGATACAATTACCTAGGACCAGTCCCTGCAGATATACAATGATACAATTACCTAGGACCAGTCCCTGCAGATATACATTGATACAATTACCTAGGACCAGTCCCTGCAGATATACATTGATACAATTACCTAGGACCAGTCCCTGCAGATATACAGTGATATAATTACATAGGACCAGTCCCTGCAGATATACAGTGATATAATTACATAGGACCAGTCCCTGCAGATATACAGTGATATAATTACATAGGACCAGTCCCTGCAGATAT
The DNA here is from genome assembly GCA_032209605.1 of Mactromeris polynyma. Classification (NCBI taxonomy): domain Eukaryota; kingdom Metazoa; phylum Mollusca; class Bivalvia; order Venerida; family Mactridae; genus Mactromeris; species Mactromeris polynyma. Next base: position 9,652,004 of record JASFXZ010000026.1, on the reverse strand, counting down.
ACAGTGATATAATTACATAGGACCAGTCCCTGCAGATATACAGTGATATAATTACATAGGACCAGTCCCTGCAGATATACAGTGATATAATTACATAGGACCAGTCCCTGCAGATATACATTGATACAATTACCTAGGACCAGTCCCTGCAGATATACAGTGATATAATTACATAGGACCAGTCCCTGCAGATATACAGTGATATAATTACATAGGACCAGTCCCTGCAGATATACAGTGATATAATTACATATGACCAGTCCTTGCAGATATACAGTGATATAATTACATAGGACCAGTCCCTGCAGATATACGGTGATTCCATGTTAGCAAGGGTCTTCTTTACTACTGATCCAAGTCTCTTTTTTGGGTTTCATTAATGATTAACATGTTATTGTGTTTTTCCATCCTTAAAATGAGTGTGCTTGAGGTACACTGACTGACTGGCTTACATTGTCCTGCCTAGCCATCCTATATATTGTGGGTAGGGGTGCTGGACATGGTGTTAATGATGCACCTAAAGGTCAAACAGTTGTAATTTCTTATTTTTTCACTAGATGTTGGTGATTCAGTCTCTGCCAAAGCCAGATTTGAACTTGCCACCTTTGGATCAGGAGTCAGGGATGCTGCCCCTTTACCGATACGTCTTTTAGTTAAAATATATATTATGTATATACTATATGTATGTAAGATTGATACAATATATGCACATATATACAGTAGTACATGTATATAATACTACAGTTGCCAGAGAAACCCGAGGACAGAATAGAGTATGGACTGATGATGAATCGAGCATTTCCTCGATACTATTGCTTTTGGATAAGTGGTTATAATCCTAGTATATTTGTCACACATCCTGACACAGTAAGAGAGGTGATGAAAACATCAGGTAAATTGTGTGAACATGTCCACTCTGTATCTAGGTGTTCCATTGCTAGTATTGTATACGGTCATGCACCTGTCAATGTCATACATCCCTACATTATGCATATATAGATTGGTACATGTATATATGTGTACTATGTAGGGGACTAGATTGTCTGAAGCCCCCTTATTTCCCCCCAACCTTCCCAGATTAGGCCAAACAATAAAACATGTGTCATCAGAGGAAAATCAGCCTATAATAGTTGTCTACTTGAATGTTTGACACCTATAAATGAATGCAAACGCTTTTAAACAGAAATATTAACTTAAGTCATGTGACTAAAATTTGTTTCTTGTTTTCCCTCCTGTTACTATTTTCTCTTCCCAAGGGCCCACCCACCATTCCCTTAAAACAAAAAGGAGCTCGAAATAACTATGAATAATGATCAAGTGTAGCAGTTTAAACTTTAATAAACTTATTTATGACCGTGTAAAAGCCACATATTTTGACCCTGGGTCACATATATGTACATGTACTATGTAAACACATACCAGTATTATTGCAACTGAGATTTCATATGAGAATTTAGATTATGATAGTTAAGGGTTATTGTACAGATATATGGTATTGTGATGTTGTTGTTTATAAATCAAGATACCAGTTGTACTGGTTCTACAGTAACTAGGTACTGGTATCCTCAGATTTCTAGATGTAGTTGTTTATAAATCAAGATACCAGTTGTACTGGTTCTACAGTAACTAGGTACTGGTATCCTCAGATTTCTAGATGTAGTTGTTTATAAATCAAGATACCAGTTGTACTGGTTCTACAGTAACTAGGTACTGGTATCCTCAGATGTCTAGATGTAGTTGTTTATAAATCAAGATACCAGTTGTACTGGTTCTACAGTAACTAGGTACTGGTATCCTCAGATTTCTAGATGTAGTTGTTTATAAATCAAGATACCAGTTGTACTGGTTCTACAGTAACTAGGTTCTGGTCTCCTCAGATTTCTAGATGTAGTTGTTTATAAATCAAGATACCAGTTGTACTGGTTCTACAGTAACTAGGTTCTGGTCTCCTCAGATTTCTAGATGTTGTTGTTTATAAATCAAGATACCAGTTGTACTGGTTCTACAGTAACTAGGTTCTGGTCTCCTCAGATTTCTAGATGTAGTTGTTTATAAATCAAGATACCAGTTGTACTGGTTCTACAGTAACTAGGTACTGGTATCCTCAGATTTCTAGATGTAGTTGTTTATAAATCAAGATACCAGTTGTACTGGTTCTACAGTAACTAGGTACTGGTATCCTCAGATGTCTAGATGTAGTTGTTTATAAATCAAGATACCAGTTGTACTGGTTCTACAGTAACTAGGTTCTGGTCTCCTCAGATTTCTAGATGTAGTTGTTTATAAATCAAGATACCAGTTGTACTGGTTCTACAGTAACTAGGTTCTGGTCTCCTCAGATTTCTAGATGTAGTTGTTTATAAATCAAGATACCAGTTGTACTGGTTCTACAGTAACTAGGTTCTGGTCTCCTCAGATTTCTAGATGTTGTTGTTTATAAATCAAGATACCAGTTGTACTGGTTCTACAGTAACTAGGTACTGGTATCCTCAGATTTCTAGATGTAGTTGTTTATAAATCAAGATACCAGTTGTACTGGTTCTACAGTAACTAGGTACTGGTCTCCTCAGATTTCTAGATGTTGTTGTTTATAAATCAAGATACCAGTTGTACTGGTTCTACAGTAACTAGGTACTGGTATCCTCAGATGTCTAGATGTAGTTGTTTATAAATCAAGATACCAGTTGTACTGGTTCTACAGTAACTAGGTTCTGGTCTCCTCAGATTTCTAGATGTAGTTGTTTATAAATCAAGATACCAGTTGTACTGGTTCTACAGTAACTAGGTTCTGGTCTCCTCAGATTTCTAGATGTAGTTGTTTATAAATCAAGATACCAGTTGTACTGGTTCTACAGTAACTAGGTTCTGGTATCCTCAGATGTCTAGATGTAGTTGTTTATAAATCAAGATACCAGTTGTACTGGTTCTACAGTAACTAGGTTCTGGTCTCCTCAGATTTCTAGATGTAGTTGTTTATAAATCAAGATACCAGTTGTACTGGTTCTACAGTAACTAGGTTCTGGTCTCCTCAGATTTCTAGATGTAGTTGTTTATAAATCAAGATACCAGTTGTACTGGTTCTACAGTAACTAGGTACTGGTATCCTCAGATTTCTAGATGTAGTTGTTTATAAATCAAGATACCAGTTGTACTGGTTCTACAGTAACTAGGTACTGGTATCCTCAGATTTCTAGATGTAGTTGTTTATAAATCAAGATACCAGTTGTACTGGTTCTACAGTAACTAGGTTCTGGTGTCTTCAGATTTCTAGATGTAGTTGTTTCCATTTAGAAACGAAGACAGTAGAATTTTGCTTTAATTTTTGCCAATAAAATTCATCATTTGCTGCTAGTTCAATGGGCTATTGCTTCACCAACCTCTGGGCACTCATTGGACTGATTCTTGGCACAATTAGAATCACATCTCTTCCAGCAGGAATCAGGGAACCTATTAAATGTCACATGACCGTGACAAGAGAAGCTTCATCATCGTTTCAAACTTTTAACGTCCATGCATACTTTGTCTTAATGAGCTTGTTATGAGCTAGTATAAGTTGTTCACAGTCAATGAAAGTGAAACTAAGACAAGTCTCTCTGCTTCTTTATACTAGTGTGCAAATATACCAGTTTTGCTTTCACCTCTCGAGATGTCTAGCAGCACATACAAGTTTGATTGATTTGTTGTATCACAGTGCTTATCTCCCCTTGGTGTTGTTGTATCACAGTGCTTATCTCCCCTTGGAGTTGTTGTATCACAGTGCTTATCTCCCCTTGGTTTTGTTGTATCACAGTGCTTATCTCCCCTTGGTTTTGTTGTATCACAGTGCTTATCTCCATGTGTATGTATAGGTACACTGGTCTCTTCTATCCTCTGTATGTTGGCTCAGACAAGGTGTATGTATAGATCCACTGGTCACTTCTATCCTCTGTATGTTGACTCAGACAAGGTGTATGTATAGATACACTGCTCACTTCTATCCTCTGTATGTTGACTCAGACAAGGTATATGTATAGATCCACTGGTCACTTCTGTCCTCTGTATGTTGACTCAGACAAGGTATATGTATATATCCACTGGTCACTTCTGTCCTCTGTATGTTGACTCAGACAAGGTATATGTATAGATACACTAGTCACTTCTATCCTCTGTATGTTGACTCAGACAAGGTATATGTATGGATACACTAGTCACTTCTATCCTCTGTATGTTGGCTCAGACAAGGTATATGTATAGATCCACTGGTCACTTCTATCCTCTGTATGTTGGCTCAGACAAGGTGTATGTATAGATACACTAGTCACTTCTATCCTCTGTATGTTGACTCAGACAAGGTATATGTATAGATTCACTGCTCACTTCTATCCTCTGTATGTTGACTCAGACAAGGTATATGTATAGATACACTAGTCACTTCTATCCTCTGTATGTTGGCTCAGACAAGGTGTATGTATAGATACACTGGTCACTTCTATCCTCTGTATGTTGGCTCAGACAAGGTATATGTATAGATCCACTAGTCACTTCTATCCTCTGTATGTTGACTCAGACAAGGTATATGTATAGATCCACTGGTCACTTCTATCCTCTGTACGTTGGCTCAGACAAGGTGTATGTATAGATCCACTAGTCACTTCTATCCTCTGTATGTTGACTCAGACAAGGTATATGTATAGATCCACTAGTCACTTCTATCCTCTGTATGTTGGCTCAGACAAGGTGTATGTATGGATACACTGCTCACTTCTATCCTCTGTATGTTGGCTCAGACACGGTGTATGTATAGATACACTGGTCACTTCTATCCTCTGTATGTTGGCTCAGACAAGGTATATGTATAGATCCACTAGTCACTTCTATCCTCTGTATGTTGACTCAGACAAGGTATATGTATAGATCCACTGGTCACTTCTATCCTCTGTACGTTGGCTCAGACAAGGTGTATGTATAGATCCACTAGTCACTTCTATCCTCTGTATGTTGACTCAGACAAGGTATATGTATAGATCCACTAGTCACTTCTATCCTCTGTATGTTGGCTCAGACAAGGTGTATGTATGGATACACTGCTCACTTCTATCCTCTGTATGTTGGCTCAGACACGGTGTATGTATAGATCCACTGGTCACTTCTATCCTCTGTATGTTGGCTCAGACAAGGTGTATGTATAGATCCACTGGTCACTTCTATCCTCTGTATGTTGGCTCAGACAAGGTGTATGTATAGATACACTGCTCACTTCTATCCTCTGTATGTTGACTCAGACAAGGTGTATGTATAGATCCACTGGTCACTTCTATCCTCTGTATGTTGACTCAGACAAGGTGTATGTATAGATCCACTGGTCACTTCTATCCTCTGTATGTTGGCTCAGACAAGGTGTATGTATAGATCCACTGCTCACTTCTATCCTCTGTATGTTGGCTCAGACAAGGTGTATGTATAGATTCACTGCTCACTTCTATCCTCTGTATGTTGACTCAGACAAGGAGTATGTATAGATCCACTGCTCACTTCTATCCTCTGTATGTTGGCTCAGACAAGGAGTATGTATAGATCCACTGCTCACTTCTATCCTCTGTATGTTGACTCAGACAAGGAGTATGTATAGATCCACTGCTCACTTCTATCCTCTGTATGTTGACTCAGACAAGGTATATGTATAGATCCACTGCTCACTTCTATCCTCTGTATGTTGACTCAGACAAGGTATATGTATAGATCCACTGCTCACTTCTATCCTCTGTATGTTGGCTCAGACAAGGAGTATGTATAGATCCACTGCTCACTTCTATCCTCTGTATGTTGGCTCAGACAAGGAGTATGTATAGATCCACTGCTCACTTCTATCCTCTGTATGTTGGCTCAGACAAGGAGTATGTATAGATCCACTGCTCACTTCTATCCTCTGTATGTTGACTCAGACAAGGAGTATGTATAGATCCACTGCTCACTTCTATCCTCTGTATGTTGGCTCAGACAAGGAGTATGTATAGATCCACTGCTCACTTCTATCCTCTGTATGTTGACTCAGACAAGGAGTATGTATAGATCCACTGCTCACTTCTATCCTCTGTATGTTGGCTCAGACAAGGAGTATGTATAGATCCACTGCTCACTTCTATCCTCTGTATGTTGGCTCAGACAAGGTATATGTATAGATCCACTGCTCACTTCTATCCTCTGTATGTTGACTCAGACAAGGTATATGTATAGATCCACTGGTCACTTCTATCCTCTGTATGTTGACTCAGACAAGGTGTATGTATAGATACACTGCTCACCTCTATCCTCTGTATGTTGACTCAGACAAGGTATATGTATAGATACACTGCTCACTTCTATCCTCTGTATGTTGACTCAGACAAGGAGTATGTATAGATCCACTGCTCACCTCTATCCTCTGTATGTTGGCTCAGACAAGGTGTATGTATAGATACACTGCTCACCTCTATCCTCTGTATGTTGGCTCAGACAAGGTGTATGTATAGATACACTGCTCACTTCTATCCTCTGTATGTTGGCTCAGACAAGGAGTATGTATAGATCCACTGCTCACTTCTATCCTCTGTATGTTGACTCAGACACGGTGTATGTATAGATCCACTGGTCACTTCTATCCTCTGTATGTTGGCTCAGACAAGGTATATGTATAGATCCACTGGTCACTTCTATCCTCTGTATGTTGACTCAGACAAGGTATATGTATAGATCCACTAGTCACTTCTATCCTCTGTATGTTGACTCAGACAAGGTGTATGTATAGATACACTGCTCACTTCTATCCTCTGTATGTTGACTCAGACAAGGTGTATGTATAGATACACTGCTCACTTCTATCCTCTGTATGTTGACTCAGACAAGGTGTATGTATAGATACACTGCTCACTTCTATCCTCTGTATGTTGACTCAGACAAGGTGTATGTATAGATCCACTAGTCACTTCTATCCTCTGTATGTTGACTCAGACAAGGTGTATGTATAGATACACTGCTCACTTCTATCCTCTGTATGTTGACTCAGACAAGGTGTATGTATAGATACACTGCTCACTTCTATCCTCTGTATGTTGACTCAGACAAGGTGTATGTATAGATCCACTAGTCACTTCTATCCTCTGTATGTTGACTCAGACAAGGTGTATGTATAGATCCACTGCTCACCTCTATCCTCTGTATGTTGGCTCAGATAAGGTGTATGTATAGATCCACTGCTCACTTCTATCCTCTGTATGTTGGCTCAGACAAGGAGTATGTATAGATACACTGCTCACTTCTATCCTCTGTATGTTGACTCAGACAAGGAGTATGTATAGATCCACTGCTCACTTCTATCCTCTGTATGTTGGCTCAGACAAGGTGTATGTATAGATCCACTGCTCACTTCTATCCTCTGTATGTTGGCTCAGACAAGGTGTATGTATAGATCCACTGCTCACTTCTATCCTCTGTATGTTGGCTCAGATAAGGTGTATGTATAGATCCACTGGTCACTTCTATCCTCTGTATGTTGGCTCAGACAAGGTGTATGTATAGATCCACTGCTCACTTCTATCCTCTGTATGTTGGCTCAGACACGGTGTATGTATAGATCCACTGCTCACTTCTATCCTCTGTATGTTGGCTCAGACAAGGTGTATGTATAGATCCACTGCTCACTTCTATCCTCTGTATGTTGGCTCAGACACGGTGTATGTATAGATCCACTGCTCACTTCTATCCTCTGTATGTTGGCTCAGACAAGGTGTATGTACATGGACATGGGGTAGAGAATAATGCCATATTAGTATTGAACATGTAAGTTTATACACCGTGAAATCCTTTACCTTTCCAAAATTAAAAAAAAACATTTCAATGAACAGCTTGCTAGATATGTTTTATAATGTGTTAAAAAAAGATCCAGCTATTTTGTTATGCTAACCATTTAGTTATCAATGAACCCATTTTACCACAAGGAATTGTTTTTATTACGTACTTGTTGTAAATGACAACATTGAACAAAGTACAGGATTTCACAGTATAATCTAAACCTGAATACCTCACCATTTAATGTTGTATGAACATTACTTACAATGTTTTAGCTTCCTGAACATGCTGAAGAGAGAATGCAGTTTGCTCTGAAGAACAGTAATACATACCCCCGATATTATTGTTTCTGGGCGGGGTCATTTAATCCCATGGTGGTTGTTAACCATCCTGAAACCGTGCGAGCTGTGATGAAAACAGCAGGTAATTGAATCTACCCACTCCCCTGTGCTGAGGTTAAACAATTGAGTTAGGAGACAAGTCTCAAATCTCAGGCCTCTGATTGGTCGGTTCAGAGTACATTCACATAATCTACCAATGAGAGGAGTGCATTTGAATTCTGAGATTGGTGTTCAAACTCAGTTGTATACTCATAAGGTCTTAGGTACTGTTCACTTCAAAGTGATGTAGCATTATCCATGAATATGTTGCATTTTGTCTTCCTCCCGTAGGCATTGCTAGTTATAGTGCGTTACTGTCTGTCCAGTCACATAGTGCAAGTTCTTTGATCTCGGAACTAATCTTTCAGTGATGTATTTTCAAGACTGGTCTCCAATCTGAGATGTATAATTTCTGAGCTAGGACAATTTCAGTAAGTGTGAGGTAGATTAATAGTTTGTCTCAGTTAGATGTAGTTTAGAGTTGTGTTTAAAATTAGGGTTATATAAATGACTAGGACCAGAATGTAACGTAGGTCAATGAGTAAAAAAATGGTGGGAAACCAGAACCTCTAAGTGGCTTATAAATTACAAACTTACTCAATTTGAATCTGTGTATGCCTTTAAAACAGTCAATCAGCACCTTGACTTAAGCATGAAATAAGATAGGCTTTGATAACTGTGGATGAAGGTCAACTTGGTGCATTTCATAGTGACAGTAAGTTCTGTGGTCCTTGATCAAACTATTGGGATTGTTCATGTTCTATTGTTTTGCCATATATGGCTTGTACCATACTTAAGGACGCAGGTTAATTCCTCATATGTGGGATTTCAAGTAGTCTAATGAGACCACCTAGCAGGAAGTAGACTTGGCTTGAATTGTTTATGCCTTAAACACCTATGACCCTTGGGATTTTGATTCCCTACTCTTGGGATGGGCTTAAGACAACATATTGTGCTGTAATTGCTTGCTCCTAATTGGCAACACATTGATAGGTGCATATAACTTTGTTACGTGATATATTATGGATTATGAAGCATATGAAGGATGCCAGACCATACTAGTTATTATCAATTTGTACATAAATGTGAATACACTTCAAGGTTTGAGAAGAAAAGACATCTATCTGCATATAACTTATAAGTGAGTGAGCTAATAGTCTTGTATCACTATCACCCCTTGACATGCTGCAGCCAAAACAGAAACCTAAAAGGATTGGTGGTCAAGCCATCTTGTTGGTATGAAACAGAGGTCAGTTGGTGGCTCAGGCCATCTTTTTGATATGAAACAGAGGCCAGTTGGTGGCTCAGGCCATCTTGTTGATATGAAACAGAGGCCAGTTGGTGGCTCAGGCCATCTTGTTGATATGAAACAGAGGCCAGTTGGTGGCTCAGGCCATCTTGTTGATATGAAACAGAGGCCAGTTGGTGGCTCAGGCCATCTTGTTGATATGAAACGGAGGCCAGTTGGTGGCTCAGGCCATCTTGTTGATATGAAACAGAGGCCAGTTGGTGGCTCAGGCCATCTTGTTGATATGAAACAGAGGCCAGTTGGTGGCTCAGGCCATCTTGTTGATATGAAACAGAGGCCAGTTGGTGGCTCAGGCCTTCTTGTTGATATGAAACAGAGGCCAGTTGGTGGCTCAGGCCATCTTGTTGATATGAAACAGAGGCCAGTTGGTGGCTTGGGCCAACTGGTTGGTATGGAACAGAGGCCAGTTGGTGGCTGGACCATCTGGTTGGTATGAAACAGAGGTCAGTTGGTGGATCGGGCCTGCTTGTTGGTAGAAAACAGATCAGTTGGTGGCTCGGGCCATCTGGTTTGTGTGAAACAGAGGTCAGTTGGGGGGGCTAGGGCCATCTGATTGGTGCAAAACAGCAGTCAGTTGATGGCTTGGGCCATCTGGTGATTATGAAACAGAGGTCAGTTGGGGGCTCATGCCATCTTGTTAGTAAGAAGCAGAGGTCAGTTGGTGGCTCAGGCCATCTGGTTAGTAAGAATCAGAGGTCAGTTGGGGCTCAGGCCATCTGGTTAGTAAGAAGCAGCGGTCTGTTTGGGGCTCAGGCCATCTGGTTAGTAAGAAGCAGTGGTCAGTTGGGGGCTCAGGCCATCTGGTTAGTAAGAAGCAGAGGTCAATTGGTGGCAAGATTGAAAGCGGTAGTCTTGCCTTGACCAAATTAGTCAGTTTTTTTTCATGATGTATGTTTTCAGTTACCCAAAACTGACAGTCATGATAGAATATTGTATGGTACTCAGCTGTGCAACACGTATAAACGATATTATGTTTGGTGGACGACATCTTTGAAAACATCCATCACAGTCTGCCATCCTGATACTGTCAAACTTGTCATGAAAACTGCAGGTCAGTAGATGTGAGAGTCTGATTGCTTTGGTCACACACTTGTTCTGCTTGTAGGTTAAACAGAAATAACTATAGATTGATGTGCTGTTCCAACTAACACTCATTGGTAGAAATAAACCTTACTGTTGTTTTAGCCTTTATTTTGTCACATTACAAATGGAAAAGTATATTTTTCCCAAATTGTATGTAGAATTTCCTTTCACTCTTTCGGACATGTGTAGAAGCTTGTCCAGAAGTAACCAAAATAGAAGCTTATTTTATTAAAGGTCAGCACCCAAAATGTGTGTTGTGTTTCTAAACACCTGTTAAAACTTTAAACATGCAAGCTTAAGTTAAATACAGATACAGCCACTACTAACTTGACTTAAAAGTATATATTCAGTGTCTGCTTTATTCCCCAATTTTGATCATTTTTGTGATGTGAAAATTCTCAATTTCTGATAAGGATCATGCTCCCAAAACACAGAGAATCAAAACTGTACGGCTTATTTATTTAGTTCATTACTAATTCACGAATATTGATATTTATGTTTATTATGCTTGAGTATTTTTTTGGATGTTGCAATAAAAGTATGGTGTGCATGGACAGGGATGGTTATCAAGTAGTATAATTTGTTGTTCTATGATAAAAAGTGTATGGAAGTTATCAATATAAAACATTGGGGTTTGGCTTGGAGGTTGGGTCGGTATTTACTGTTCAATCAGGCAAACTTGGCAAATTCTGTCATCAATTTTATAATCTTCATGAGAAGTTTCAATAACTTGTGTCTGGTTTAAAATTTTCAATATTTTGAACAGCAGTTTCATTATTAGTTATACATGTAGTTTGGTCTCTTTTCATAGCATAGTTGTGTGTAGATCGCTATATATATGTAGTAAGGTTTATATGTGTAGATCGCTATATATATGTAGTAAGGTTTATATGTGTAGATCGCTATATATATGTAGTAAGGTTTATATGTGTAGATCGCTATATATATGTAGTAAGGTTTATATGTGTAGATCGCTATATATATGTAGTAAGGTTTATATGTGTAGATCGCTATATATATGTAGTAAGGTTTATATATGTAGATCGCTATATATATGTAGTAAGGTTTATATGTGTAGATCGCTATATATGTAGAAAGGTTTATATGTGTAGATCGCTATATATATGTAGTAAGGTTTATATGTGTAGATCGCTATATATATGTAGTAAGGTTTATATGTGTAGATCGCTATATATATGTAGTAAGGTTTATATGTGTAGATCGCTATATATATGTAGTAAGGTTTATATGTGTAGATCGCTATATATATGTAGTAAGGTTTATATGTGTAGATCGCTATATATATGTAGTAAGGTTTATATGTGTAGATCGCTATATATATGTAGTAAGGTTTATATATGTAGATCGCTATATATATGTAGTAAGGTTTATATGTGTAGATCGCTATATATGTAGAAAGGTTTATATGTGTAGCTGTCTGTTAGTGGCTATGTAGTGTGCACATCTACCCATATCTATGGATGTAATTAACTATTCACACATAATATACAATTATACCTTTAAGCAACTGGCATCCAATGTAACCTGTCTGCATGCCAGTTGCTTGGAAACCCTCTATATTTGTATATTGACCCTATTGTGTTCATGATTCTAGGGATGTCATTGATGCAAATTTTGAAATCGGTGATGACAAATGTCAGCAATATAACGATTATATTTTTGAATTCCTTTAATAAACTATTAACTTCTATTGTCTGTATGTTAATGTGTAAATGTCCTACATATTTAAATGTTCAAATTGTATTTTTATGATAACAAGATACCATTTAAGTAATTAATCCAAATTTTTTAATTCACAGTTTTATATTATTTTGTGTTTTACCTTCAAGCACATACTTGTAAAATATTGAATATAATGTTAAGAAATTAGTAACTGTAAAATGAATCTATTTTATAATCAAATATAACAAAGATAATTAAATTTTAATGTATATAAAGGGTTTTGTTCCTTTAAATTTTTGCCTATTGATTAATTTGAAACTGTTATCTATAATTAGTTGAACCAGTGTTTACTAAAGGTCGTCTACGGAATTGGTCTCTATAGACTGTTTGGTCTCCTTGTTGAGCTTCTCACTTTATTTAATATACATGTATTATGGGATAAGAAAAGACCATCATCGGTTTTGTATGGCAACTTTAAAGTTCAATAGATCTAGGAATTCTATCATACTGACTTCTTTACAAAACTAGTTTTGTACCAAACTCTCAATTTATGGTCTTCCTGTAGAGGGGAAATATATGCACAAGTTTGACTGTCACTGTACACTGTATTTTGTCTGTAATCTAATGGACTTTAGTAGTTTTAACATGACCTTAATATTTAAGGATAAATGTTCTAATAATCAGATATAGTGATCCCTGTGCCTAAACAAAGTTATAGAAAACATACGTAGAAAAAGATAAAGCCATTGCCTTTCAACCAAACTAAGTGTGTTACAAGAAACAGACATATTTTGAGCCGCATGTTTTTCTTACTTAAATGTGATGATGTTTTGTTTTCAGAGCCAAAGCCGATTGGTTTTGGTGGAATGTATAGATTTGGTCTGCCATGGCTGGGGGAGGGTCTTCTCATTGCTGGAGGTCAGAAGTGGGCAAGGTCAAGGAGATTGCTCACTCCGGCATTTCATTTTGATATTTTGAAGCCTTATGTTGGCATATATAACGATGCTGCCGATCAGTTATCAGTAAGTTTTAACTTATTTTTTTACACCAGAGTTCTCCAAACATACACAGACAGATGATCGAACTGGCCAAAAGTCAGACATTCAGTTTTTATTTATTTGATATTTAACATATAGTGTTCACCTTTTTGTCACACTGCAATCATTTTGATAATGACAAAATGATGTACAGTTTTATGTGACATGATACTGACAATGATGTACTGTTTGTATGTGACATGATACTGACAATGATGTACTGTTTGTATGTGACATGATATTGACAATGATGTACTGTTGTATGTGACATGATACTGACAATGTGATGTACTATTTGTATGTGACATGATACTGACAATGATGTACAGTTTGTATGTGACATGATACTGACAATGATGTACTATTTGTATGTGACATGATACTGACAATGATGTACAGTTTGTATGTGACATGATACTGACAATGATGTACTGTTTGTATGTGACATGATACTGACAATGATGTACAGTTTGTATGTGACATGATACTGACAATGATGTACAGTTTGTATGTGACATGATATTGACAATGATGTACTGTTTGTATGTGACATGATATTGACAATGATGTACAGTTTGTATGTGACATGATACTGACAATGATGTACAGTTTGTATGTGACATGATATTGACAATGATGTACTGTTTGTATGTGACATGATATTGACAATGATGTACTGTTTGTATGTGACATGATATTGACAATGATGTACAGTTTGTATTTGACATGATACTGACAATGTGATGTACTGTTTGTATGTGACATGATATTGACAATGATGTACTGTTTGTATGTGACATGATATTGACAATGATGTACAGTTTGTATTTGACATGATACTGACAATGATGTACTGTTTGTATGTGACATGATATTGACAATGATGTACAGTTTGTAAGCTAGTACTGACGTGGTACCAGTGGTATTTTCATGCTGTCTGATCTATGTAACTCTATTCTTGAAATATACAGTGCATTGTGACCAGTAGTGTCATACATCATGTCAACTGTTAGACCAGTAGTGTCATACATCATGTCAACTGTTAGACCAGTAGTGTCATACATCATGTCAACTGTTAGACCAGTAGTGTCATACATCATGTCAACTGTTAGACCAGTAGTGTCATACATCATGTCAACTGTTAGACCAGTAGTGTCATACATCATGTCAACTGTTAGACCAGTAGTGTCATACATCATGTCAACTGTTAGACCAGTAGTGTCATACATCATGTCAACTGTTAGACCAGTAGTGTCATACATCATGTCAACTGTTAGACCAGTAGTGTCATACATCATGTCAACTGTTAGAGTCAAGCAACTTTGCAATTACAAGCATTACGTTGGTTTTGTTTTGTTTACAAAATTAAGTTACATTAATTGTGCACCCAAACCTCAATCTGTTAACTTGTATTGATGTTTTTGGGGATTTTATACAATTGACACCAAAATGCCACGTTTTACATTGTAGTTAACAGATTAGTTTTAAATACCTCTACATGTGTGCAGGTAATATTTTGTTTACTTTTTTGTTTACATAGAACAATTTGATGAAGTATGCTGAGAAGAAGGAGAAGTTTGAAGTATTTGAGTATATCAGTAAATCTACGTTAGATGTAATACTGAGATGTGCCTTCTCATACGTTACTGATTGTCAGAAAGAGAGTGGGTAAGGTTTTAAACCAGAGCTTCTTGGACTTTATATAGCTGTCTTTTTGGGAGTGACTATGGGTACCATCCCAATGTGATGATCATTTGTATTAAATAACCTGCAAACACTGTAAAAGGTCAGCAGTATCTCTAGAAACAGTAAACTAGATCAGCATTGCAAAACTCGGGTCATATCTGTTTACCATCATATAGGACATAATTATTATTTTAAATTTTATTTTATTTCAAATGACGACCAATGTGCAGAACAAACAATATTGTCTGTGCAAAGTCAATGTTATTCTGTATGGTCAAAACAACAGTCTTAGGTGATTATTTCGCGACATATATTTTAGTACCATCTTAAACTCAAGTTGGCATGAATTTGCCAGAATCTGTTAACCAGTTGCATTACATTTTCAGAGTGAAACATCCGTATGTGAAAGCCGTTGAGCAGATTGCAGATATGTGGAATTTTCGTGCAAGAACACCATGGTTGTATCCTGATTTCATTTTCTACATGACAAAATCAGGACGAGAGTTCAGCAAGAACTGTGACTATGTACATGGTATAGCTGAAGATATCATACAGAAAAGGAAAGTAGCTCTGGTATGTTAACTGTAGACCTGTGGGCAGATTTTACCCAGTTTTTATTTGATATGCAGTGTTGATCTAACCATTTGTTTCTGGGTAACCAACCATTACCAGTCTGTTCTGCAGCATGCTCTGGACACACAGCAAACTTGAAACAGGGGTTAAAGACAAGTGACTTTTGGTGTATGATATTCAGTCAAACTGTTCTGATGTCATGAAGAATATATACCTCACTGGGGTTTGAGGCCATGACCCCACATTGGTTGGGGAGTGCTCTACTGTCTTAGCTGACTGGCCAGGCTCTCTAGAATGCTCAATGAGTAGGCCTTATTTTTACAAAAATTATATTGTGAATTATACAGCACATAGCCAATCAAAGCAGTTGGAATGAGGACTATAGTTTGGAATACTGGTTTTAGAAATAAATCCACATTTTGACTTAGAAACAAATCATTGTTTGAGAAGTCTGGTGAGACTGGAGCCAATTTTAAGACAGATTTTGTACTTTCTGAATGTATGTTTATTTAGTTCCAGCTCAAATTGAATAATATGAATAAATAAAAAAATATTGAAAAGATAAGCAAAACAGCGTATTACTCGGACATTTGACATCATCTACAGTAATACCAGCCAGGTTGTTCACCGTGTTATAATTGTCCTTTGAAGGAGAGTCACTTGCTTTCTGTAAATGGTTTAAAAGTTTTTTTTGAGAAAATAAATTTAGTATTGTTTTAGAATTTAATGCCCCATGTACATTATTTTAATAGGAGAAGAACGGACAGACAGACAGAAAGTATTTAGATTTCTTGGACATACTACTTACAGCACATGATGAGACTGGACAAGGTTTAACACCACTGGAAATAAGGAATGAAGTGGACACATTTCTATTTGAAGGTTAGTGAATACATGTAATTTAATTCATTCGCTGAAAGCTAGACAAATCTATCCGCTTCTAAAATATTGATATGCAGATTGACTAGTTTTGCTTTCAACCCCTCAAATTTTCCTGCAAAGAGGTCTGTTGGATTTTACAGAAGTTCAGTACCCTAGGCTGGTGCTAGTGTTCATAGTTTGTGGCCAACCTTTATATACTGAAACGCAAAAGAAAGTTTGCACTTTTTATATTTTGATTTTCTGAAAATCCGATGATGGAATATTATCATGTGTGGTATCGTTTGATAGCTTATTCAATTACCATTCTATCCAAAGTGTTCATTTTTTTTTAATTATGTTTAAACGTACGACCCGTCTACATGAAGTAAGGGTCAAAATAAAAAATACACAAATAGCCAAAGGGATGTTATCAGTTTCAATGTAATTTGTTGCAAAATGATGTAAATGTTGCATTAACATCTGGTTTGACCGCCATTCCGTCTAATAATTCTGTAGCAGAGGCGGTTTGGTACCGACGTCTCATGTGCGTTAATTCAATGTGACGGTCCAGTCTGACGCCAGTCATGCGTGGCCTGTTGGATCGGGGACGGTCGGCAACAGTACCCGTTTGCATAAACCTATCACGTAACTTGATTATAGTGTTTCTATGGTAGTTAAGTGCCCGTGAAACTGCAGCGCATGAGTCACCTCTGACCAGCATCATTAAGTCGTCAATACACTGACGTTCTGATAGTCGTGGCATATTCCTCTGTTATAAATTTTCTAAATATACAGTGATATTCACACTAAACATGTGTGAAAGAATGTAGAGAAAACAGGTTTGGCCACTTGTACTTGTGTATACATGTTCCACGTTGAATAACTAGCCATAGTTTGACTGATTTTTCGTTGTTGCTATAAACCGTAACAACCGATATTCGTATGTTCCAAATTTGACCATCTTTATACCTTGTAGAATTAAAATAATAAAAAAATCAAAAGTGCATACTTTCTTTTGCGTTTGAGTATATATAAGTAAATAATTTGATAAACTCTTGTTTCAATAGGCAATTCGACAATTTTAGTTGTCATATCTGAGATCTTATAGGCAATAGCTAATTCACTACCTAGGTATCATAGAGTCAGTGAAAAGGGGAGGACGACTTCCGGTGACGACCTCAGAATTTGACTATATTTTAGAATTAGGAAAGCACATTTTCATGCTAATGGTCTTGATGCAACTACTGTATCTCAGTGTAGGTAAACAAGTTGATATATTAATATTGTGCCAAACCCATAATATGTTTCTTGATATAGTTTTGCTGGATGATGAATGAACTAGTTTCTAACAGTCTACATGTCCATTCTATTGATGTTTCACTGTACTTACAGGGCATGATACGACAGCGAGTGCTATATCCTGGATCTTGTATTCTACATGTCCATACTATTGATGTTTCACTGTACTTACAGGGCATGATACGACAGCTAGTGCTATATCCTGGATCTTGTATTCTACATGTCCATTCTATTGATGTTTCACTGTACTTACAGGGCATGATACGACAGCGAGTGCTATATCCTGGATCTTGTATTCTACATGTCCATACTATTGATGTTTCACTGTACTTATAGGGCATGATACGACAGCGAGTGATATATCCTGGATCTTGTATTCTACATGTCCATACTATTGATGTTTCACTGTACTTACAGGGCATGATACGACAGCTAGTGCTATATCCTGGATCTTGTATTCTACATGTCCATACTATTGATGTTTCACTGTACTTACAGGGCATGATACGACAGCTAGTGCTATATCCTGGATCTTGTATTCTACATGTCCATTCTATTGATGTTTCACTGTACTTACAGGGCATGATACGACAGCGAGTGCTATATCCTGGATCTTGTATTCTACATGTCCATACTATTGATGTTTCACTGTACTTATAGGGCATGATACGACAGCGAGTGCTATATCCTGGATCTTGTATTCTACATGTCCATACTATTGATGTTTCACTGTACTTACAGGGCATGATACGACAGCTAGTGCTATATCCTGGATCTTGTATTCTACATGTCCATACTATTGATGTTTCACTGTACTTAAAGGGCATGATACGACAGCGAGTGCTATATCCTGGATCTTGTATTCTACATGTCCATACTATTGATGTTTCACTGTACTTACAGGGCATGATACGACAGCGATTGCTATATCCTGAATCTTGTATTCTACATGTCCATACTATTGATGTTTCACTGTACTTATAGGGCATGATACGACAGCGAGTGCTATATCCTGGATCTTGTATTCTACATGTCCATACTATTGATGTTTCACTGTACTTACAGGGCATGATACGACAGCGAGTGCTATATCGTGGATCTTGTATTCTCTCGCTAAACATCCGGAATATCAACAGAAATGCCAGGACGAGATTGACAGTATTCTGCAAGATCGAGACACAGATGATTTCGAGTGGTAAATTTTAACCATTTTCTACAGTTTATAGTTTTCGACCGATCAGAGTGAAGCTATTGTAGCTCAGTGTTGGTATGGAAGCAGTGTCAGTATTTTTCTGCCAAATCCTGGAGATGACATTGGATGCACAATGTATTTATATTTCAGTCATTTTCTTGGCCTGATATTGTAAATGTTACTCAGAACTTAAGAACTGAGATTTTAATGTACATATTGCGTAACAGTAATTAGGGATGTCAACAAATGGCAATTTTGGTATTCGAATATTCTGTCGACCGTCCGAACGAATATTCGAATATTCGACCTTCTTAATTGATAATAATACATTTGAAATTTGAAGTTTAACTTTATGCTTGACAATTTTGTGTTTTAAACTGACCACTGAAGCTGTAAAACTCTGGTGATTACTAATAATTTCAGGGCCTAAGTGTCATCACCAGAGTGTTATATCTCTCTAGCCCCCCCCCCCCGCATATACAACATGACATGTCAATTCACACCTGTAGATATCATTTTCATGCGTAAAATGTCATTCAATGTGATAATGACCATTATTGAAATTTAATACAGCTTTTAGTTTGAGTGTTTGGGTCACATAGAAAGAGCCAGCACTTTGTAAGCAGTAGAATCTACTCCACCCACCTAGATATCTGCTCTCTGAGTCGATTTTGAATGTTGAGTAATGATTATAATCTTGAGCTCTAATCTCTTTGAATCATTTGAAAAATAGGTATGATGATTAAAATAATATTTACATCACTTGCAATCCAGATAATATCTACAACAATGGATATAGCAGTAAGGCCTGTAAAACTAGGTTTATATTCTGTAGTATGCTGACACACAATACAGTTGGTAATCGGGGATTTGATCTTGAACAAACAAAATTCTGATTTCACTGAAAACCTCACTCATATTTACAGTGTTCATTTAACAATTTTTTTATGTACAACTGAATTATGTCCCCTTGATATTGACAAAATTATATTATTGAGCTTGTCAACGTGATAGGTCATCAATGTTTTGTTATTTTTTAACTCAAATTGCTTAGAAATGCCTTCTAAGAATTTAAAGACAAAAAGTAATCAAAATTGGCCAGCCAGTAGAGCACAGTCCCTCATGGGATATATATATACATATATACACAGACAAAAATCACTGCTGGTATTTCTTTGTAGCCATAAAACAATTGGGTAGGAGGTAAATGACTGGGTACCAGGAAACAATTATCAATATGTAGAATTATCTTCAGTATCTGACATCGGTAGCACCATTATCAGCAGAAACATTATCATTGTTTTGATCATGATATGATTTTCTGTAGGTGTGATTTATCTCGACTGGAGTATTTAACTATGTGTATCAAGGAGGGCATGAGACATCACAGTCCGGTACCGTTTATACAGAGAGAATTCACTCATGACTTTGAGATTGATGGTAGAAAGTTCCCAGGTAAGACATTTCAGTCCTTTCTTATTGCAAATTTGGGGTCGATGTTGGGCCCCATATCCCAAAGGAATATATATTTTCCTCCTACTTAGAATGAAAATTCCCCTTCAGTAAAATTATTAAAAATTTTAGCCATATAAATAACCCAAATTTGGTGATTCATGATGCAAATTTCCCCTATCCAAAGCACCCGCCATACTTCCCATAAAACTGAAAAGAATGGCTGCATTTTAGCTTCATATGTTCAAGTTATGAATCAAAGAGCTCTGAGATTATTTAGTTACATTGTTTTAGCTTATGAATCAAAGAGCTCTGAGATTATTTAGCTTCATTGTTTTAACTTATGAATCAAAGAGCTCTGAGATTATTTAGCCTCATTGTTTTAGCTTATGAATCAAAGAGCTCTGAGATTATTTAGCCTCATTGTTTTAGCTTATGAATCAAAGAGCTCTGAGATTATTTATCTTCATTGTTTTAGCTTATGAATCAAAGAGCTCTGAGATTATTTAGCCTAATTGTTTTAGCTTATGAATCAAAGAGCTCTGAGATTATTTAGCTTCATTGTTTTAGCTTATGAATCAAAGAGCTCTGAGATTATTTAGCTTCATTGTTTTAGCTTATGAATCAAAGAGCTCTGAGGTTATTTAGCTTCATTGTTTTAACTTATGAATCAAAGAGCTCTGATATTATTTAGCTTTATTGTTTTAACTTATGAATCAAAGAGCTTTGAGATTATTTAGCTTCATTGTTTTAACTTATGAATCAAAGAGCTCTGAGATTATTTATCTTCATTGTTTTAACTTATAAATCAAAGAGCTCTGAGATTATTTAGCTTCATTGTTTTAACTTATGAATCAAAGAGCTCTGAGATTATTTAGCTTCATTGTTTTAACTTATGAATCAAAGAGCTCTGAGATTATTTAGCTTCATTGTTTTAACTTATGAATCAAAGAGCTCTGAGATTATTTTGCTTTATGTTTTTTAACTTCCTAATTGAAGAGTTCTATGTAAATCTTACTTGTCACTAAGTATTTCAAGAGCTTCAGTCTGTGTCTGTGGGTATAAATTTCACCTTTTTGATCAGTCTCAATATTCAAGTCACTGATTTGATGGTTTTAAGCTCAGTCATAGAATTGACCTATGACAAAGCTGCATTCTGAAAATGGTCTCCTATTTCTCACGTCGTCATACTTGATAAATTGTTTGTTCGTTGTTCCCTGTCTGATACCATTCATTTTCCAACTTAACTTTTTTTGTCAATTTTTTGTCAGATTTGTATGCATCATTTTCCAATTTATTATAGGCATATAATATATACTCCACGCCATTAAAAACGCAGCTAAAAATTGTCTGCGTCAGCACAGTGACATTATAAAGGAATAATTATATTTTAATTCTCAAATATAATTTCCTAAGCGTAATCAATTATGAATACTAAGGCCATAGTTTGATTTCTTTTTATGAAAGAAAGGGGGAAGCATATAGATTTGCCCTTAGTTGTAAAACTTTACAGGAATGTTCACCAGCGTGTGAAGTTGTGCACCTGGGGTTTCATGTATGATTAAGCCCAGTAAGTGCAAAGTTATGGCCCTTGACTTATCACCATAATTAGTATGGTTGTTCACTTGGTAATTTTGATACCCATTCACAAACTATGAGCAGAATAATAGCATTTGCTTTTGTGACAAAGGTTGCAAGTGGGGGCATCTGTGTCCTATGGACTCATTTTTTTTTTGATATATGATTTACACATTTGTAACACTAAAATGGTTGGAACAAAATGAAGGCTAAGTAAAATAGTTGCGTGTTTAATTGTGTTAAGTATATAATTATACACACAGAAACAAACTACCATCAAATCCTGAAGATTGTGGGGTCAGTGAACCACAAACAAACAATTCAGTTAGGAAAGCCTAACAATCTAATTATGACAATAATGATGTATGATATCTATTTTTTGTCTAGCTGGTACGTCTGTTTCTCTGCACATATTTGGTCTTCACCATAATGAATCAGTGTGGGAAAATCCGATGGAATACATACCAGACAGATTTTCCAAGGAGAACATTGCAAACATGGACAGTTTCCAGTATGTGCCATTTTCTGCTGGTCCCAGGTTAGTTCATGTATTTTTTCTGCTGGTCCCAGGTTAGTTCATGTATATTTTCTGCTGGTCCCAGGTAAGTGGATGTATATTTTCTGCTGGTTCCAGGTTAGTTCATGTATATTTTCTGCTGGTCCCAGGTTAGTTCATGTATATTTTCTGCTGGTCCCAGGTAAGTGGATGTATATTTTCTGCTGGTCCCAGGTTAGTGGATGTATATTTTCTGCCGGTCCCAGGTAAGTGGATGTATATTTTCTGCCGGTCCCAGGTAAGTGGATGTATATTTTCTGCTGGTCCCAGGTTAGTGGATGTATATTTTCTGCTGGTCCCAGGTTAGTGGATGTATATTTTCTGCTGGTCCCAGGTTAGTGGATGTATATTTTCTGCTGGTCCCAGGTAAGTGGATGTATATTTTCTGCTGGTCCCAGGTTAGTGGGTGTATATTTTCTGCTGGTCCCAGGTTAGTGGATGTATATTTTCTGCCGGTCCCAGGTTAGTTCATGTATATTTTCCGCTGGTCCCAGGTTAGTGGATGTATATTTTCTGCTGGTCCCAGGTTAGTTCATGTATATTTTCTGCTGGTCCCAGGTTAGTGGATGTATATTTTCTGCTGGTCCCAGGTTAGTGGAAGTATATTTTCTGCTAGTCCCAGGTTAGTTCATGTATATTTTCTCGCGTTGAATACTTATTTAAAGTAATATTATGGTTTTTAATTTTCAAAAATATGTTATAGCTGCAAATCTATAAAAAATCTCATTCATCCTGAATGTGAAGAAGATATTTAAAGGGTAAATGTCTGGTATTATAAAAAGACACTAAATATTTCACCAGTTTCATATATTTCTATTATATAGTGGCTCTGTTTCATTACTTGTATTCGTTTGGTAATGGTATTGTTATTATCAATTAAATTCAAAACTCAGGTCAGTATTTAATAATGTTCACTATGATGTCCAGCAAGTTGTCTGATCAATAACTTTAGAATTCTTTGTCCATTATTCACCAGACTTGGTCAGAATGTGTATCGGCATAATATCTTGGACAAGTTCGGTAACCAGCCATATCACACTCGTCACTGTAGAGTTATTGCTCTTTAATTAGAAATTAGCTAAAATTTGTCTTGTCCAATTAATAACTTTATAATTCTTTGTCCATTATTCACCAGACTTGGTCAGAATGTGTGTCGGCATAATATCTTGGACAAGTTTGATAAACAGCCATATCGCACTTGTCACTGTAGAGTTATTGCTCTTTAATTAGGGAAATTACCTAAAATTGGTCTTGTCCAATCAATAACTTTAGAATTCTTTGTCCAATTTACACAAGATTTGATCAGAGAGCAATTTTATATTCTTATTAAATACTTTGCATAAATTTCGAAAACAGTTGTTGGAATATTTTGTCCCAGAGGCACTTAGGTTGATTTTATGCAAATGGATCAAGTCAGTTTCAAACCTTGGTCTCTAAAGGTGGAGTCATAGCAGAGTCATTTTTACACTGCTTATTTCAAACTCTAGTGACAAAAATGTTATAACGCGCGTATTTTGCGGTGGTATACGCTCTTGTTAATGTTACAAAGACTTTCAATTTATTACTTAACTGACACTGTGTAAACTTGCTTTGTTTTTCAGGAATTGCATTGGTCAACATTTCGCTATGAATGAAGAAAAAGTGATTATTGGCAAATTATTGAGAAGGTAAGAATGTTTGATTACAATATATGTATGTGCTATAACATGTATTTGAAACTTCTTGTTTGTAAACTATGTTTTGAATGTTCATTTTTCTTTGAGACATAATGTACTTCATTTACTTAATGTTATAAATAAGATGACTACAATCTGGACCCCAGCTACATTAACCATGTTATTAGTAAATGCTAATAAATACAGCACACCTCATAAATGTATGTAGTGATGATGACTTAAAATATCAATATATCAAGGTACTGTATCATTAATTTAAAAGTTGAATATTAAGGAAAAAGTTACATTTGAATGAAATTTCAGGTTTAATGTAAAGTGTTTCAGTTCTTACTGCAAACAGCATAGTACCAGTCTGAATGTAAAGTGTTTCAGTTCTTACTGCAAACAGCATAGTACCAGTCTGAATGTAAAGTGTTTCAGTTCTTACTGCAAACAGCATAGTACCAGTCTGAATGTAAAGTGTTTCAGTTCTTACTGCAAACAGCATAGTACCAGTCTGAATGTAAAGTGTTTCAGTTCTTACTGCAAACAGCATAGTAACAGTCTGAATGTAAAGTGTTTCAGTTCTTACTGCAAACAGCATAGTACCAGTCTGAATGTAAAGTGTTTCAGTTCTTACTGCAAACAGCGTAGTACCAGTCTGAATGTAAAGTGTTTCAGTTCTTACTGCAAACAGCATAGTACCAGTCTGAATGTAAAGTGTTTCAGTTCTTACTGCAATCAGCATAGTACCAGTCTGAATGTAAAGTGTTTCAGTTCTTACTGCAAACAGCGTAGTACCGGTCTAAATGGGGAGATTGTAGTGTGAAAAGTAGATTACAATGCGTACCAAGTATTGACTTATCTGTGATTCATTCAAGATTTGAGTGAGAATCTAAAGTTTGAGAGTACATATTCATCATACTGGTGCTCTAAAATCTGACGTTCAAATCTTAAAGATATTGGATCACAATGAATACCAAGTGCTGATCAGTTGATATAATCTGGGTCCAATTCTCTTTGCTCAAAAAATGTTGATGGCAATTTGATGGGTCATTATTCCTGACTATGTACACAATTTCTCTACTTTCAGATTTTCGTTTAAGCTAGATCCAAGCCATACAGTACGGAGAAAGGTCGGAGCTGTGATGAGGACAGAGAATGGAATATACATGTATGCTACGCCACGTTCTACTTAAATGTCTCAATAGACATGTGCAGTTTTTTGTAATTAAAACATTGTTTGGCCAGACTTGTGATAATTTAATATATACTGAACACCATTAAAAACGCAACTATTTCACTGCGCCTTCATTTTGTTCCAAGTATTAAATGCGTTTTATTGTATTCAATAATTCTTCAAAAAGAAATCAAAATATGACCATAGCATTCATATTTCATTACTGATTAAGTTTAGGAAATTATGTTTGAGAATTAAAATATAATTATTTCTTTATAATACACTGTGTTGACGGAGACAATTCTTAGTTGCATTTTTAATAGCATGGTGTATATAATGCTCTTGAAAATGTTTTAAATAAAATGTTATAAATAAAAACAACAGCAAACGACCAGTACGCACAAAGTGTCCGTAGATATTTTTGTAAGAAAGGCTGTGACAAATATTTTATGCTGTAAGTGATATTCAAAAAGGCCCTTAGATATATCCTGGCTGAAATATCATGGATGTGAGAGACAGTGTATGTTACTTTTTTTTGGAATTGTATTATTTTCAATTAGTGATGGAAGAGAAAATTTCTGTTTGGAAAATGACAATCTCTATTTGGAATTGTCGGACTTCTAAGCTACTATTTACCCATGACATTGTAGTTAGTCAGAAGAGTAAAACCTCATTGAAAGAACACCTACATCAACCTACATCATTGATTATACCTATATCACCTACATCATTGATTATACCTATATCACCTACATCATTGATTATACCTATATCACCTACATCATTGATTACACCAACCATCTTCAGAACCTATGGTGGTCGCATTCTTGAGGTTTCATTGTAATTAATTTGTTGTCGGTTGTTTTCCATTTAAAAATAATTGATCAAAATCCGTGACATAACATGTATAGATAGATACATGTGTAATGATGCTTAACGCAGGCCAGGGACATCTCAAGTTAATATTGTCATAGAATATCTCAATCTAGTGTGATTTTTTTGTCTGTATTTTGAAAAAATTTTAACTTCTAATATATAAGTGATTTATATGTACTCCCTCTGCAATGAGTGGGGAAAATACCTTCAAACCGTTAAATCTGTGATTGTTATATTTTTTAGAGATTTTGTCAATGTTTTGATAATAAATTTTTTTTGAATATTATTGCACTAACAAAATGTTTTAATATATGTAAAATTATGAATTTTGTACTGTACTTTAAAGTGCTGTTAATTTATGTTGGTATACATGTTGTTCATATTGCTTGGTTAGTGCACTGGGAGGGTTGTTACATAAAGACCTAAACTTGGGTTCATAAATGATAGAGAAGTACTCGACTTCGTGTTGCCAATAGATGTGTTGTGTGCCATTTTTGTGTCCCCACAACTGTAGGGGGGGGGGGGGGCCTAGAATTACCCTTGTCGGTCTGTCCTTCCATACGTCTGTTCCACAAACCTTGTGTAGTTCATGTCTCAATAAGTTATTGATCTTTGGTAACAAAAGTATATAAGAATATTAGTCGTCACATGAAATTGCATATCTGTTTTGATTGCATTTATTTAGTTAGAGCTGACTTATGACCCTTGATTGTGTAAAATGGTGGCACCTGTGTTCTGTGGACACATTTCTAGGTTGTATTTTGTCGATAGTATAGTCTTATATATTTATTAATGGAGTTTTCCTGGAAACGTGTTAAAAAGTCAATAATTTATTAACTTAAATAATATTATATTAAATTTTATATTATATTGATTTCTTAAATTGAAAATATACCCTTCATCTGTAAGAATTAACTTTATAATGCATAAGAGAAGCAGTCATTATTGTATGATAACTGACATTTTATTTCACTGGTGAAATATTGAAAATATTACACAGGTGTACTTACACGTCTGCGATGTAATTTTCCTTAGTCAATGGTAAGTAAAGTTTTAAATTGTATTAATTACCATTACATGTAAATGATTGTCAGATAACTTAATACGATGTGAATATATTGATTGATAGGTGATAAAGATGTTAATTATGTACATGCACATTGTGTCAACTACATCAGTGTGCTTTATGCAATGTTCTTTGCAATTATCTTAATAATTAAGTGTTAATACTCAAAAAAAAATGTTTTCAAATGAAGCAAATTAAACATAGATTTACATGAATATATGTTAAAAGACATATCCCCTCTCCCTTTTAACATGGATAATGTTTAACCAAGGTGAATATAATGCTCTATAGAGTAAAGCGTCTAATAACTGGCAGAAATATGAACCTAAAGAAAAAGTACACACAGGAATTTTACCAAAAAGAAGAAATGTTCTAGGGTTGGGGCAAAACAAAATAGGGTAGATCTGGAAACCCGAAACAAACATTTGTTTACACCTAATAAAGTGTTAATACTTATTTTGATAGAAACATTATAGAAGTTTGTGTTTTATTACTACAAATTATAAGGTTAGTTTCTGGTTGGGTTGTTTATAATCTACTTCAGTATTGTTTGAGTTTATGTATACATTGTTTCTGTGTTCTAACAATTTATTGTTGAAAATCAAAATTGCATTGTTTTTATTTGTTTGCTTTCTTTAAATTTTGCTTGAGATATGTGAGGCTTTACAACACTGGATCCAGATTAGTATTATATTGTGATGCAATTCATACAACTATTTGATATGTTATTGTATTCTGTTTCCATGGATGGTTTAAATGTTTATGGCTTTCCCTCACATAGTGGGATGGGGAGACAATTGGTGTTGTGGTGTCTATCTGTCCAGATGTCACAACGTTTGTCTGTGGTTTTTCTTCTAAACTAGTGGTTGGATTTTATTGAAACTTTTCATGAGTTATTGGTACCACGCCTAGTTGTGCAGATTGACAGCATTTTGGGCTGATGATTTTTGCCAGAGTTACGGCCCTTTAGTGATGAAAAGTGGACACATTTAGCTTGTCTGTGCTTTATCTCATAAACCAGTGGTAGGATTTCAATGAAACTTCATTTGTATTTGTACCAAGCCTAGTTGTGCATATTGTAAAATTTTTGGTTTGATTATTATTGGCAGAGCTATGGCCTGCCTGTTAATGATTAAAGTTGGACAAATTTGGCTTGTCTGCACTTGTAATAAAATGATGTGGCAACATGGCAGAAAACTGACAGTATGGGATAAGAATCATGTTGTGAATTTGTTCTGACCTAACAATTGTTTGGCAATATTTGTTAAATATAATGTGTGCATTTTATTTGTGGTTCAGTATAGAATATAATGTGATATTTGCAAATATACATGTCTTGCTTCAATAAACAAACACTATATCTGAAATGATTGTCTCGGCTTTATGTTTTCCCCCTCCCTTCCCCGTCCTCTTTCAATGAAGTGATTTGTTGTTGTGGTTGTGTTGATATGACTGGGTAGACCATTGGTCTGTGATCAACCTCTGGAGAATGATTGTGTCTATTGCAGTAAAACTTCTATCATGACTGTGGGTAGACCATTGGTCTGTGATCAACCTCTGGAGAATGATTGTGTCTATACCAGTCAAACTTCTATCATGAGTGTGGGTAGACCATTGGTCTGTGATCAACCTCTGGAGAATGATTGTGCCTTTGGCAGTCAAACTTCTATCATGACTGCGGATAGACCATTGGTCTGTGATCAACCTCTGGAGAATGATTGTGTCTATGGCAGTCAAACTTCTATCATGACTGTGGGTAGACCATTGGTCTGTGATCAACCTCTGGAGAATGATTGTGTCTATGGCAGTCAAACTTCTATCATGACTGTGGGTAGACCATTGGTCTGTGATCAACCTCTGGAGAATGATTGTGTCTATAGCAGTCAAACTTCTATCATGAGTGTGGGTAGACCATTGGTCTGTGATCAACCTCTGGAGAATGATTGTGCCTTTGGCAGTCAAACTTCTATCATGACTGCGGATAGACCATTGGTCTGTGATCAACCTCTGGAGAATGATTGTGTCTATGGCAGTCAAACTTCTATCATGACTGTGGGTAGACCATTGGTCTGTGATCAACCTCTGGAGAATGATTGTGTCTATGGCAGTCAAACTTCTATCATGACTGTGGGTAGACCATTGGTCTGTGATCAACCTCTGGAGAATTATTGTGTCTATGGCAGTCAAACTTCTATCATGACTGTGGGTAGACCATTGGTCTGTGATCAACCTCTGGAGAATGATTGTGCCTATGGCAGTCAAACTTCTATCATGACTGTGGGTAGACCATTGGTCTGTGATCAACCTCTGGAGAATGATTGTGTCTATGGCAGTCAAACTTCTATCATGACTGTGGGTAGACCATTGGTCTGTGATCAACCTCTGGAGAATGATTGTGTCTATGGCAGTCAAACTTCTATCATGACTGTGGGTAGACCATTGGTCTGTGATCAACCTCTGGAGAATGATTGTGTCTATAGCAGTCAAACTTCTATCATGACTGTGGGTAGACCATTGGTCTGTGATCAACCTCTGGAGAATGATTGTGCCTATGGCAGTCAAACTTCTATCATGACTGTGGTAGACCATTGGTCTGTGATCAACCTCTGGAGAATGATTGTGTCTATAGCAGTCAAACTTCTATCATGAGTGTGGGTAGACCATTGGTCTGTGATCAACCTCTGGAGAATGATTGTGTCTATAGCAGTCAAACTTCTATCATGACTGTGGGTAGACCATTGGTCTGTGATCAACCTCTGGAGAATGATTGTGCCTATGGCAGTCAAACTTCTATCATGACTGTGGGTAGACCATTGGTCTGTGATCAACCTCTGGAAAATGATTGTGTCTATAGCAGTCAAACTTCTATCATGACTGTGGGTAGACCATTGGTCTGTGATCAACCTCTGGAGAATGATTGTGCCTATGGCAGTCAAACTTCTATCATGACTGCGGATAGACCATTGGTCTGTGATCAACCTCTGGAGAATGATTGTGCCTATGGCAGTCAAACTTCCATCATGACTGTGGGTAGACCATTGGTCTGTGATCAACCTCTGGAGAATGATTGTGTCTATGGCAGTCAAACTTCTATCATGCCTGTAGGTAGACCATTGGTCTGTGATCAACCTCTGGAGAATGATTGTGCCTATGGCAGTCAAACTTCTATCATGACTGTGGATAGACCATTGATCTGTGATCAACCACTGGAGAATGATTGTACCAATGACAGTCAAACTTCTATCATGACTGCTTGCATACAGCAGATGGAGGTCAAGGTCACAGTGTCATTGAGACAGTTTCTGATCAACAACTAGAAAACACTTGAATCACCAGTGTCTGTCTAACTAAAGCTGGTGGTTGTCAGTGGTCTTCTGATTTTAGGGGAGAGATCAATATCTCAACGATACTTTGTTAGTACTGTTCAATCCACCTAGATCCAGACCTATGTAGATAGGCTATCATAGAGCAGATTGTGTGTAATGAACAGCCCTTGTTTAGCATTGTACTACAATCTGTATCACAACAGAATTTTGTTAAACGATAAGGACTGGGACCAATATGTATATATGAGCGCCACTGTACGATTTCCAACCTCTTCCTTAAGTGACGTCATTTCCAGAAAACGTCGCATCTGACGTCACCATGTTCTTATAACAGTAAGCAGTATTTATCCCATATGGCATTAATATGAAAGGAAGTGAATTTTGGTTCCTGCTTGAAAATAAATATGGCCTTTTCTTGAAGTGACGTCAATTACAGAAGAGGTTGTAAATCCGATGGTAGCGCTCATATGTATATATAGGTCCCAGATAAAAAGATTTTTTGGAAAATTATGAGAGGGAAACTCTAAAATTTGATGAGTTAATAAGTTATGCAGATACAACAGTGTAGTTTTAGTATTTACATTCGGTCATGCATACCAATTTACAGTGATCTATGGTGGCAAGGTATGCATATATTTATGAGTCGGAGTTCTTGAGGAAGTTGGATAAAGAAAGATTCACAATATTAATAAAATTTATCAAAGGGTCTTGAAATAATTATGGTATCCACAGATCTTCCCATGCTGACTTTACTCGTGCAATAATATTTTTGCTACTTGTCTTAAGTTTTACACATTTAGCTTAATTGTTGAATCTTTTCGCTAAAAAAATCGCCGTACGTTTGTGAACCAGTCTAACACAAGAGTTGTGCCCCTTTGTCGATGCTGGTAGTAAAAATCGATGCTTAGGAGTTCATAAAATGTTTGAATTGACGATTATAGACGGCAGCTTGCTGTAATCTGCGGTATTTGGAGGTAATTTAATTTTAGTTTGAATTTATTATCATTTAAGAACCTTGTCTTTATCAACATGTTATGTTATAAAATCAGTTCCCTCTCGGTATATTGATATTTTGTTCACACTGTCATAAGACAAGTCATAAAGTTCACACGCTCACTGACACAGGTGACAACTCGCAGTGTTTCTCTAACAAGTTGTTTCTTGTAGGTCTGTTGTTACGTTACAAGCAGGGTTTCATAGAAACTATTGTACTATCTGCTATTGGCTATAGGGTTCAATATGGCAGTGGCTACGGATCTGTACCACTACAACCAGAGTCTACAAGAAAGGGTACGAGAGTACCGTACCAGTATAGCTATGTTCTGTATTGGATGGCTACGCGAGTTTGATATATATATTCAGATTAAATAATCGTTTAGACAATATCAGTCTTGGGCAATTTCAGAATTACGATTGTGTGCTTCTCTGATCCCTGATAGAGGTACGGACCTGTACCCGAAGCCACTGCCTATGTTAAACAATACAAATATTGAATTTAATTGGATTTTGAACTGACATTATAATTTGTCAAAGATACTAGACACATGCTGTCATTTCACGCATAATATGCCTGTTACAAAATGAAGAGAGAAAATGTAAATAATAACATTATTTCTAAGATAAATGATTTCTCAGGCCGACTGAAAACCATTACAGTTGCAACATGCAAGATGACTTTATGACTCTGTTGTTCACTTGTTGACTTTTTTTGTTACGAAACAAAACTACAAATGAAATGGCAGTATGTGTCTCGTACCGTGGTCTGTGCTATCAGTGGGTACATAGAAAAATGAAAAATTGGAAAACACTAAAAATACAAAAACACAATAATATAAACAAGACATTTAACTCAGATTGTCTCTACTTATAGCCTGACGTTCAGTCAGACAGACTAACAATTATTGTCAGACATCAAGAAATTCTGTATTGATATGAATTTTCTTGTTTTGAAAGCATTGAGGCTTGTTGAATTGCCCAACTTTAGGAACCTTGCTCAAAGCTACTGAATCTGTTTAACATAATTCTGTCTGCAAGGGTTAACCCTAACCCTCGCTTGCCAGGTGGTACATGTCAGACTGGTCCTGCAACGCCCATGAAGCTTACACATATCACCTCTATGCCAGTGTACTTACCATAGGAGTTACCCTAGAACAATGATACAGTTGGATATTGTGGATGTTTTAATATATATATTCATAATATGCCTTATATGTTGCAGATCTTAGTGTATGAAGTGGACAAAATGGCGTGGAATCTAACAGATGATCTTTTCTTGCGGAATTCCAATAATCACTCAGTGGGGGGACACAAATATGGCATCAAATCATCAAAAGAAATGGAAATTTTCAATGTGCTATCTAAACTCAAGGAATTCAAGGATGAACAGAAATTTTGTGATTTCACATTCAGTGCTAGGGATGCCCAATTTCATGCTCATAAAACACTTGTTGCTGCCTGGAGTCCAAAGTTAGCAAGTTTGCTATCTCAAGACCAAGATGCAACTGGGGTTGTGTTCCAGTTAGAAAATACCAGAGCTGTTGAAAGCTGTTTGGACTTTATGTATACAGGTTACGTTTATCCAGATGACACAAATATACACGCTCTATTAGAGCTAGGTCGAACATTGATGATCGAATCATTGGTCGATTACTGTGAAAGTTACCTTCAGAAAAATGTTAGTCTACAAAACTTCATCTCAAAATATTTTCTAAGCTTGAAATTTAGTTTGAAGGTATTAGAAGAGATTATTGTGGATTTTATTGAAACAAACATTGCCAATATCATTGAACAACCTGGTCTTTTGAATCTACAACCTTCAGATTTTAAGTCATTTATAACCACTGGAAAAATGAAGGAATTGAAACAAGAAGCTCGATTTTCTCTGATAATCAGTTGGGTTGGATTTAACATTCCAGAGAGAGATAAATACTTGATGTATTTGTTTGATCGTGTCAATTGGACACATTCAGTAAATGATCTACTTATCAAAATAAGCTGTACTCAGAATATTTTCACTACCAATGAGTTTTGTCTGTTCCAGCTACTTCATAGCCTAGTCACTGCCATGGGCCATCATCTTGGTCCATTTATCACTACATATCCTCGTTTATTTGCAATTTATTCTCACATGATCGAAGATCTGTCTCACCCAGAAGCTTTCAGTGTTGCTGGTCAGTATCATCAGGAGCTTGAGCTTCTCCATGTCGGTCTTTTACATACCAAACCCTCGACAGAACCTCTAAAAGAATTTAAAGAAGTTTCAATTAACACTGATTTCGAATACGATTTGTCAGCATTCCAAACTACTCTCATTCCTTTAGAAAATTCAGAAACCTTAGCGGATACATGTTTGTCAGTTGATTCCAATGCACCTGAAGTTGCTGAAGTTGAAGAGACAGGAAAAGATAATTCTACTGTACTGACAGAGCCATCAGATGTTGATCTAGGTGAAAAAGTTGCTTTAGAGGAAACTGCTGTGGAATCAACTCAACCTAACTTCACACATAGACGCAAAAGCTTACCTAGAAAATTACCACAGAAAAGTAATACCAAAGAACCTAAAGAAAGGAAAAGAAAACTCAGAAAGCAAGCTACTAAAGAAAAGGACGCCACTCAACCTGATAAACAGTCTGATGACAATCAAGCAAAGAATGAAGACCCGGAGAAGCTAGATGCCAGTACTGCAGAGAAACAAGAGACTAGCATGGATTATATTCTGACAAGCAATTCAGTTGATACAACAACTGGTGAACATAAGACAGATGGCACAGAAAATGTTATCAGTGGAAATGAGATTGGTGTTACTAATGAAAAGAAAAACAAGTTGAATGAAAACCAACAAAAGACAAAAATAAAGCTTACTTTCAAAAGAGGGAAACAGTCCTCCTTGAAGAAAACTAAAGCAAAATCAAGGGTGACAGTTACTCAAAAGCTTTCTCGACCCCCTCCTGTTACTAAGCCTAGTCGTCCAAGAGTGCATTGTACTTATGAAAATTGTGATTTTTCCGCAAAATTACCCCATGTGCTTGAAAAACATGTTGAGCGTGTACATCTGATAAATGTTAGTCTTAGTTGTTGGAAGTGTGAATTTAAGGCAACTGAAATGAGAAATCTTTGTCAACACCTCAAAGAACATTTCCCGAAGTCTCCGTATGGTTGTGATTTTGAAAACTGTAATTTAAAGTTCCCAAGATTAGGAATATTGGTTCGACATCACATGTCTCATATGAAAGAGAGACCCTATCAGTGCGACTTCTGTATGAAGACATTTGGCACATACAATCAGTTAAGTTGTCACAAGAAGTTACATTCAGGTAATAAATTAAATTAATCCTCAGTCAATGAAATCTAAGTGTAGGCCTAAAAAATTGGTTTGTTACCTGACTGACTTATCATAATCAGACTTGATCGTAATATTGTATCCAAAAACACCATTTTTTATGGTAAGAAATTCTGAATTTTTTAGTTAAATTTTGTGATGTCTGTCCCCTGTACAAATGCAATAAAAAAAAAAAATTGTTTTCAAATTGTTGTAGGAAACAGACATATTGTATAGGCCTTAGCTTTCACTTCCTGAACATATCATTTGAGAAGATTTTCATTTCATTTATCTACTGTGTATCATCTTACTCTTAGAACTACATTTGTATATACATGTACTGCTTAAAGGTATTTTTTTAACAAAATTTGCTAAGTAATAATTTTGAGAAAATGGCATACCGGTATTATTAAATGCTTTCATACAGATGTATATGTACATTTTGTATTCTAACATTGCATTTCAACTTTTGTTAAGGATCTACATACTAATTTCAGGTCCTCAGTTTGAATGTGACGTTTGTTATAGAAAGTTTGGTACCAAGGGTGTTATGCAGCAACATAGAGCGATACATTTTGACAATAAACCATACCTGTGTGATCTCTGTGGCTTCTCAACCAAACATCAATCTCATCTTATCTCACATAGAAAAATACATACTGGTAAGTTGTGGATTAATAATTATGTCTTGTCTTAATAAGTTGTCTGGTTGGCGCTGTCAGTAGGGCACTCAGCTACCATTCGGGATATTGTAGGTTCAAAACCCTGGTGTGGTATATGTTCTTGATGACATTTCTACTGAAGGTAATGCGGCCCATTTGTCCATCACCTCTGATTTGTGTGAGAAAGTTGTCCGTTGCTTGCAGAAGAACAGGTTAGTAGTACAGGTCGGCACATCTGGCATCGGAAACACTGGTGTGTACATTTTGTTAGAGATACTTTAACTAGTAGATACCATATTGCTGGGACTGATAAATGGTTGGTTGGAGACAAAACCCAACACACATACCCATGTTATTGGATCTACAACTTGTTATTTATTTATTTAAAGTATTAATCATTATCAATATACTTGTTGAGTTTTGTACCTAGTGAAGTTCTGTTTGTCTGCTTGAAAAGGTTGTTAATTTAATTTCATTCTGTATTCAAATAGTTTATTTGAATTAGAACGAATATTTAATTATTTATTAATGACTCATGATTCAAATACCCATGAATAAATTAGGTGGAGTTAGCAACTTTACTATGTGGTTTTGTTCTCATTATTGATCATGTTTTATATTAATATTGACATTAAAATATTTTCACATTTGTTAACATTAATTTCTTGTATCAAAATGAAATGGGGGCACTTACTTATACCAGGGTACTTACAAACACATGAATATCCCTAGTTCCATGTAGTATGTCATGTTAAGTGTAGTTGAACAGATGAATATCCCTTGTTCCATGTAGTATGTCATGTTAAGTGTAGTTGAACAGATGAATATTCCTACATCAGTAATATGGCTGTCAAAGTTCACTAAAGGCAATCAGTCTTTTACTCTTTACTGTGCAAAACATACATCTTCCCTTGTATAGTGTAAAATCTAATACAAATTGTATATTGTAAAATCTAAAAAAGTACACCAGACTAAATTAATTTTTCCATTCATGTAAAGACGGTACATCAGTATTGAATGACTCCGGTCTGTTGCTTACGGTGGCACAGAGGTGACATGTGTATGTTTTTATTTATCTCGTGCGCACGACATACTAAGTTGTGCGCACAAGATAAATAAAAACATACACATGTCACCTCTGTGCCACCGTAGTTGCTTCATGGAAATCTGATAGTTTTTTGCATCATGACTTAACAAATTATGTGTGCTAATTAGGCTTCAATTAAAAATATGAATGTATGTCCTGAGGTAAGCTATCTTCCTTCTGTCGGAATACATTTAAATATTAATATAGTTTGAATATTTTATAATCATGGACGGCCAATTGCATTGTCCATGATGTAGGTATGAATGTTTTGATTGTCTGCATAATAAAAATTGCACAGTCAGTATTGATTAAGACGCAGACTCGGTGCTGATGTATGTCAGTGCTCCGATCTGAAAAAATATGACAACACATTTTGCAGGGATGATCTAATTTGCCAATGTGTTTTACTTCAAGAATGAATCTGTCAAGTTTTGTTTTTTAACAAGATTGTTATGGGGATGTTTTATATTTTAGGTGATGTGAAACGATGTTCATTTCCTAACTGTAACTATTCCACGCCAAAAGCTGGTCACATGACTCAACATATGAACTCTCATCTGAATATTCGCAATCATATCTGTCAGGTATGTATTTTTCTTTGATTTTTTTTTGTAAATTTTGAATTCTGTTTATCAGCAAACTGGACAGATTTTTGAACAGTACAATCCAGAATTAATACACGAAGCACAAACTGTGAGGAGTGATTCTACTGTATAGGTTTTACTGGAATCTTGCAGCTGAATAAGTTCAGGGGTTCCATTTAACCCTGGAGTTGACCCTTTGACCCCTGGACTTTCCAAAAGGCCACCTTTGACCCTTAGGATTCTGACTGAAACGTCAATTTTAATATTGTACATGATTTGGCTGTAAAATGGTAAAATCCAGTCAAAATTATCAAAACTACCTTCGAGATTCAGCACCTAATGGAACCCCTGAAGTTCTTAGAAGATATTTGCAAGAACATGGAACGTTGCATTAAGTTGAACAAATGTACATAGTACATGTATATTATTACTGTTTAGATAACATGTAATTAAGTAGAATTTCATATGATTTCATATCAATTTTGTATGATCCTTATTATTTTATAATGAAATATAGAGGAGAGAGATTGGGACCTGATATTAATTTCGGAAGGTACCAGGTATTCGGATATAAGGTTGTCGAGTATTACAACTGTATTACATTACTGCAGTGAAAATGCTTATTAATACTTGACTCTTATCCAAGTTAAGACTAGGTATTTTCTGTGATCCTGTATAATGACTGTCTGGTTTGTATTATTATAAAAAAATCATTTCGGAAAATTGGTCATTTTATGTCGATACATCGATTGGAACATTATAATTTATGATAAGAAAACAATTCAAATTTGTCTTTCAGGTTTGTGGAAAATCATTTGTAGTGCGGGGGAAACTTCTTCGTCACGAAAGAATTCATTTGAAGGAAAAACTGTATAAGTGTAAACAGTGTGAATATCAGACATCCCGTACAGACAGAATGAAACTACACATTGAAAGTCACGGTATTAAATTGAAAAAGAAAAGCAAGAACCTGGGCTCGGGTTTCGAGTACGACAGCGAGCCCGAAATTGATTTTCATCAACTGTATGAAAAAATTCAGCCCGAGGATGACTCTAGTCTGCCAACTCAAGTATCATTAAACTCAACCAATCAAATTCCAAATATGCCGTATCTGTCAATTTCGGAAATCAAACCAATGGACGTAATCAGTTTTGCAGCATCTTCGTCGATGATTATGGACAATTATAACGCAACACGTTTATCGATTGATCATTTGAATCCTGCTAACGTCGCGTGTATAGACGATATTCAAGCCGCAGCGACCTATCAACAGAACTTTGATCGTATACAGACCACAGCTTTTGACCAATTGTAATGTTTAATTGTTGATTTATTTTTTAATGTTGACTATCGAGTCTGGGTAATATTTTTTGATTTATGAAAGTATGTAAGGTTTTTGATAAATACTTAATACCATTAAACATGCAACTGGTTTAATTTGGCCTCATTTTGTTCATGGTGTTAAAAGCTACCAACTGTTACCAATGTTATTGTTTGTTCAACTATTGTTCAAAAAGTATTCAATCTATGGACTAATAATTAACATGTCATGATCGAATAAAGTTAGGCCATTATATTAGTGAATTAATACAGAATTATTTCTTCTTTATGTCATGTTTTGAAGCAGACAATTTTTGGTTGCGTTTAAAATGGCTTTAAGTATAGATGATTATTGTCGGTAAGTGGAAAACTCACAATTTCTTCACTTGCTGCTTCAGGGTAATGTACCAAAGTTGTTTAAGCTGGTTCCAGTCTTTCTGATAATATAGAACTTCCAGTCATTATCGATGAATTCTGGAAAAATCTGCCCTGAAATTCCCACATTCGAAGCTTGTTTTGCTCTCATACAACAACAGAGACTGAATGGAATACTGGAGTGTATGTTGTGTGTTTATATTATCCGTTAATACTGTGCATTTTTACGTAAAATTCCAATTTCATGTTCATTGGTTTTTTTCTTCAAACAGTAGGAAAGAGATGTGTAAACCAAATGTTTATTTTAAAGGCCAAAGATGCATGTATGAATGATTGATATATTAAAACGTTCTCTCAAGTATTACCTCTTTTCTTAATGGAGCATGGTCGTATTTTCTTACAAAATAAACTTGGTTATTAATTCAAGTAAAGTGGTTGTAAATGCCTTCATATGGATGTACTCTACAATACTGCATTCATTTTTCTTACATGTTTCCCATAACCACAAATACAAGTGTGCAATACTGGTATTTTCTATCCTGACCTACCCGACGAGTTAGTGTTAACATAGGAAACACATGCATCAGACTCATGTTTTGATGTTCCAGGAAACTTTTTAGATAAGTTATAACCCAATGAGTATATCTGTATGTAGGCCTTGACAACAAATTATCACTAGACATATTTTGATAGTGAACTTTTACCAAAAAACAAATGCTTTAAAAATTCTACGTGTGGTAGCGTATTCCTTTAATTTTTGTGAAACTTTCTGCATATGATTTCTTGATTTATATTATAGATTGTTTGATTAATGATCAGATGTTTCTTCTCGGCCAGTTTTTTTTTGCTCTCATTTTCATATGTTCAAAAATTATATTTTTATGTTAATTGTGGTGGATTTTGTCTCGTTTTTATTGTAACTGTGTTTGTCGCAAGAAACTGTCTGTTAAACAAGAATTGTGTGTAAATCTATTGTGGCACTGACTGGTTCGATCCAAATGGTATTCATCAACTATTTATTGAGCACATATAGTATATTGTCTTTCATTGGATGTTGACATGCATTGCACCAACCAGTGAGTGTGTAGCTTTTAAACAAATCATTTTCCTTGTATGATGACAGATTTAAAGAGATTGAAGACTGTTGTAACACAAACAGTGTGACTGAAAAATCGAAGAAATGCATTTCAAAAGCGTTACATATTGAGTTAAAAGACATGTATATATTATGCTCATTTGTGAAAATATTCAAACATATGAGGGATGTTTAAATGTTTTGTGGTTTGTAACGTTAAAAACTGCTCATTTCAATCAGTTGTCAAGCAAAGTACTCCTGACGGTTAGAAATGCAGAATTTTAGTCTATAGGGATCCATTTCCAGAAAGCGTCACGGTAGACTGACTTTGGTATGCTACAGAAGTACTGATGAACAGCAGAACCGAGAGCTTGTCATGATCAATATCTATAATCAGAAAGGAAGTGTTTCAATTTTGATTACAAACTTCACAATCTCTAAATTTGGTGCATGCACTGGTTGGTAGCCAGGAAGCAGTAATCGAGAGTGATAAGTATAAAATAAAGTCATGTTTTGAGGAACATGAAAAATCTGTCAATGGCGCTACCGGGATTTAAACCCGGGTCTATTGATTGCCGGTCCGTTATGCTAACCACTACACCACAGCGACCTTACGTCATTCTCGTGTAAATTTAACTTGTATAAAGTTGATTAAGGATAACTACACTTTGGACTAGAATTTGTTTCACAATCGATGTAAAATAAATAAGTTTAAAAACACCTTACCATACCCATAAACACAAGTTTTCGGCAAAAATCTTTCACAGCACAATTGAGCTTACTGTGAACTTTTATGTCAGACCAAATTTCTTCAGTATTGGCTATTCGTTTTCCAACCATTTTTGCAGCAGTGGTCAATGACTGCCTACATTGAAATGACAAAAACTCTACAAACTGGTTATCCGTTTGATACATGTTAATATCATTGTGTAGATATTGGATAGAGGTATTCAGTTGTATGAATATTGACATAAAATGCCTTCTGGTAAATTGCTTGTTATCATTATACACAATACATTTCAAACATCCCTCGTATTATGTGGTTGATTTAACTTTTAGTATTCTTGAAATCACTGGATCCTGATAAACATACTGTAAACATATCATGTAAATCGTCCAAGTCATAACCTAGTGAAAATATGTTTACATATAGAAACATATCCTATGTTTTAGTTATCAATTCCTCCATTTCTTTTATATTTTGTGGCAAGGTGATACATACTCTGACCTATGTGGACCATGACTAGATGTTTTATGTTACTGACACGTATTGACTGTTGTTTTATGTGCAAGTGGCAATGTTGTCTACAAATCTTATGACACATATTCAATGAACGTAGTGCATATTTCCAAAGAGACATTAGACAAATTATACATTGACTATTTAAATATTGTTAAGTTTTATTTGTTGTAAATATTGATAATTGTTTGGTGTTTTTACCATACATATTGTGGAAGTTGATTTTCTGAAAGTTTATTATCTGATTGAAATATGTACAAATACTGTAAACCCAGAAATCATGTCAGGCTATTTAAGTTAGTGGTTTTTGTTGTTGGTGTCTTTTCATAAATTAACATAAGAATTTGTCTTACGGGGTCATTTTATGTATTGATATAATTCTGAAAGTTAAAATAGTTAGAAAAGTCAGCATAATGCACAAACATTTCTAGGTTTACAGTAAATAATGAATCGAAAGATGGAAATTTGAATTTTTTTAAATAAATTGTTTAGGTGTTCAATATGTATTTATCTTGTATTTTCCGGACTTTGGGTAAACTAAGTTAGAGATCTGACTGGGGATGCCATTTCATAAATATCTGCACATCACATAACATTTAACCTCTCTGGTATACCTCTGTCCATTATATTGTATTTGTCTGATATATAGAATGATTTATATTCTACTCAGTATTTCTGACATAGAATGGCAAGGGAGAGAACATCTGAAGGATAATTGTTAATCTCTATGTGTTACCTCCCTTCTATTCTACCTATCAATCTGGGTAATTTCAAATGTTACAATGAATGGTGTACACATTTCTGTCTGCACAGAGCCAAATATGTCCCTAATACACTGAAGTATGGTGCTTAAATTTCCTGTTTTTAGTCTCTGTAAACATGAACAA
The DNA here is from genome assembly GCA_032209605.1 of Mactromeris polynyma. Lineage (NCBI taxonomy): Eukaryota > Metazoa > Mollusca > Bivalvia > Venerida > Mactridae > Mactromeris > Mactromeris polynyma. The sequence goes on along the minus strand of JASFXZ010000026.1, from coordinate 9,609,861 downwards.
ATGGTCCACCTGATTGAATAGGTCAGTCAGTAGAGTACTCCAACTCGCAGTCTTGTCTAGAGAACGCAGGATGAAGTGTATGTTCTAAATTCCAGTCTAACTGACGATGATTCATTTAAAGCCGTTTGTCCTCTGCTACTGATTCATTCAGTGAAGTCGTGAGTTGCTTGTTGTAAGATGGGTTAGTACTGGTTGGTAATCCAGGGCCACTGGTTTGGTATATCACTGAAATATTGTCGAGTAAACATACCATGGTATATCACTGAAATACGGTCGAGTAAACATAGCATGGTATATCACTGAAATACTGTCGAGTAAACATACCATGGTATATCACTGAAATACTGTCGAGTAAACATAGCATGGTATATCACTGAAATACTGTCGAGTAAACATACCATGGTATATCACTGAAATACTGTCGAGTAAACATACCATGGTATATCACTGAAATACTGTCGAGTCAACATACCATGGTATATCACTGAAATACTGTCGAGTAAACATACCCTGGTATATCACTGAAATACTGTCGAGTAAACATAGCATGGTATATCACTGAAATACTGTTGAGTAAACATACCGTGGTATATCACATAAATACTGTTGAGTAAACATACCGTGGTATATCACATAAATACTGTTGAGTAAACATACCCTGGTATATCACATAAATACTGTTGAGTAAACATACCGTGGTATATCACTGAAATACTGTCGAGTAAACATACCATGGTATATCACATAAATACTGTTGAGTAAACATACCCTGGTATATCACTGAAATACTGCCGAGTAAACATACCATGGTATATCACTGAAATACTGCCGAGTAAACATACCATGGTATATCACTGAAACACTGTTGAGTAAACATACCATGGTATATCACTGAAACACTGTTGAGTAAACATACCCTGGTATATCACTGAAATACTGTCGAGTAAACATAGCATGGTATATCACTGAAATACTGTTGAGTAAACATACCCTGGTATATCACTGAAATACTGTCGAGTAAACATACCATGGTATATCACTGAAACACTGTTGAGTAAACATACCCTGGTATATCACTGAAATACTGTGGAGTAAACATACCATGGTATATCACTGAAACACTGTTGAGTAAACATACCCTGGTATATCACTGAAATACTGCCCAGTAAACATACCATGGTATATCACTGAAATACTGTCGAGTAAACATACCCTGGTATATCACTGAAATACTGTCGAGTAAACATACCATGGTATATCACTGAAACACTGTTGAGTAAACATACCCTGGTATATCACTGAAACACTGTGGAGTAAACATACCATGGTATATCACTGAAATACTGCCCAGTAAACATACCCTGGTATATCACTGAAATACTGCCCAGTAAACATACCATGGTATATCACTGAAATACTGTCGAGTAAACATACCCTGGTATATCACTGAAATACTGTCGAGTAAACATACCATGGTATATCACTGAAATACTGTCGAGTAAACATACCCTGGTATATCACTGAAATACTGTCGAGTAAACATACCCTGGTATATCACTGAAATACTGTCGAGTAAACATACCATGGTATATCACTGAAATACTGTCGAGTAAACATACCATGGTATATCACTGAAATACTGTCGAGTAAACATACCATGGTATATCACTGAAATACTGCCCAGTAAACATACCCTGGTATATCACTGAAATACTGTCGAGTAAACATACCATGGTATATCACTGAAATACTGTTGAGTAAACATACCATGGTATATCACTGAAACACTGTTGAGTAAACATACCCTGGTATATCACTGAAACACTGTTGAGTAAACATACCATGGTATATCACTGAAATACTGTTGAGTAAACATACCATGGTATATCACTGAAATACTGTTGAGTAAACATACCATGGTATATCACTGAAATACTGTCGAGTAAACATACCATGGTATATCACTGAAATACTGTTGAGTAAACATACCCTGGTATATCACATAAATACTGTTGAGTAAACATACCATGGTATATCACTGAAATACTGTCCAGTAAACATACCGTGGTATATCACATAAATACTGTTGAGTAAACATACCATGGTATATCACTGAAATACTGTTGAGTAAACATACCATGGTATATCACTGAAATACTGTCGAGTAAACATACCATGGTATATCACTGAAATACTGTTGAGTAAACATACCATGGTATATCACTGAAATACTGTCGAGTAAACATACCATGGTATATCACTGAAATACTGTTGAGTAAACATACCATGGTATATCACTGAAATACTGTTGAGTAAACAAACCCTGGTATATCACTGAAATACTGTTGAGTAAACATACCATGGTATATCACTGAAACACTGTTGAGTAAACATACCCTGGTATATCACTGAAACACTGTTGAGTAAACATACCATGGTATATCACTGAAATACTGTTGAGTAAACAAACCCTGGTATATCACTGAAAAACTGTTGAGTAAACATACCATGGTATATCACTGAAATACTGTCGAGTAAACATACCATGGTATATCACTGAAATACTGTTGAGTAAACATACCATGGTATATCACTGAAATACTGTTGAGTAAACATACCATGGTATATCACTGAAATACTGTTGAGTAAACATACCATGGTATATCACTGAAATACTGTTGAGTAAACATACCATGGTATATCACTGAAATACTGTTGAGTAAACATACCATGGTATATCACTGAAATACTGTTGAGTAAACAAACCCTGGTATATCACTGAAGTACTGTTGAGTAAACAAACCCTGGTATATCACTGAAATACTGTTGAGTAAACAAACCATGGTATATCACTGAAATACTGTTGAGTAAACAAACCCTGGTATATCACTGCAATACTGTTGAGTAAACAAACCCTGGTATATCACTGAAGTACTGTCGAGACTGTTGTAAAATACTACACCAACAAACATGTGAATAATTTAATGGTAGAAATTCATTACAGAATATTCATTTGGCAAGGAATTACATTTTTTAGGATAAAAAACATTAACTGAATATGATACACTTTAGTCAATCATCCATTTTATTCATACATGTATTTCAAAACAGGCAATAAAAACATTCTAATGGATAACATATATCAAAATTATCACAGTTATTGGCAATTAAAGCACTAAATCATTGCAAGATAATACTATATAAACATATTCTTTTAATACTGATTTTTACTCTTTTACCGGATCATTTAAATCCTTAATAAAACAGGTACAATCATTTGTACAATACTTGAAGGTTTATCCAATGTGTACATAACATTTTCTGGTGCAACATGACTCATTTATTGTGTTATTATGATATGGTTTGCAATGGAAATGGAAAAATATATCAATGGATCATATCACCTTATTCTTTAATTTTGAGATTTTCATGTTAATTGTGATTGATTAAGAAATAATAATTAATAATGCCAAGTATATCATTATTTTACATACCATGAATTTTACTTATAACAGTGAATTTTAAGTCAACCTTTTCTGACTTCAAGCGATTGAATCAGTTTATATAATTAATACTTGAATACAGTACATTTGTAATTAACAAGTCCAAATCACTTTTATATAATTGACATGAGAGCAACACATTGTATGTACTTGATTTTAGGAGTTAATGGAAGAAATGATGTTCTTTCAGCTATTGTCTGAAAACTTTTATTCTGATTGTTTCTATAACTGGTTGACACTTCGTTCCATTGTCCCTTGTAGAGAAGTGACTGGTGAACGAGGTAAATGATTGTTCTCATAAGGCAAGACTTTCTGTTGTCCTGAACAATTACGAGAATGACACACTATGAACTACTTGTTTTCTCGTTTTCTCTGTTCATACTCCTCTGCCATACCATATGACTGAAAAAATAAAATTCAATTAGATTACTCACCGGCATAACTTGTTTTCTAAAATTTTAATATTGCTAAATCAAAAAAAAAAATTAAAATCTAAATTATGTAAATGAAATGTAACGTACGTAAGAATGTTTGGTAACATGTATTATAAGGCTGTACATTTGATTACAGTTAACCCTTTACTCCATGATCACTCGTTTTCACGCCCTCATACCATCTCCATGATCACTCGTTTTCACGCCCTCATACCATCTCCATGATCACTCGTTTTCACGCCCTCATACCATCTCCATGATCACGCGTTTTCACTCACTTGTTTTTAAACATGTAACCTCAAACAAATGATAAATTTGTAGTCATGATACTTATGAACTAATTGGTATGAAAATGGGAGATTATAGTTTTTGGGGTTACTGCATAAAGACTAAGTCAATATTTGGCTGATGTCAATGCATGTGTCACCTGCTTGTCAATATTTGGTTGATGTCAATGCATGTGTCACCTGCTTGTCAATATTTGACTGATGTCAATGCATGAGTAACCTGCTTGTCAATATTTGGCTGATGTCAATGCATGTGTAACCTGCTTGTCAATATTTGGCTGATGTCAATGCATGTGTAACCTGCTTGTCAATATTTGGCTGATGTCAATGCATGTGTAACCTGCTTGTCAATATTTGGCTGATGTCAATGCATGTGTAACCTGCTTGTCAATATTTGGCTGATGTCAATGCATGTGTCACCTGCTTGTCAATATTTGGCTGATGTCAATGCATGTGTCACCTGCTTGTCAATATTTGGCTGATGTCAATGCATGTGTCACCTGCTTGTCAATATTTGGCTGATGTCAATGCATGTGTAACCTGCTTGTCAATATTTGGCTGATGTCAATGCATGTGTAACCTGCTTGTCAATATTTGGCTGATGTCAATGCATGTGTCACCTGCTTGTCAATATTTGGCTGATGTCAATGCATGTGTAACCTGCTTGTCAATATTTGGCTGATGTCAATGCATGTGTAACCTGCTTGTCAATATTTGGCTGATGTCAATGCATGTGTAACCTGCTTGTCAATATTTGGCTGATGTCAATGCATGTGTAACCTGCTTGTCAATATGGGTCAACTGTCTAAAACATGATGGTTATCAAATGTTTACAACACTCCCAAGTACATTTATCTCCGAATCAAATAGTATCAAATGGAGAGAGAACATATAATAACGCTTTACTCGGTTTGTTCCATATGGGTGACAGTAAGAACAGTGTGAGTTTGAGTGTTCCCTTGTAGTAGGTTTAAACCACGAGTGTTGTGTTGCCTCAGTTCACTCCAAGTCAGTTCTCCAATCTTCACCCAGTATTTATGTTTGTGTCTTATGTCCCTATAGCCTTTGTAATTGTTTACATATATGAATATGCCTCCTAATGCTTTTGACGTGGCTGTGCACTGAGTATGTGGGTGTGTCCTCACGTGGGTGTGTCCTTCTCATGTGGGTATGTCCTTCACATGTGGGTGTGTTCTTCTCATGTTGATGTGTTCTTCTCACATGTGGGTGTGTTCTTCTCATGTGGGTGTGTTCTTCTCATTTGGGTGTGTCCTTCTCACATGTGGGTGTGTTCTTCTCATGTGGGTGTGTCCTTCTCACATGTGGGTGTGTTCTTCTCATGTGGGTGTGTTTCTCAACTTCAGTATTCTTGTGTTACATAGTGAATTAGAAAATAGATAGAACAGACGAGCAAGTACCATTGTGTAATGTAAACAATAGGTATCCATTATGTATATATAACTTACCCAGCCATAGAAAGTAGCTGCTCCAGCACTGATGACCACAATATCTTCAAGTTTGATATCTTTCAGGAGAGCTTTCGTTCTCTGTACTTGGTCTTCTCTCAATTTGTTCACATTCAGTTCTTGAATACGTCTCTTCAATGACACTTTACCAGTCTTTCCAATCAAAGCTTGAACATTCTTCCAGTCCTTTGGTAAACAAACAATATTATAAAAATAATTTATTTATTACTATAGTCTGTATGCCTACGCCATATATAAATATATAGGGGGGGGGGGGGGATTAAGAGTTGCACCTGTCTGTGTGAGTGTCCTGACTCTTGTCCGGGATTCAACTTCATTATGGATGGAGGGATTTCAAAGTAACTTGGCACATGTGATGACTAAGGTCCAAGGTGAAGGTCACTGTTACTAAAAACGAATTTTGTTTCCAAAGTATAAAATAGTTATGTATATTATTAAAGAAATATCTTAAATAAACACTCATTTCTGTGTCACCTACCACAAAGTGGGGGCATCTGTGTATGTGACACATTTGTAGTTCAATTAGATTGTATTACCTATTTGCTATTTGCCACAAAATACAGCTAATGCTCTTATTTGGTTAAATGGAGAAAACCTGCATTAAAAAGATGTCAATTCTTCACAATCAAGTCACCCACAAACATATGATGCACCATTGCTGTACCCCCATTAGCATTGTTGCTTAATTCATCACTGTCATGCTGAAGGATGTTTTGTTGAGGGAGCATTAATAGAAGGAAACGGTTCAATTCTAAAAACACAACCATTGATATGAACTTTAGAGAGAAAGGTACCTCAGTTTCTTTTTCAGTATTGCCTAACAGTAACAATGTGGCTCGCATCACAGTGTGGATCTCAGCAATGGGATGAGAATAGGACTTGATCTCAGCAATTGTTCTTTGATTCAACGTCATTACCTGACAAAGGGAACAAAATATCAATACATAAACATAATGAATAGTAAGACCATGTTGACTGTGACACTGATGCTAAAGTGAGACACCACAAGTTGTGGCTTTTGTCAAAATTGCAAGAATGAACAAAATGTCATGAAGTCAATGGTGGCATCTGAATTATCAACTGGTGTGGATAATTGAACTTAATTAAAAAAATTAACCGACATATCAATTGATCAAAGTTAAATATCATGTTTCCTGTTCATCCTGATGCCAAATGTTCGGTTTGAAGACAATCCAGCTTCCCCTTGCTGTTTAGTCAAATTACTTGCACCGCATGATATTTTTATCATCAACACTTTGAATGCTGCTTACAGGGCATTTATAGTACATTCACTAGTTTTAGATTCTGAAAAGGAATCAAAAAGCTATTTTAATCAATAAATTTTACAAACATTATAGATTTTGACCATGTAAGTCAAGTGGAGATATGTAACAATCACCTCATGTATAAGTTTCTGTAAACGTTTCAGTCTTGCAATAAGATCCTTAGCTTCTCTAAGTTCTGGTCCCAGTTTACTTCCATATCCTTTGCTTTCAACAAGATCAACTGCTCGTTCCAATTCTTCCAGATTATTGGACTCTATGGCTTGTCTCAATTCTGAAAAATCATAAATCATTATACATCTTTCAGTTAGATGCAGCTCAACATTAATTCAGTGATGTCCATAATTCTCAACACGAGTTTGAGGTAAGAAGCAGCCATAAATCAGGTTTAAACCCCCATTGTTGTTTTACCACTGGCTATTTCAAGGGGATACTCCTACTTTCACCTATGACTTATGTTTATGTCTTATATCCCTTTGGCATTTGTTATTGATTCCATTGAATTTATCATGTCTCCTTGCGTGATTTGGGTGGCTGACCACTTTGTGTGTGGCATTCCCTGCTCCACTTTAATCATTTATGTTTGTTTTCAATGTTTAGTTTGTTTAATATTAAATACTCTATAATGCTAGGTGTACAAATAAAATATTTCATGGTAAAGATTAATGTGAAAATGGCTTTTCCTTGTAGATACTTATTTAGCCATTTTCATTGACATGTATGGTTTCCATGGTTTCCATAAACCTTTTTAAAGGCGAATTTCAGATTTTGATTTAAGAATGAATTTCTTGAGAAGTGTGTTATATTTTCAAGATAATTTTCATTTATTACTCAATGTGAAACAAATACTGAAAACTGATTGTGAAAACATTTTTTTCATTGGGATTCACGTCGTTTTTCAACAATATTTCAGCTTTATACGACCGCCAGTGTACATAACGAGTTTTCTTGGAATTGATTATCACCCAGTACTAACTTGCTCTTCCGCAAACAACTGACAACTTCCACATGTGGAGAACATGACCGTAGCCAATGTCACGGAAGAACATAACCTGCACAACCCGGGAATCCAACTCGGACCTGCTGGGTAACAATGTAGCATTCTACCAACTGAGTTAGCCGGGCGGAGGACTTTGTGAAAACAATGCAAGTATATACAGTTAAAGTAACACCACACATGCTCCACACTTACTGTCTCTCAGTTCTCCCTCTTCATCAACTTCCGGTGTTGGTTCTCGATCTTGGACCACTTGTTTTGGTGCCGCTGGTTTGGTACAAATAATGTGGTAGTTACAAATGTTCCTTTCGTGACCTGACGAGAAAAAAAGAAAATGTGACATCATTTTTAAAACGATTTGTCAAATGTAGGAACTTTTTATCAATATCATTCGAATCTAAAATATTTTTGGTGAAAGTTTCACATGTACAAAAAACAACAACATCAAGATGTTATCTCAACTACAACATCCAGAATTGTCATTTGCTACAACAAATTATTCACGATGGGAACTTGAAATGGTCCATCTTATGTGTACACTTTAATTAAATGATAAATGTTTCATTCTCTGAGGTTTTTGGCTCAAATGACATATCTGAGCAAAAGTGAGTTATTAACGGTTTCTAAATGCAGCGATATTTGTACAACTGTATGTCATTACAAAACCAAAATTATTATAAATCGACATTATTTAAGGGAATTACAGTACTTTTAATATGATCATCAAGACTAGATCTACAAAATAATTATGAGTTTCACAAATTTAATACAACAAATAAGTTTTCAGTGCACTTGGGACAGAAATCTCAGATGTGCTGGCACTTCCATTCAAAGACGAGTTCAGTATGAACTACATTTAAATAGGAAGGGAACAACTCGTGCGTTTATTCGGAGTCAACCTTAATATGTTCTTTTGGCATAACCCTGCTTACTCATGAAATGGTCCCTTTTAATGCATGTCTGAGGATCTTAGTAGGGATTGGGTCTGGGGGAGGCTGCGTATTAATTGTTGAAACTTGAATGATCACAAAAAGTAAGTATAAAAATAATACTAATAACGTAGCTATATTTTGCTTTACTTTGTTATGCCAAACACTTTTTAAGGAAGGCTCAGGCTTTGTTTTAATTAAACCAAACTATACCTGGTCCAGCTGTGTGACTTATTTTCATTTTGAATTCTCCCTCATTTACAGTGAAAGCTGCTTCTATGATGTCACCATTTTGTTGGAAAGGATGTTGTTCAGACAAACTATCCTCATCCTCTCCGATGTTCAGCAGTTTGTACACAATGTTTGCTTTCTTGAATTTGTCATGATCGGTTATCTTAAACTTCACCTCTAGTGGTCCTGGATGCATTTTGATCACTCCATTGGGGTGACTCAAAGCAGCAAGACCGAATTCTGACAGAATTTTGCCTGGTCCCCATCCGGCTGCTTCCAATACGGGGAAGAAAGTCTGACGCTCCGGAATACTGTTAACACGGACTTTGTAAATTGCGACCCAATCAAAATCATAATCTGGAGTTGTCACTGATAAGTCTTTACCAACGATCTCCAGTTTATACACACCGATTTGCGGAAACCTAACTTTAACTGACAATACGTTTTCATTAGGGCGATGGATAAAATCCAGTTGGACGTTTTTCTGCGGCAGTTCAACGGGTCTCGTGCGTGTTTGTTTGTTCTGTTCAATGAAATAGGTTGGTATTGCGAGGAATGTGTGATTCACTGATTTCTCTGGGTGTAAACCGAACAATATATCAATTTCGCCATCTTTGGCTTCCGTATTGCATTCTGGGTGGGACAAGACACGCATTTCCAGGTTAAAGAACCGATCCTTAAGAAACACCATGGTTTCAAATTCTTTGATAGATTTCTTGTTGTCAATGAGTTGCCATGTTTGTTCCTCAGGGAAGTGGGTGTAGATCAGCTGTTGTGGATCAGTAAGGAAGAAATTCTCGTCGCACGTGTAGACATAATCTGCAACGAGACGAAGAGCGGAGCTTGATCATCATAAGAGAAATGTAAAAAATACATGTAATGCAAAAACCCGAATGTTTAAAATCGAGATGATATTTTGAATTAAATTAAACGAAACAAAAAAGTAAGCATTGATATTTCTGCTTTATTATGGTGGTAATGTAAAACAGCGTAGTATACAGACTCTACAAATTCATTTATTTTTTATTGATTTTCCCCCTACAACGTAGAAATAATTTCAATGATTATAAAATGTGACACTGTTGTTATGATTTAACACCGGAATCTCAAAATCTTTAATATAAAACCACATGTGAAAGTACGAAAGACCCGTTGTGACATCCATACACTCATAAGAAAATACACCCATGTCAGTTGCTTGTGGATGAACGGGTGAGTATTGGTCGGTAGCCAAGGAACCCTGGCTGGGTCAACAGAAGCCGGGCACGTGTATAAATAAAATGTTTATACTCTGATGTATAAGATTATAAAGTTGTTTATTAATACACAATTACTTTGTTTTATGTCTTCCTCCTCATCGCCTGACAGTACGCATGAGCCCCAGAATGAATTGACAAGTCTCCAGTTACCGTCAACCAACACAGCGTTCCATTCTCCTCTGTGTACGTCTTTGTTGATTGTCTGTCCCACTTCATACGTCGAGCCCTTTAAATAACCCCTAATGATTGCACACGGTAAATCAGCATACCTTAAAAAAGAAAAGTATTACAATGAGAAGCAAATCTGTCTTTACATCGCACAATATTCGTAATTTACCGTACGGAACATTCAAGTGTCCAATCAGGTTTAAAGAATTAAGCTCATCGCTCGTCTGAATATTATTGGGACGATTTCAGCTGTTTTTTACAATCTGGCTATAACAGCAACTCGACTATTACATGCTAGTTGAAACTTTTAATCTTGGTCTGAAGAAAGTTCAGACAGCTACGCTACTGACAATGCTAAGTAAGTCAAGATGTTTCCTTATAGGCACACAATGCACGAGACTGCCAACATTTGAACCAAAGCGACAGCGTCCTGTGTTTGTGTGTTTAGAACAAGTAAAATCACGAGAAACACTCAAATAAGTCACAACTGACTTTACCACTATGTACTCATAACACAGTTTCAAAGATTATACAGTGTGGTCAGGGCAAATATATAGTTGTTCGTGAGTATCAATAGGAAAATTAAGATTCAGTGATGACCTTTCTATTGTCACTTCAAAAAAGTACAACATGTGCCTTTGTAACATTACAAACAACGTATTATTCTTTTGGGATATTAGTGCGTTTGTGACCTACGGATATCACAATTTGTGTTCATGAACTGTCCCTGAAGATTACTCATACAGTGCATTAGCAGTGTTACGAAGTAAGTGCATTTTTACATTTGTTGTATACTTGTATAGCCATTTTGTACGTAGAGATTCTCACATTCCCTTCAAGAGTTCCCTCCCTTTATCCATTCTATAGCATATGTATATATAAGTTCTTTATATAAATATACTTCAGAAGGGATAAAGGGGGAGCTCTCGTGACAATATACTTTGGAGTATCCTCAATACATTATGACAAAGTGATCTGAAGCGAAGAACAAGATTTCGACATACTTCGATAGAAGTTTTATCCAGTAGTTTTTTTAGAAATGAGAAGTTATACTGGCGGGTTTCCACTTTTGACCAGTATTTATAGATCATAGGTTTGAGTGCATGCACGTTGCAATTAAGACATTCTATTTACATGTATGTTACTACATAAATTGTAAAAGGTAATTTGGTCAAATAGAAGATTTTGTAGACCATAGTTCAGTTTAGCAGACATGAATCCAGCAATTAAATGTTGATAAAATATGTTTTTTGAAAATAAGGTTGTATAACTAACGCTGTAAATCTGACATAAATTGTGTTGACTGTGTCTGATTTAGCATTTTGTGTGGCTCGGTTTTTCTATACCGCCTTAGTGCATCACTATGCCCGACACGGGGGAATTGAGCAGAGACGTGAACCGCCACTTGGGAGATAAACTTGGCCGTAATATTCCTCCCGACCGGTATTAGATGTCGGGATTAACTCCCATCTTGTATTGACACAATCCTGTTGGTGTGCCCGTCCATACCCGGAGCAAACATCGAATAGGTGCATTATATTCATACTCGAATAATTGCGCTTTTTCGGCTAGTTTATTAGCATGCAAATACGCTCACCATATTAATAGTGAATTGCTACTAATCGGTATTATACTGCAAAAGAATACTTAATTTTAGTGAAGAACTTTCCACAAGCGTTCTTTTATTTCAAGAACATTATGGGAAGTGACGCTATCTTTACGAAACAATTCCCGTCATATCTGACAGGGGAACACCTTTGAATAAGAAGTTGTCCACGATAAGAGATGGACCTATATAATCATGTATTGGCCTTTGTCCTTCGTACCTTCATGTTTGTGATCGGTAAATATGTTGTAGCGTTTTCGCAATTCAAACTGTCATCTTGGTAAACCCTTAGAGTGATAAGATACAAACCCTTCTACCCCAATTAATCATGAAATCATATATATCTTAATCGTTTTTAAGTATAAATGATGCACAGTGCTTACCATTGCCAATGTTTGATTCACATATATATTCAAGATTATTATTAATTTGAAATCGTCACTATGAGTTGATAATATTTCTCAAGTATACGGAAGTTTGAAATGTTGATGGTATGCGACACAATCCCCTTGCTGTTGTCTACATACAGAAAAAAACCAACGGCGTGATTAATCGTATCTTATTACATACTCAAAATGTGTTCAAGCCCTCTCATAAACTCTAAAATTATGTCCCCTTTTGAAAGATATTTGTCTTTGAAAACTACAATTTTAAATAACTTTTAAGAACGTTTATGAGAGTTCATACATTGTTTTGTATGATATTAGTTCTTTGTGCCAAAGAATTTACACACAATTGCGTTGATAAAGTGTAACCTCCTTCTGTCTACGAGAGACTATGAGTTGTTTTTTCAATATGTTCAAATACATGTAGATATATTAACTAATAATGATACACTTTTTTGTAGTCACACCATGTAATGAAAGATAAATCGCAGTGTTTCATCTCTATACGTTTCGATATATCATGTGTGTATTTTTCGTTTTGATCACAAGCGAAATATACAATGTATACTCTACACCATAAATAACGCAACTAAAAATTGTCCGCGTCAGCACGGTGACATTATAAAGAAATAATTTTATGTTAATAACTGATTCTCAAACATAATTCCTAAACTTAATAAATCATTAAATATGAATACTAAGGTCATAGTTTGATTTCTTTTTGAAAAATTATTTACTCATTTGTCACAATAAAATGCTTTTAACACTTGGAACAAAATGAAGGCTTAGTGAAATAGTTGCGTTTTAATGGCGTTAAATACATTATAAATTGCACATAATTTGTTGATATCAACAGCGTGCTGTCACCCGTCCGACAACCAGTGTGAACGTTGTAAATGGATGTTTAATATTGAATAGACTAGGTAGTCAGAAATAGTTTAGAAGACTTGTCAAGAGTTTAGAAGATTTGTCAAACTAAAACGGAAGAATTTGATTTCAATTAATACACCATGATGTCTTTGATATAAGTATGATATGATAAATCGATCGAATGAAGGAAAACGATTGCTTGAGAAATTGATCTTGTGTAATTACTGTTTGTATAAAGTGTTGTGCATCTCCGCACAAAAGAATTCTCTTTCTTAAAAAGTACACTTCATAAAACCCTGTGCTGTATAATCCATAAACACGGTCAGATATTGCATGTCGTTATTTATTTAAGTACCACAAAGTCGGGAGAAGCGAAGAAGTAAAGGTATGTTGAAAGTGAAATTAAAATATAACAAAAATGCTTGTACTTATTTTCATACATACTCAATTACGTATGAAACACTCGTATTTTCTATATAGTTATGTAAATGCAATAATTACATTTGACTTTGATTAGACTGCACGCCCTTTTATACTATCACTGTTATATGGTAAGTTTTCTGCTGTTAGATTAAACTCATTTAATTTACATTGACAGTGAAACAAGTAATTACTACTTATATTAATCACCCTTAATGACTGGTGACTAACCAAAACATGCGCCTTATATTGGTGTTCCTGGACCGCACAAGAAACGCAGATTGGAACTAGTCTCCCATCTTCTGTTAGGTTAACCCACAGAAGATTGTCACGAGTTCTCTCCCGTTATCCCGTCTACAGTTCTCTCCCTTTATCACTTCTGTTTGAATCGCGATTTCGGCCGCGGAAAGAGGTCATGCGTTAAAAGCGTTAGACTTCTATAGAAGGGATTAAGGGAGAGAACTCCAGAAGGGATAAAGGGAGTGAACTCTTGACAATACCATGTGAGTCAACCGACGGTAATGCTTGGTGTTAACCTAGAATTGTGATGTTTACGTTTTATAATCTTTGCGGTTATCTGGACATGTTTGAGTTATTTAACACCTGTAAAGACAGAAGATTTACGACACTTATATACCGCATACAACTGATTTAATTGTTCAAAACAATATTTAGGTAGTATAAATCATAAACACGTTATTAAACAAAATAATAAAATCTTCCTTATGAACCGGCTTTATATAGTCTTAGATGCGGGTTGAGCCCTTCTGTTGGGTTTTGCAATTATTTGTATAGTTCCATTTTCCTTTTCGTTCGCAAACGCGTTGGAATTACGAAATATAACGATATTAATTTTATCAAATGGGTATAATTCAGTATTGATCTATTTATCAGGAAGCATTTGAGTAAGGTTTGAATTCATAATACGTCTGTATTAATGGTAAGCCACGTGCCAAACCATAGTCTATGCCTGTCCATGCTTGTTTGTATAGACAGAATATCAATTGTTGTATTAATTGTAAGATGCGAAGATATTGTATGAATACTACAACTGTTTATAACTACCGAGTTGTGAGGGGCGGTATTTGTTGGGTATTATTGATTATAGATAATATTACAGAATTTACAGACACAATCTTATACTGTAAGGTTCGTGGTTCGGTGTGTTCCATCTATTCAGTATTTATATTTAGTCAGTTATTTGTATTTTTTGTTAATTAGGTATACCACGAAAACAGTAAAGTATAGTTGTTCTTTCCGCCTTTTATGAAGAGAAGATATATGTTAGCGATACTTACACCATTCGACTTATCAAGTTGACTTATTAAAGTTTGAGCCAAATCTTAAGATTATACAGTCCAGTGTATCGCACTGTCGCCCGTCCAATAACATTTGCACGATGCCTGGAGACAGCATTGTTGTTTTGTTGTTGCTACTGTTTTGCGACTTAAATGTTTTTAGAATAATACGTTCAACTTACCAACAAAGCAGGCTGAAAAACCCGGCGTATGTATTTCTTTTATGTTTCAAGTGCCACAGTTGGTACATGGCTGTATTTGTCTTTGCATTCTTCTTGTAATCAGAGGATTCGATGGGCTGTGACGTAAACCAGCGATAGAGGGCGCGCACCTTGGACAGATCATCATCATAATCCCCTGTCAGCAGTCTCACCAATTCTGACAGTGGTCTTTCTAAGGCTTGATCTTTAACCTTTAATTATTTGTTTGAATTATTAATTATGCACCGATTGTGAAACAAGTTATTACATCATAAATATGACTCAGATAGGTTGCTTATTGTGTCACTCACCAACAATCGCATCTAGTGCAGGAATTGTGATGACCGTGGTAGAATTTAGACAACGACGCCACCCATACCCTCGACCACCGGTCCATGAGTCTCAGAGCTCCAATGTTTTTGTTTTGTGTTTAAAATGTTAAAATTGGAATAAGCTTATGTTACCAGGCATACATTATTCATTATGTAAATGATTGCAAATTACTTAGAATAGATAAATTGTTACTAACAATAACAGATTATTAATATAACAATTAATTACTAAGTTATGATAATGTATTTAAAAAAAATATAAGAATGAAAACTAGAGACAGTAGAAAGAATGTTCTCAAGTTTTAAGTCCTGAGACACGTATTTGACTGTTTCGGTATGCACAGAAATAGTCTATGCTCCTTAGAATGACGTGATTGTGTAGTGGATAATATGCTTTTGGTCACGTTACCCCGATATTGTGGATTAGAATCCCGTAACGGTTACGACCATATTAGTAGTGGTATCTTCAACAGACGGACTGAACAGTGATTCAAATAAGCAGAATACGTTCATCAAAGTTGAGCTAACATGCTTAGGAATGTATATGTTACTATTAATATCAATTCACAAAGTTTAAATGAAAAGTGTTTTTTTTTTACCAAAACTCGAAAAACCAATACCACCGTGTTTAACTCGGTCTAATCCCAGTTTAAAACCGGGTTTTGCTCACATTGAAAACATTCTTACCGCATCAGTGCGCTCATCAACGTGCTGATAAGCATCTGGGTCGAATATCTCGTGTTTTCTCGTGGGCGCGGTATGTGGTGGCGGGATGTCCTCTAGACGTTGTGCATCATTTGTATACAGGTAATGTGTGTGAGAAAACTCGAACTTCTCTCCATACGGGGGTAGATATGTCAACAACTCCCAGGCGTCTGGCACGTCCTGAAATAAAAAGGGACACCGTAAATCGGTTTGACTTCACATTAGGTGAATTTACTTTTTTATAAATCGTATATTTCTATGTTATCTCATATACTTTTCATTAGCACACTGCACATGTCATGTTTTGTGTCTGAGTACGCTTTACGACATAACGACATTGCAATGCGCGACAATAATACTTGGCGTACGATAATACGACAGTACGATAAAAATGGCGCCTGTTGCGTCGCTCTGTCACCCGTCCAATAGCATTGTCACTCGATCTTGTATCGTAACTCGTTCTTGTATCGCACTGTGGCCCGTCCAATAGCATTGTCACTCGATCTTGTATCGTCATTCGATCTTGTATCGCTATGTGGCCCGTCCAATAGCATTGTCATTCGATCTTGTATCGCACTGTCGCCCGTCCAATAGCATTGTCACTCGATCTTGTATCGCACTGTCGCCTGTCCAATAGCATTATCACTCGATCTTGTATCGCACTGTGGCGATTCCAATAGCATTGTCACTCGATATTGTATCGCAATGTGGCGTGTCGCTATACTAAAAGAACTGTACTGCAGTACACTTACCTACAATGCTTCAGTTTTGGGAACGTAGGTTGTTTCATGTCAAACTTTAAAGATTGTTTTGTTTGTTAAGACTTTAAATTAAAATAAACAGAAAAGATCCTGGACGGAGGAGCGAGAGACAATTTAAGTCGGGACAATCTTCAATGGTTAGGTCGCGGTAGCACAAACAAACATTTTGTATGGATGACCAAGTAAAAACAAAGAAATGCTACAAGAAATTTCATTGTTACCATAAGCGAATCTTAAATATTTGTAACAATTAACAACTTATGAAATTGGAACGTTGTTACATAGAAACATTTAGCGTCAGTTTGAGATAATTTCCACAGCTTTTAGTACATAAAAGTAGTTTCAGAAAACAGAGATGGCCTCCACCATTGAAATATCTACGTAATAGTTTAACAATAACATTTACTGATTGATCAATCTGATTTAAATACAGTTGATTGATCAGTTTATTGATTAGTATGTCACGTTCCTAATACATTCAGACTATAGTCACATTCTAAATACATGCCTATTCACGATCGCTAATTAATTATTTTAACACGAAACATGTCTATTAGAATATCTGCATTATACCTTTATGTAACTGTCTGATTGCAATTGCGGACTTCAATGCAAAACATAATAACAATTGTTAGTTGTATTTTTTGAAGACAGTTATTTCGAAATAATTTACAGTCGACCGTATGCGCAAAGATTGCCATTTTGAAATACGACTGTCCTTGTTGCCGGATAATTAATAAAAACAATTGTCTATATGTAGTATATTACTTTTGTTAAAACAATCATTTGGCATTCAAGATCTTCCTCGTAGGGTGATGCAGCGATTAATGATTAATATACGAGGGTTGTTCGGGAAGTTCGCGGAATTATGTTATATGCGAATGGGATTGACCTCCGTAGTGCTGCTAAAGATTGACACATTTCTGTAACGACTTTGTTATATCAGTACTTAAACACCTGTATGAAACAGTAAGTTGGAATCAGGCCATAATTCATAAAACACACAATCAGAGTTGTAAAGGAATTGTATTGTATACATTAATCTACTTGTATTGTTACCATTTCAGATCTACCCAAATGTCTGATTTAAAAGCTGTTATTAATAACACGATATTCGCTTAATTAAAGTTAATGAATTATATCCGAAATGTGTTTATAAACTACCCAAAACACCATACATGGTTAATTGTAAAATTGTGACTACAATTGAATTTTATCAAACTAAATTGGTAAACAACTATAAAAATCTATTGAAAATAAGGACCAGGGGGCGCTGTAGTGTCGAAAAGACATCAACATAAATCAAAACCATTCACACAAAACACTCAATAACTTAAATACTTCGTAAGTTTTTAAACAACTACTCAGCTCCTAATGCAATCATGGATGAAACATACACATTGCCATTACGTACAAACTAGTTCGATGTTATTCCCCTGATTTCCTGGATAAGCTTATATCGACAATGAAGATCGGGATTTTCCAGGTGCTTATTGTATTAGTAAGAGATTGTCTATTGATTTAACTTCGTTATCTGCAGACACGCCTATACACAATTCAGTTTTTTATGACTTTAATTAAACTGAACACTGGAAAAGATTTTTGGTCTTCAAAACATTCAAACTGTCGACACTCTTAGTGTAATGCTCAAAGTTCAGAGCAGCATGCCACGCTGTCGACACTCTCAGTGTGATGCTCAAAGTTCAGAGCAGCATGCCACGCTGTCGACACTCTCAGTGTGATGCTCAAAGTTCAGAGCAGCATGCCACGTATTTCGTTTTTTATAGGCCGATTTACTATGCTGGTTTGTAATGTATCAAGGTAAAAGTGAACGCATTACATATGCACCTTTTGGTGGAACGATTCCTTTACCTCACTTTGGTATGAAAAACACATGTCTGTTTGCTTTTGTTATACCATGTAAAGAAATGGAAGATTCATACATGGAACTGTCAAAATGTTAAATGTATTTTCTACTATAACCAAACATTTACCAGACATGGGGCGACCGTATGTCTTCATCCTAAATGGAATACCTTTGTTTTGAGAAACCACTAAAGTAACTGTTGTCAAAGAGAACACCGGATTGAATATGCAACCATTCAAAATAAGTAGGACAAAATCAAACTCTTAATTCACAGCGTGATTTAACACTTGCGCAGCTTAAATTATTGAGACATAAAACACTTATCTTTGAAATGAATGACTTTGTTTAAATATTCTTCATGTGCTTAACTGAAATGAAACTTTTGAGATAACAATTATAGACTCTGCAACCGAGATATGTTTTACCATTCCATTTAACGGCTTTGTGGTGGTCTTATTAAAAGTGAACAAAACTCAGGATTTATGGATTTGTTTTTTGTGTTGTTTAATATCTTATCTACAGCCAAGAATTAAAACAAATTGTATTTCAATGACAAAAACATAATATTAATTGTTTGTATGCTGGTTTTACCTGATATTTTGTATCCGGACCCGATGTAGTGATGTCAAACAAACACGTACAGATAGTTAAAGCATTAAGCATTAAGCATCTGAATAACTCCAACTGTGAATAACGTCAAATTAAATATTTTGTCTATAAATGTTTTAAAAACCAAAAATTACATTCCTGTGAGGACAACAGGTTTCAAGAGTTATAATTGATCGAATGAAACATTACTGTAAATATTTGGTTGTCATGAGATAAAACATTGATATTGTGTTGTGTCACAGTTAACAGAGACTGAAACAAATAAGCATCATGAAATAATAATTTATACAGAACGAATAATGAAATACGAAGTGAAATTATAAATCTAGTACAACGATAATTCATCATTATCCATGTAGGAAATTCTTGTTCCATTTCATGTTGTGTATATATGTTTGGTATTGTCTTGTGTGCCCCCTCCAATATGACCTTCTGGTCCGTTTGGTATTGTCTTGTGTGCCCCCCTCCAATATGACCTTCTGGTCCGTTTGGTATTGTCTTGTGTGCCCCCTCCAATATGACCTTCTGGTCCGTTTGGTATTGTCTTGTGTGCCCCCTCCAATATGACCTTCTGGTCCGTTTGGTATTGTCTTGTGTGCCCCCTCCAATATGACCTTCTGGTCCGTTTGGTATTGTCTTGTGTGCCCCCTCCAATATGACCTTCTGGTCCGTTTGGTATTGTCTTGTGTGCCCCCCTCCAATATGACCTTCTGGTCCGTTTGGTATTGTCTTGTGTGCCCCCTCCAATATGACCTTCTGGTCCGTTTGGTATTGTCTTGTGTGCCCCCCTCCAATATGACCTTCTGGTCCGTTTGGTATTGTCTTGTGTGCCCCCTCCAATATGACCTTCTGGTCCGTTTGGTATTGTCTTGTGTGCCCCCTCCAATATGACCTTCTGGTCCGTTTGGTATTGTTTTGTGTGCCCCCTCCAATATGACCTTCTGGTCCGTTTGGTATTGTCTTGTGTGCCCCCTCCAATATGACCTTCTGGTCCGTTTGGTATTGTTCGTGTGAGCCCCGCAATGTGTACCTTCTGGTACATGTAGGACCAAACAAATACTTAAAAAGCAACAAGCGTGTCTAAATTTGATGTACCAGAGAAAACGTTCTAGCTGTGCTTCTACATGGACACATTGCCATTGGTAATTGTTGGTTTATACAATGATGTCTACTTGGTAAATGTGCAGACTAGAATTACATGTATGCAAGTGCTCCCGTGTTTCCCATCTCCGAACAAAATGCTGTTGGGAATGTTGCTTTATAATTATCTATGTGATAAAATGGTTGAGTATAAATTTCACACCAATGTTATAATATGATGAAGTGTAAAATAATGTTAAAATGTTAAGAGGAGACCTATGAGATGAAAAATTTATTTGTAAAGGGAGTGGACCTATGTGATAAAATGATATATTGTGAAGAGGGGACCTATGTGATAAAATGATATATTGTGAAGAGGGGACCTATATAATAAAATTATATATTGTGTAGAGGGGACCTATGTGATATAATGATATATTGTGTAGAGGGGACCTATGTGATATAATGATATATTGTGAAGAGGGGACCTATGTGATAAAATTATATATTGTGTAGAGGGGACCTATGTGATATAATGATATATTGTGAAGATGGGACCTATGTGATAAAATTATATATTGTGTAGAGGGGACCTATGTGATAAAATGATATATTGTGAAGAGGGGACCTATGTGATAAAATGATATATTGTGAAGATGGGACCTATGTGATATAATGATATATTGTGAAGATGGGACCTATGTGATAAAATTATATATTGTGAAGAGGGGACCTATGTGATTAAATGCTATATTGTGAAGAGGGGACCTATGTGATAAAATGATATATTGTGAAGATGGGACCTATGTGATATAATGATATATTGTGAAGATGGGACCTATGTGATAAAATTATATATTGTGAAGAGGAGACCTATGTGATAAAATTATATATTGTGAAGAGGGGACCTATGTGATAAAATTATATATTGTGAAGAGGGGACCTATATGATAAAATGATATATTGTGAAGAGGGGACCTATGTGATAAAATGAAATATTGTGAAGAGTGGACCTATGTGATAAAATGAAATATTGTGAAGAGGGGACCTATGTGATAAAATGATATATTGTGAAGATGGGACCTATGTGATATAATGATATATTGTGAAGAGGGGACCTATGTGATAAAATTATATATTGTGAAGAGGAGACCTATGTGATAAAATTATATATTGTGAAGAGGAGACCTATGTGATAAAATTATATATTGTGAAGAGGGGACCTATGTGATAAAATGAAATATTGTGAAGAGGGGACCTATGTGATATAATGATATATTGTGAAGAGGGGACCTATGTGATAAAATGAAATATTGTGAAGAGGGGACCTATGTGATATAATGATATATTGTGAAGAGGGGACGTATGTGATATAATGATATATTGTGAAGAGGGGACCTATGTGATATAATGATATATTGTGTAGAGGGGACCTATGTGATATAATGATATATTGTGAAGAGGGGACCTATGTGATATAATGATATATTGTGTAGAGGGGACCTATGTGATATAATGATATATTGTGAAGAGGGGACCTATGTGATAAAATGCTATATTGTGAAGAGGGGACCTATGTGATAAAATGATATATTGTGAAGATGGGACCTATGTGATATAATGATATATTGTGAAGATGGGACCTATGTGATAAAATTATATATTGTGAAGAGGAGACCTATGTGATAAAATTATATATTGTGAAGAGGGGACCTATGTGATATAATGATATATTGTGAAGATGGGACCTATGTGATAAAATTATATATTGTGAAGAGGGGACCTATATGATAAAATGAAATATTGTGAAGAGGGGACCTATGTGATAAAATGAAATATTGTGAAGAGTGGACCTATGTGATAAAATGAAATATTGTGAAGAGGGGACCTATGTGATAAAATGAAATATTGTGAAGAGTGGACCTATGTGATATAATGATATATTGTGTAGAGGGGACCTATGTGATATAATGATATATTGTGAAGAGGGGACCTATGTGATATAATGATATATTGTGTAGAGGGGACCTATGTGATATAATGATATATTGTGAAGAGGGGACCTATGTGATAAAATGATATATTGTGAAGAGGGGACCTATGTGATATAATGATATATTGTGAAGAGGGGACCTATGTGATATAATGATATATTGTGAAGAGGGGACGTATGTGATCAAATGATATATTTCAAAGAAGAAACCGACTTCACTTTTACATTACCAGTTGCTTCTATAAAATGAATGTGTAGTTTCATATACATATAATGTTGCATGAAATAAAAGTATAAATTTAACATAGTAAGCTACAACACAAAATGTTAAACCATCTATCACACCATTCTACCCGTGAATCTAGTTGTACTACGTGTTACCCCGTCACACAAAAATATACCTCACCCCCCCTAACAAATACACTCGTGCACATGTATACCGTTTTGTTTTTTGACGACTTTGGTCGGGTTTTAGTAGCCGCTTTCTTATTTTGATTTTCTTTTGTTTTTGCATTTTTCTCTGTTTGTTTGTTCGTTTCTCCCCCTCCAGTCTTTGTGTTATTTTTGTCCTCCTGTTTGTCCGCGGTCTCTTCCTTGCCGCCATTCACAACATCATAAGCGTTGACGGTCTCCTATTATGTCATTAGACGAAACAAACCAGTTATAAATACACATCTTACGTTTTTTCTTGTTCAGATATTTCGACAACGTCTTGTAATCTATGAACCCTTACCTAAATATTTACCCGATATAATCATATTGTGCAGTAACTGGAAAATAGATAAAACGATAGGACTTGTGTGATAGGTTTAATAGAATGACAGAAGTTGCGCAGTATGAAACTGATGAGTAGAATTATTTAATTCGTTTTTTGTATGAAAAACGCCCCTACCATGCATACACATTAGGTAATAATCTCTTACATCATTTGTTTTTAAAAAAACAATTAGCAGGTCCGGTATTTTGTTATCTTAAAAGATAACACAACTTGTACCAAATATGACAGGTCAATTATCGATTCTGCAAGAAAGATTAAGTTCTTACAGGAAAAACCACATACACAAAAAATGCCTCCCCACACAGATCCCACGAAAACATCTTTCTACGAAACATTACGTAATGAGGAGGTGTTTAGGCAAACATCTATGGGAATACAGAAGTAACAAACCATGGATTATTTAAGGGGACACCAAGAGGGGTCAGGGATTGAATGGAGACCAAATGACTTTTCTTTGGAGGTATCGCATATTTACCATAAAATCTAAATTATGCTTTTTCACGTTACAAATTTTACAAAACTACTGTTTACGATGCCCTATTAGTAGCAATTTCAAGGACTGAATTGTTCTGAGAAATTGCATCTAAAACGAACATAACATCCCCCGAAAAGATGCTAGAATGTTATCCGTAAGCAATTCATTTCTCCAAGTTTAGTATACACGTACGTATACATAGCACGCGTTTCGTAAGGTTTGGCGTACTTTCTCGTTTACTGAAAGTGAACACATACATCCTCCATTTAGTATTATAACGAGGATGCTGCCTGTTGTTAATGTAATTACAAGTACGCTTTTGGTTTTTGTTGTTGTGAGTTGTGTGACCGTTCTGACTGGTTGATTATGAGGACAGTCTTATATTGACCAATGTCAAGGTTGCCTTCAGATGCAGGTCGGAAACCAATGGATACTGGTCACTTAAACTGATCATCGTATTGTAATGTCAAAAGATTGGTTAAACATATACTTGAATGGCGCCATGACAAAACCTGTTTTAGTGACGTTGGTTATGACGTCCAGTATTGCCTAGCCCCGGTCTACATGTCTCTATACTCCCACTTTTACACGCGTCTTCGTACAGCGACAGTATTGAGATGTGAAGTCCGTGACTGGACTTAGTATTTCCCAATCAATAACCAAGGGCTTTGTGCTAAGATGTTTTGGAGGCTTACTTGTGATTAATAGAATTAAACGAACGAGGAAATATTTATAAGTATTGCATACGTTGTGTTTTGTTAATTTGAAGAGCTATTTTTTAGTAACTATGACGCGACGTCATCATTTTTTCATTTTGTTCTTAATATCGGAATTGATATTTAAAGAAAATGAGACGTCGGATTTTAACACTCGTTATTAAATGAAAGTTGAAACATATACATGAATGTTAGAAAATGTATAAACCTGAAAATGAACATGTTGGTCACTAATACAGGTTGTGTCCTGGTACAGCTCAGTTAGTATGGTTAAGAAAACAATATACTGATGTTGCAATGTACGATACGGCTGGATCAAAGTCAAGTTAGTGCACGTCCATGAGTCTAAAATAAATTATGTTTTTTCCAAATGAGGTGAACATTAAGGCGACAAGTTTAATGTATAAGACAAATCACGAACTATTTTTCCAAGTTCATAAACAATTATCTGTTACTTGATGTGAACAGTTTCTTGAAATGATGGTACTACTTTTATAACTTATTCGATACAATACCACTCTCAGTTTTAATTTAAATAGTGATTTTGCACACAGACATAAATTTATCTTTACTAATGGCCTTACCTAGCATTACAACATCAATGACGAATCAAAACCTAACGGGCTTACCAGTGGCATCTTAGATATCCAGAATTAACTATAAATCAAAGAGTCCTAATTGACGAGCTATCTTACACTAATTGCGAACTGGTGTAGAATGGTTATGTTACATATACATTATAAAAAAGCTTTGTAAGACAGAACTACATTTATAGAATGATCAGGATTAATAAAGCCAAACATGATTGATAATATTGACACAAGAGACTTCGCTGGTATATTTATTTTCACCTCCTTTGGTTGAGCAATGTACTTCAATATCTTAAAACACAAATAATATTTACTTCAAAATAAAATGCATTTTTTCTCCAATCTATTGACAAATATATGCATTGTTTAGGCTATTCAAATAATTTAACGATTTTATATACAAAATGTCGTTTATAAAAGAATACATATTTACTCAAATTAATATTTCATTTTAGACATGCAGTTTGTCAGCCTCAGTCTCAGCACGGAATAGAATATTTGTCATATTCACGTACTTTCATGGTAAACAAGTTTAACTTGGGGTAATTCCAAAATGTTCTAAATCAACAGCAAACCGGTTTGAGATTTTCACTTCTGAGCAGCATGTTAAATTCGATACAAACAAATTAAAGGGCGAGCCATTATATCAAAAGTCAAAATATGAGCGAGGGATCTGCTTACAATTGACGTAGACGGGCTGGGTGGGGGGGGGGAGTAATATACAACTTAGTCATATCAAAGTAATTTATTGAAGTATTGCGATTAAAAAATATAATAATTTTAATTCAAAGAACGATTCTACCCATGTAAACATGCTGTTAACATTAAACAAGCACTTATTTGTGATTATTTTATTGTTTTATTTGAATAGACCGAGTCGATTTGATACATGTCCTTTTATTTAGCATTATGCAAAGTTACGACAATTCTGTAACTTAATATTGAAGATTTATCAATATGTTTACAATGCGTGTTATACATTGACGTGTTTGAACTAGTATTCGGATACCGTTTTCCGATCGTTCTAAATACGATAATTTTATATAAAGTCATATATTGTTGAATCGACTGACGTATCAACCGTAAATATCCAGGTTTTATTGACTATCATACTGCATGACTTTGTGGAGATAGCGATCACCAAATGTAATACATGTACATGAATTTGATTATAAAATAATTGAAAATTGACACAATCCATTTCTTTTAAAACCACATCTATCTTACTTTTGTATACTCGAATATAATTAAGTCATGCGCATCAGAGAACTGTCTACACCTCTTTTTGAACTCTCTGATAAAAGAGAGACATCAGAAATTTATAGCACGCAGTAATCTTTATTCTCATCTAAATACATACACGTATGACACAATAAGAATATTTTACACACGGTTACAATTGTACAACACCGGCTCATATCACGAACATGTGTGCATATATCTCGGACAAAACTATTCTATACACAATCATATTTTATTTACCCAATTAAACATGATGGTAAATAATACCATTATGCATATAGAGTATGTGTTGCTATTGAAACCACTATTGAAACCATTATGCATATAGAGTATGCGTTGCTATTGAAACCACTATTGAAACTTATGACGAAGGCAAACAAGAAATGAATAGATATGAATACCAATGCGACAGCATTTAAACAAATCATTTACATACGTATAGAAATGAATCAGGAAGTGCATATCACTCTATTAGTAATCCGAACCGCGAAGGTTATTTTAATAGTGTTTTGGTGTTTTAAAAACTGCACAGCGAATGTCAATATTAAGACTACCATTGATTCCGCAGAAATCGACTTTAATAGTGAATTGGTCTCATTATCCACTCAAAATATGAATGAAAAACAACTTGTTCAGTAATAAGAATGAAGTTATCTGAATTTCAACGAGGTTTAGTAAACGGGATTTTAGAGTATATTTTTCGGTGCAGTCGTACTTACATGGTTTTGCTATTTGCATATCAGTGTTGTGTAAACCAATCAAATCTTACGTTAACCACCAAGGCAATTTCTCTTCAACCGAACAACCTTAGACAGCATTAATAACTTAACTTTGCTTTAATTGATAAGAGTTTAATTGAATATGATAAACATCATTCAAAGCACATACTGAAGTGTTTTAATGAAGTAATGAAGACTTAAGTAGTACAATGGCTCAGAAGTGAACGAAAGTTTCACGAAGTTCTGATTAAATGTGTGGCCTTTATTGTGTTAATATTGTTTTTTTTTACGATTTGCCCTCGTGCCATAGTTTTTCCCCATAGTGATCCAGTTTAGAACTTTGTCTACATGTTATGGATACAGTCATTCTGACAAGATTTCATGAAGTTTTGATAAAAATGTGACAGACGACTATCGACGCACGACAGACGAATATCGACGCACGACAGAAGACTATCGACGCACGACAGAAGACTATCGACAGACGAATATCGACGCACAACAGAAGACTATCGACGGACGACAGACGACTATCGACGCACGACAGACGACTATCGACGCACGACAGACGACTATCGACGCACGGCAGACGACTATCGACAGACGACTATCGACGGACGACGGACGACTATCGACGCACGACAGACGACTATTGACAGACGACTATCGACGCACGACAGACGACTATCGACAGACGACTATCGACGGACGATGGAAGACTATCGACGCACGACATACGACAATTGACAGACGACTATCGCCGCACGACAGACGACTATCGACGCACGACAGACGACTATAGACGGACGACAGACGACTATCGACGGACGACAGACGACTATTGACAGACGACTATCGACGCACGGCAGACGACTATCGACAGACGACTATCGACAGACGACTATCGACGGACGACGGAAGACTATCGACGCACAACAGACGACTATTGACAGACGACTATCGACGCACGGCAGACGACTATCGACAGACGACTATCGACGGACGACGGAAGACTATCGACGCACAACAGACGACTATTGACAGACGACTATCGACAGACGACAGACGACTATCGACAGACGACTATCGACGCACAACAGACGACTATTGACAGACGACTATCGACGCACGACAGACGACTATAGACGCACGACAGACGACTATAGACGTACGGCAGACGACTATCGACAGACGACTATCGACGGACGACGGAAGACTATCGACGCACGACAGACGACTATTGACAGACGACTATCGACGCACGACAGACGACTATCGACAGACGACTATCGACGGACGACGGAAGACTATCGACGCACGACAGACGACTATTGACAGACGACTATCGACGCACGACAGACGCCTATAGACGCACGACAGACGACTATAGACGCACGACTATCGACGGACGACGGAAGACTATCGACGCTCGACAGACGACTATTGACAGAAGACTATCGACGCACGACAGACGACTATAGACGGACGACAGACGACTATCGACGGACGACAAACGACGGACGACAAACGACTATTGACGGGCGACTTTCGACAGACGACTGACACAGGGCGATCACGTATGCCTCCTCTGGGCATTTCGTTCTCAGGTGAACTACAGGACAGACTTGTACTTGGTCCCCTGTTCGAATACATTCATATTGTAGTTGATGTAATTTGTTTCTTGAAATGGGTAGATGATGAGTAATTTTCTTGTTTGTTCAGTGGAAGAATCAGTCCAGTTTATTTTATTAATTTCAAAAGTAATTTTGAACTCTATAATTATATGTTTTCAAGAAATGAAAAAGTAAAAAGTATACATTTCGTAACGTGACGTTGAGAACTCGTATATTGGAAATATCCCATATATATTAGGCTGGTATGTCATTTATTGCATTTCAAACTCTCATTGTTAAAGCAATTTTCCTTTTCACCATAATACACATATCCAATTACGGATTATTGAAATACATAATTATCAAATTGCGTTACAGAACAATGGTCACAGAAGTAAATATTTTGTTTCTATTGTTCAACTTCTTAACAACACAGGCTGAAATCTGTTTGTCAATTAGTTTTTTGTCGAAAACCAATGTTCCATATTCTTTGTAAATCACAGTCATTATCCTTTTGAAATTCTCGTTTGAACTTCCAGTATATAGCACTGCTCAATTCTTGATAGAAACGGCTTTCAAAAATCCGTTTCGTTTAAATCGATTTCGTTGAAATATATTGTACTTCGTCCAAATAAGGTATTATCTAGGCATTTGAGTTATATACATAGATATATAAAAATGCTGATGAAACATATTGCCAGACTGTACAAAGTTTGAGATGAGTACGCTTGCAGGACTTAGTGTCAACTGTTTGTAGTATTTCCAAGGTGTAAGTAAAATGTAGGGAGTTATGAAACAACCATTGAAACCACACATCGTGTGATCGAAACTTTATATACGTCACGATTTGCAATCTATAGGCAGCACAGATATATGAAGGCTTTATTAAAATAAAATCGAGTAAGTAAATAGTTTGCTCAACTTGAAAATGTAATTCATTTTAAAATTAAATTACTGGGGGCCGGTGTTTAGCTTGGATACAATGTTAGCATTGCGTAATGCCAATAATCACTTTTGAGTATAGATGTCATAGACACACAACATGTTCAGTATATTGCAAGCTTGATAAATTACAATACATTGATAGGGATAAAATGTTATGACCTGTTCTTTCTTCTTGACGACTATGATGTTGTTACTAACACGTTTTAATAAGGCCATACATATTTCTTGGTATCCCGACCAACCCTACAAAAATGTCCCCGACTTAATTTTCTTCACCTTGATAAATAAGCTTGAATACACAAATGTATTTATGGATTTCCCTTGCAGGATTTTGTTCGTCATGATTAACATGTTGCTAAAATGTGCATAAAGAAACTATTTGACAATGAATCGATCTCCTGGCGCGATTATGTACTCTGGGTCGGGAAACCGCAAAAACAAAAACAAAACAATTCGTTTAGTATGGCCTTAACGATTTATGTGCGTTTTTAAACAATTTCAACATGACAGAGCATATTTTGACGCTGTTTAAAGTCTACTCTATAGAAGTTATGAAAACATTTTGTCGTTATAAAAATATGTAACAGTTTTATTGAAATACAATCGAGATTAGTTCAAACAATAAAATTATATATTTTTTGGGCTTAAGTCAATACGTACGTGCAATGTTTGTTTTAATAATATCTTACCTTCTAAAGTATTGAATTCAAAACATAATTGTGTGACAGTAGATATCTAATAAATAATACACACAGTTTATTTTATATCACAATGATCATAGACGAATATAAAAATCGTAACGTTTTAGCGCGAGTGACCTATTTACATGCTGGTGGTTACTTCCTGTGTCAAGAGTCGCAAATAAATATTCATCTGTTCTGACTTCTTCAATTTTTAAAAAAGCATGTTCCCCAGGTTGTTAATATTTCTACTTGAGGCGTAATTCTTTTGTTACACGTAAATGTATCAATTAATATCACTTTTAATCTTGAGTAATTTTGACTGTTTCGTAAGGAGTATTACTTTAAGTGCCCAAATAATATGTATACATCGATATGGTAGGTAACATGAGAGATAAGCGGTTCTAAGAAATAGTTATATAGTGCTAACTTAAATGGCTAGACTTACAATTCGTGAGAATAGTAAGATATTAGGGTTCGCGTGAATAGCTAAATTGGCCGTTTCTAAGAATGGCTAGATATACGGTTCGTAAGAATGTCTAGATACACGGTTAGTGAGAATGTCTAGATATACGGTTCATGAGAATGTCTAGATATACGGTTCGTAAGAATGTCTAGATATACGGTTCGTGAGAATGTCTAGATATACGGTTCGGGAGAATGTCTAGATATACGGTTCGTGAGAATGTCTAGATATACGGTTCGTGAGAATGTCTAGATATACGGTTCGTGAGAATGGCTAGATATTTGGTTCGTGAGAATGTCTAGATATATGATGAAGTCCATGAAAATACGGTCTTCTGAATGATGTAGTGTTAATGTTGTATTAGATATAAGCTTAGCGTATAATAACTTGTTACAGTGCGATTTTCATAAAATGTCTCACTGCTATATACAGGTGCATTTAGGATCTGTTTTAGCATTTATGAAATACGAAACAAATGTTGATGCAAGATGATCGTGTAACACGAATGCGCACGTGACCATGTTAACCCATGACTGATAAAACACATAGGTTATGTCAATGATATTATCTGTAGGGCTGCAAAGATTAACTGAAGTTCGTTATGTTCGGTTTCTTTGTCTCTCGGTTTTGTTCGGTACTGTCTTACGAATATTCGGTTCCAACATTTTTTATTTCTGAAGCAATATCCTTAAAGAGAACTCATAAATTTATACTTATTACCTTTTAGTTGTACAGCTATTTGAACAGTTTACTTTTATAACGGGACACATAAAAGAAAGTCTATGTCTAGTCATTGCTCTACTTTATTTTAAAACACAGTATTCAAATTCTATTTACCTGGTCATATGTTCATCTCTGGTCGTAACAAGTCATTAAAATATCAGTTATTGAGTATGTTATGTATTTCATATACATGTACTTTTATATAACCGACCCAACTTATCAAACACCGAAAGGAAAGTAATCGAAATGGAACCGAGAGACATCTGTATCGTTGCAGCCCTAATATTCTGATGACTTGCGTACTATGATAAAGACATTTTGATAAATTAATGGAAAATGAAATATTCTATGAAAATCAATACATAGTGCAAATGGCTGTACAAGCTTCTAGTCTTGTTTGAACAACTAACAATTGACTACTGTTAATCTTTGGCAAACATTGTTCAACCGATACATAATCAGTGTGGGTAAATTGTGATACAGATTATTGTACTTTTTGATGACAGAATGTGATGTGTTTTTTAAGTTGAATACAAATGACAACATGAATATAATTAGTTTTTTTTAACTTAAAATAATATTTAAACATTGTGTAAACTATGAAATGTGAACTGGTAGCCTAAGTGTTTGTCCATAGAATTCTAGATCTACCAAGAATATCAGCTTTATTTACATTAACTGCTAATTAAATACAACAAGTGAAATACGACGTGAACGTTATTTCTATGTAATATGTAGCTTGTAGTATTGCTCGGAGGAAAAATGTACACAGTTGGTGTATGATCATTTTTTATTGTAAGCAGCGAAATTAACGAAACTGATAAACCGATGTATCATGTCCGTCTGTCCGTCTGTCCGTCTGTCCGTCTGTCCGTCTGTCCGTCTGAACGTTAACTATCTCAACAGGTTTCGTCCAGTATTGGTACTACATTGGCTAAATCATCTTTATTACGAACAATTCCAATTCATTACCAATTTCTTGTTTAATCATATTACGCACGAACACAACTTATAAAAAACCTGCTTGTTAAAACTAAATTTATTGATATTACAAACTTTTAATGTCGAGAAATACAGACGAAAACATTATAAGTGCATTCTTTGGTAATGATACTAATTGATGTTTTAACTATATAGAGTATATGTTTCATGTTTGTTTAGGTACACAATGGAACAAAAAGAGCATTACATAACTTTAAAATGGTGAACTGAACGGAACTGAATGAACCTAGAGCAGAATTGCAATAATTTTCATTCCCAGGACAGATGGTGACGAGTCATTGCATGGTATAATAGCTGGTTTGAGATATAAGAAATGTACGCAGATGTATATTACCGAACAGAGCAGCATGTGAGTACTCTGTATACGTATGAATATCTCCTAATTAGAGACTAATATTACAGATAACGTATTTCTTATATAATAACAATAATCAATGTATCTAAAACAATTATAGTATTTTTATTGTTAGTTAAGATTTACTGCTGATTGAAAATATTCACTTAATATTACATAGATATCTACATAAGCCGAGTATGAGGGGGAACACCGAACTAGTATGGTGGTGCTTGTATATTTAGACGAACCAATCATCGAATCAGAAATAGCTTCAACATTTATGTTCATATTCTTATCACTAGTAAAACATTCAGATACAAATATACTGCTGTAGGAAGCTGAACGTTTATACTTGAATACCAACATGTATGAACACTGTATTATATTGAACAAACGAATATATAAGCGTATATATATAATGCTAATGCTACGTACGCTGGGTGGAGGCTTTGAAGCACTGCTCCCCATTCTGTATCCTCGGTACTGATTGTCCTATCAGATAATCCACAAATAAACCATTGAACGTCTGTCCCTTATTTATATTTTGTTCAATTTACAAATTTTCGAGCCTAAGTACAAAGTTTAACCGAATATCTCCAAATACGTTTACACTTCCTAGTCTCACAACGTAACTAGTGGCTCACCATACAACAATACACCGATCAATATATATTGTGCGTTATCAGGTAGAGTCCAATAAGGCGGGGTTTTTGTTCAACGTTCATGTACCTCATTCTTCATGCTAGTATTCAGAAAACAAAATTTATACTTAATGGAATCGATTTTCAGTCTTTAAATTGTTTCAGGATGTCAATGAATTCAGATGTTTGATAACTTGAATGAAACAATTCAACAGTGATTTGGTTTAAATGTTCTATCAAGGTACGTTGTTTCAAACAATACGACTTAAAATCCTAAGTTCTATACTTATAAAAATCAATACTCAAACGAACCATTTCGGCTTATATACAATACAATATAGACACGAACAATACCGACAAAGTAAGATTATTACATGTATGTGAGAAAATACTACATTATTTGACCAACAATTGAAACAATAGGTAGTTGCTATAATATCTTCTATTCCAAATCAGTATTCCTGGCATATCTGTCGCGATAAATCAATACATTATTACTGTCAGTAGATTAATACCGGATTTACACTGATTTTCTAGTGGATTAACCTTAAAACAAAAATGGTTCAATCAATCCTCAATCAAGCTATTTGCTATCAGTGCGGTAATCCTACATATTCATAGACATTCGAACTATTAAGGAGATATAACTCGACATTTAATGCAACTACTAGGCAACAAATATCATCGAATTTTACCCGATATTTCATGCAATTACAAGGCAATCAATACATTACATCGAGTTTTACCCGACATTTAATGCAATTACTAGGCAATACACATTACATCGAATTTTACCCGATATTTAATGCAACAACATGTACTAGGCGATACATTACACCGAATTTTACCCGATATTTAATGCAATTACTAGGCAATACATTACATCGAATTTTACCCGATATTTAATGCAATTACTAGGCAATACATTACACCGAATTTTACCCGATATTTAATGCAACAACATGTACTAGGCGATACGTTACACCGAATTTTACCCGATATTTAATGCAATTACTAGGCAATACATTACACCGAATTTTACCCGATATTTAATGCAATTACTAGGCAATACATTACACCGAATTTTACCCGATATTTAATGCAATTACTAGGCAATACATTACACCGAATTTTACCCGATATTTAATGCAACAACATGTACTAGGCGATACGTTACACCGAATTTTACCCGATATTTAATGCAATTACTAGGCAATACATTACATCGAATTTTACCCGATATTTAATGCAATTACTAGGCAATACATTACATCGAATTTTACCCGATATTTAATGCAATTACTAGGCAATACATTACATCGAATTTTACCCGATATTTCATGCAATTACTAGGCAATACATTACACCGAATTTTACCCTATATTTAATGCAATTACTAGGCAATACATTACACCGAATTTTACCCGATATTTAATGCAATTACTAGGCAATGCATTACACCGAATTTTACCCGATATTTAATGCAACTACTAGGCAATACATAACATCGAATTTTACCCGATATTTAATGCAATTACTAGGCAATACATTACATCGAATTTTACCCGATATTCATGCAATTACTAGGCGATACGTTACATCGAGTGTGTCTCCGCAGTTGATGAAATTGACTCTGTACCCACATTTAACTCATTAATTTATATCAATAGGGACTTGTTGCTTGAACAATTTTGCTATTAAAGTTGGATCATACGTGTACTGCTACATGAGTTATGTATGTGAACACCACTGATCATACGTGTACGGCTACATAAGTTATGTATGTGAACACCACTGATCATACGTGTACGGCTACATAAGTTATGTGTGTGAACACCACTGATCATACGTGTACGGCTACATGAGTTATGTATGTGAACACCACTGATCATACGTGTACGGCTACATGAGTTATGTATGTGAACACCACTGATCATACGTGTACTGCTACATGAGTTATGTGTGAGAACACCACTGATCATACGTGTACGGCTACATGAGTTATGTATGTGAGCCCCACTGATCATACGTGTACGGCTACATGAGTTATGTGTGAGAACACCACTGATCATACGTGTACTGTTACATGCGTTATGTATGTGAACACCACTGATCATACGTGTACTGCTACATGAGTTATGTGTGAGAACACCACTGATCATACATGTACTGCTACATGCGTTATGTGTGAGAACACCACTGATCATACGTGTACTGCTACATGAGTTATGTATGTGAGCCCCACTGATCATACGTGTACTGCTACATGCGTTATGTGTGAGAACACCGCTGATCATACGTGTACTGCTACATGAGTTATGTATGTGAGCCCCACTGATCATACGTGTACTGCTACATGCGTTATGTGTGAGAACACCACTGATCATACGTGTACTGCTACATGAGTTATGTATGTGAACACCACTGATCATACGTGTACTGCTACATGAGTTATGTATGTGAGCCCCACTGATCATACGTGTACGGCTACATGAGTTATGTGTGAGAACACCACTGATCATACGTGTACTGTTACATGAGTTATGTGTGAGAACACCACTGATCATACGTGTACTGTTACATGAGTTATGTGTGAGAACACCACTGATCATACGTGTACTGCTACATGAGTTATGTGTGAGAACACCACTGATCATACGTGTACTGTTACATGAGTTATGTGTGAGAACACCACTGATCATACGTGTACTGCTACATGAGTTATGTGTGAGAACACCACTGATCATACGTGTACTGTTACATGCGTTATGTGTGAGAACACCACTGATTATACGTGTACTGCTACATGAGTTATGTGTGAGAACACCACTGATCATACGTGTACTGTTACATGAGTTATGTGTGAGAACACCACTGATCATACGTGTACTGTTACATGAGTTATGTGTGAGAACACCACTGATCATACGTGTACGGCTACATGAGTTATGTATGTGAACACCACTGATCATACATGTACGGCTACATGAGTTATGTGTGAGAACACCACTCATCATACGTGTACTGTTACATGAGTTATGTGTGAGAACACCACTGATCATACGTGTACTGTTACATGAGTTATGTATGTGAACACCACTAATCATACGTGTACTGCTACATGAGTTATGTATGTGAACACCACTGATCATATATGTACGGCTACATGAGTTATGTGTGAGAACACCACTGATCATACATGTACGGCTACATGAGTTATGTGTGAGAACACCACTGATCATACATGTACGGCTACATGAGTTATGTATGTGAACACCACTGATCATACATGTACGGCTACATGAGTTATGTGTGAGAACACCACTGATCATACGTGTACTGTTACATGAGTTATGTGTAAGAACACCACTGATCATACGTGTACTGTTACATGAGTTATGTGTGAGAACACCACTGATCATACGTGTACTGCTACATGAGTTATGTATGTGAACACCACTGATCATACGTGTACTGCTACATGAGTTATGTATGTGAACACCACTGATCATACGTGTACTGCTACATGAGTTATGTATGTGAGCCCCACTGATCATACGTGTACGGCTACATGAGTTATGTATGTGAACACCACTGATCATACGTGTACGGCTACATGAGTTATGTATGTGAGCCCCACTGATCATACGTGTACGGCTACATGAGTTATGTATGTGAGAACACCACTGATCATACGTGTACGGCTACATGAGTTATGTATGTGAGAACACCACTGATCATACGTGTACGGCTACATGAGTTATGTATGTGAGAACACCACTGATCATACGTGTACGGCTACATGAGTTATGTGTGAGAACACCACTGATCATACGTGTAAGGCTACATGAGTTATGTATGTGAGAACACCACTGACCATACGATACGTGTACTGTTACATGAGTTATGTGTGAGAACACCACTGATCATACGTGTACTGCTACATGAGTTATGTGTGAGAACACCACTGATCATACGTGTACTGCTACATGAGTTATGTATGTGAACACCACTGATCATACGTGTACTGTTACATGAGTTATGTATGTGAACACCACTGATCATACGTGTACTGCTACATGAGTTATGTATGTGAACACCACTGATCATACGTGTACTGTTACATGAGTTATGTATGTGAACACCACTGATCATACGTGTACTGCTACATGAGTTATGTGTGTGAACACCACTGATCATACGTGTACGGCTACATGAGTTATGTGTGAGAACACCACTGATCATACATGTACTGCTACATGAGTTATGTATGTGAACACCACTGACCATACGTGTACTGCTACATGAGTTATGTATGTGAACACCACTGACCATACGTGTACTGCTACATGAGTTATGTGTGAGAACACCACTGATCATACGTGTACGGCTACATGAGTTATGTATGTGAGCCCCACTGATCATACGTGTACGGCTACATGAGTTATGTGTGAGAACACCACTGATCATACGTGTACTGTTACATGAGTTATGTGTGGGAACACCACTGATTATACGTGTACGGCTACATGAGTTATGTGTGAGAACACCACTGATTATACGTGTACGGCTACATGAGTTATGTGTGTGAACACCACTGATCATACGTGTACTGCTACATGAGTTATGTATGTGAACACCACTATCATACGTGTACGGCTACATGAGTTATGTGTGAGAACACCACTGATCATACGTGTACGGCTACATGAGTTATGTGTGTGACCACCACTGATCATACGTGTACTGCTACATGAGTTATGTGTGTGAACACCACTGATCATACGTGTACTGCTACATGAGTTATGTATGTGAACACCACTGATCATACGTGTACTGCTACATGAGTTATGTATGTGAACACCGCTGATCATACGTGTACGGCTACATGAGTTATGTATGTGAACACCACTGATCATACGTGTACGGCTACATGAGTTATGTATGTGAACACCACTGATCATACGTGTACGGCTACATGAGTTATGTATGTGAACACCACTGATCATACGTGTACTGCTGCATGAGTTATGTGTGAGAACACCACTGATCATACGTGTACTGTTACATGAGTTATGTGTGAGAACACCACTGATCATACGTGTACTGCTACATGAGTTATGTATGTGAACACCACTGATCATACGTGTACTGTTACATGAGTTATGTATGTGAGCCCCACTGATCATACGTGTACTGCTACGTGAGTTATGTGTGAGAACACCACTGATCATACGTGTACTGTTACATGAGTTATGTGTGAGAACACCACTGATCATACGTGTACTGTTACATGAGTTATGTGTGAGAACACCACTGATCATACGTGTACTGTTACATGAGTTATGTGTGAGAACACCACTGATCATACGTGTACTGCTACATGAGTTATGTGTGAGAACACCACTGATCATACGTGTACTGCTACATGAGTTATGTATGTGAACACCACTGATCATACGTGTACTGTTACATGAGTTATGTGTGAGAACACCACTGATCATACGTGTACTGCTACATGAGTTATGTGTGAGAACACCACTGATCATACGTGTACTGTTACATGAGTTATGTGTGAGAACACCACTGATCATACGTGTACTGCTACATGAGTTATGTGTGAGAACACCACTGATCATACGTGTACTGTTACATGCGTTATGTGTGAGAACACCACTGATTATACGTGTACTGCTACATGAGTTATGTGTGAGAACACCACTGATCATACGTGTACTGTTACATGAGTTATGTGTGAGAACACCACTGATCATACGTGTACTGTTACATGAGTTATGTGTGAGAACACCACTGATCATACGTGTACTGCTACATGAGTTATGTGTGAGAACACCACTGATCATACGTGTACTGCTACATGAGTTATGTATGTGAACACCACTGATCATACGTGTACTGTTACATGAGTTATGTATGTGAACACCACTGATCATACGTGTACTGCTACATGAGATATGTATGTGAACACCACTGATCATACATGTACGGCTACATGAGTTATGTGTGAGAACACCACTGATCATACATGTACGGCTACATGAGTTATGTGTGAGAACACCACTGATCATACATGTACGGCTACATGAGTTATGTATGTGAACACCACTGATCATACATGTACGGCTACATGAGTTATGTGTGAGAACACCACTGATCATACGTGTACTGTTACATGAGTTATGTGTGAGAACACCACTGATCATACGTGTACTGCTACGTGAGTTATGTATGTGAACACCACTGATCATACGTGTACTGCTACATGAGTTATGTATGTGAACACCACTGATCATACGTGTACTGCTACATGAGTTATGTATGTGAACACCACTGATCATACGTGTACTGCTACATGAGTTATGTATGTGAGCCCCACTGATCATACGTGTACGGCTACATGAGTTATGTATGTGAACACCACTGATCATACGTGTACGGCTACATGAGTTATGTATGTGAGCCCCACTGATCATACGTGTACGGCTACATGAGTTATGTATGTGAGAACACCACTGATCATACGTGTACGGCTACATGAGTTATGTATGTGAGAACACCACTGATCATACGTGTACGGCTACATGAGTTATGTATGTGAGAACACCACTGATCATACGTGTACGGCTACATGAGTTATGTGTGAGAACACCACTGATCATACGTGTACGGCTACATGAGTTATGTATGTGAGAACACCACTGACCATACGATACGTGTACTGTTACATGAGTTATGTGTGAGAACACCACTGATCATACGTGTACTGCTACATGAGTTATGTGTGAGAACACCACTGATCATACGTGTACTGCTACATGAGTTATGTATGTGAACACCACTGATCATACGTGTACTGTTACATGAGTTATGTATGTGAACACCACTGATCATACGTGTACTGCTACATGAGTTATGTATGTGAACACCACTGATCATACGTGTACTGTTACATGAGTTATGTATGTGAACACCACTGATCATACGTGTACTGCTACATGAGTTATGTATGTGAACACCACTGATCATACGTGTACTGCTACATGAGTTATGTGTGTGAACACCACTGATCATACGTGTACGGCTACATGAGTTATGTGTGAGAACACCACTGATCATACATGTACTGCTACATGAGTTATGTATGTGAACACCACTGACCATACGTGTACTGCTACATGAGTTATGTATGTGAACACCACTGACCATACGTGTACTGCTACATGAGTTATGTGTGAGAACACCACTGATCATACGTGTACGGCTACATGAGTTATGTATGTGAGCCCCACTGATCATACGTGTACGGCTACATGAGTTATGTGTGAGAACACCACTGATCATACGTGTACTGTTACATGAGTTATGTGTGGGAACACCACTGATTATACGTGTACGGCTACATGAGTTATGTGTGAGAACACCACTGATGATACGTGTACGGCTACATGAGTTATGTGTGTGAACACCACTGATCATACGTGTACTGCTACATGAGTTATGTATGTGAACACCACTATCATACGTGTACGGCTACATGAGTTATGTGTGAGAACACCACTGATCATACGTGTACGGCTACATGAGTTATGTGTGTGACCACCACTGATCATACGTGTACTGCTACATGAGTTATGTGTGTGAACACCACTGATCATACGTGTACTGCTACATGAGTTATGTATGTGAACACCACTGATCATACGTGTACTGCTACATGAGTTATGTATGTGAACACCGCTGATCATACGTGTACGGCTACATGAGTTATGTATGTGAACACCACTGATCATACGTGTACGGCTACATGAGTTATGTATGTGAACACCACTGATCATACGTGTACGGCTACATGAGTTATGTATGTGAACACCACTGATCATACGTGTACGGCTACATGAGTTATGTATGTGAACACCACTGATCATACGTGTACTGCTGCATGAGTTATGTGTGAGAACACCACTGATCATACGTGTACTGTTACATGAGTTATGTGTGAGAACACCACTGATCATACGTGTACTGCTACATGAGTTATGTATGTGAACACCACTGATCATACGTGTACTGTTACATGAGTTATGTATGTGAGCCCCACTGATCATACGTGTACTGCTACGTGAGTTATGTGTGAGAACACCACTGATCATACGTGTACTGTTACATGAGTTATGTGTGAGAACACCACTGATCATACGTGTACTGTTACATGAGTTATGTGTGAGAACACCACTGATCATACGTGTACTGCTACATGAGTTATGTGTGAGAACACCACTGATCATACGTGTACTGCTACATGAGTTATGTATGTGAACACCACTGATCATACGTGTACTGTTACATGAGTTATGTGTGAGAACACCACTGATCATACGTGTACTGCTACATGAGTTATGTGTGAGAACACCACTGATCATACGTGTACTGTTACATGAGTTATGTGTGAGAACACCACTGATCATACGTGTACTGCTACATGAGTTATGTGTGAGAACACCACTGATCATACGTGTACTGTTACATGCGTTATGTGTGAGAACACCACTGATTATACGTGTACTGCTACATGAGTTATGTGTGAGAACACCACTGATCATACGTGTACTGTTACATGAGTTATGTGTGAGAACACCACTGATCATACGTGTACTGTTACATGAGTTATGTGTGAGAACACCACTGATCATACGTGTACTGCTACATGAGTTATGTGTGAGAACACCACTGATCATACGTGTACTGCTACATGAGTTATGTATGTGAACACCACTGATCATACGTGTACTGTTACATGAGTTATGTATGTGAACACCACTGATCATACGTGTACTGCTACATGAGTTATGTATGTGAACACCACTGATCATACATGTACGGCTACATGAGTTATGTGTGAGAACACCACTGATCATACATGTACGGCTACATGAGTTATGTGTGAGAACACCACTGATCATACATGTACGGCTACATGAGTTATGTATGTGAACACCACTGATCATACATGTACGGCTACATGAGTTATGTGTGAGAACACCACTGATCATACGTGTACTGTTACATGAGTTATGTGTGAGAACACCACTGATCATACGTGTACTGCTACGTGAGTTATGTATGTGAACACCACTGATT
This sequence comes from Mactromeris polynyma, assembly GCA_032209605.1. Classification (NCBI taxonomy): domain Eukaryota; kingdom Metazoa; phylum Mollusca; class Bivalvia; order Venerida; family Mactridae; genus Mactromeris; species Mactromeris polynyma. The sequence continues at coordinate 9,567,070 of JASFXZ010000026.1, read as the reverse complement.
ATACGTGTACTGCTACATGAGTTATGTATGTGAACACCACTGATCATACGTGTACTGCTACATGAGTTATGTATGTGAGCCCCACTGATCATACGTGTACGGCTACATGAGTTATGTATGTGAACACCACTGATCATACGTGTACGGCTACATGAGTTATGTATGTGAACACCACTGATCATACGTGTACGGCTACATGAGTTATGTACGTGAACACCACTGATAATACGTGTACTGCTACATGAGTTATGTACGTGAGCCCCGCTGATTATACAAGTAACTATTTAGGTCCTAGAGGTCCAACTTTGTGCTGGCTGATGTGTGCTTTGGTGGCTTCCTATCTCCCCGCCAAAATAAGACCCAACTTGGATTATATGAACAAGGGAGAGAACTCTGTCATCACACAGCTTCTCATGTCATCAGAGTAGTCTGGAGCGAGACACGTTATAATGTTGTGATAAACCGCAGTATACTGTTGTCTAAGAAATGAAAATAGTTTACTAGTAACTGCAACAGTCAATTTATTAAGCCTGTCCTTATGGATACATTCTGTTACCATAATAATGAATTTACCAATGACTACATTCACTATCATGAAGTATTTATTTGTCAAGTAGATAAGGGAATCTTTGTACTCAAAAACCAATATAAATCAATATTCAACGTTGCTTTGACGATTTTGGTATTTCAATACTCCTGTGTGAAAGGTGTCACATTGACACGGATACATGCTGACAAGTACTGTACTCATTACTCTAATACAATAAAACTATTTGTATATGGGACATTGACAGCAATACAATAAAACTATTTGTATACGGGACCTTGACAGCAATGCAATAAAACTGTTTGTATACGGGACATTGACAGCAATACAATAAAACTGTTTGTATACGGGACCTTGACAGCAATGCAATAAAACTGTTTGTATATGGGACATTGACAGCAATACAATAAAACTGTTTGTATACGGGACCTTGACAGCAATGCAATAAAACTGTTTGTATATGGGACATTGACAGCGATACAATAAAACTGTTTGTATATGTATATGGGACCTTGACAGCAATACAATAAAACTATTTGTATACGGGACCTTGACAGCAATACAATAAAACTGTTTGTATATGGGACATTGACAGCGATACAATAAAACTGTTTGTATATGGGACATTGACAGCAATACAATAAAACTGTTTGTATATGGGACCTTGACAGCAACACAATAAAACTGTTTGTATATGGGACCTTGACAGCAATACAATACAACTGTTTGTATATGGGACATTGCCAGCAATACAATAAAACTGTTTGTATATGGGACATTGACAGCAATACAATAAAACTGTTTGTATATGGGACATTGACAGCAATACTATAAAACTGTTTGTATATGGGACCTTGACAGCAATACAATAAAACTGGTTGTATATGGGACCTTGACAGCGATACAATAAAACTGTTTGTATATGGGACCTTGACAGCAATACAATAAAACTGTTTGTATATGGGACCTTGACAGCGATACAATAAAACTGTTTGTATATGGGACCTTGACAGCGATACAATAAAACTGTTTGTATATGGGACCTTGACAGCGATACAATAAAACTGGTTGTATATGGGACCTTGACAGCGATACAATAAAACTGTTTGTATATGGGACCTTGACAGCAATACAATAAAACTGTTTGTATATGGGACCTTGACAGCAATACTATAAAACTGTTTGTATATGGGACCTTGACAGCAATACAATAAAACTGGTTGTATATGTATATGGGACATTGACAGCAATACAATAAAACTGTTTGTATATGGGACCTTGACAGCAATACAATAAAACTGGTTGTATATGGGACCTTGACAGCAATACAATAAAACTGGTTGTATATGTATATGGGACATTGACAGCAATACAATAAAACTATTTGTATACGGGACCTTGACAGCAATACAATAAAACTGGTTGTATATGGGACCTTGACAGCAATACAATAAAACTGGTTGTATATGTATATGGGACATTGACAGCAATACAATAAAACTATTTGTATACGGGACCTTGACAGCAATACAATAAAACTGTTTGTATATGGGACATTGACAGCAATACAATAAAACTGGTTGTATATGTATACGGGACCTTGACAGCAATACAATAAAACTGGTTGTATATGGGACCTTGACAGCAATACAATAAAACTGTTTGTATATGGGACCTTGACAGCAACACAATAAAACTGTTTGTATATGGGACCTTGACAGCGATACAATACAACTGTTTGTATATGGGACCTTGACAGCAATACAATAAAACTGTTTGTATATGGGACATTGACAGCAATACAATAAAACTGTTTGTATATGGGACCTTGACAGCAGTACAATAAAACTGTTTGTATATGGGACATTGCCAGCAATACAATAAAACTGTTTGTATATGGGACATTGACAGCAATACAATAAAACTGTTTGTATATGGGACCTTGACAGCAGTACAATACAACTGTTTGTATATGGGACATTGACAGCGATACAATACAACTGTTTGTATATGGGACCTTGACAGCAACACAATAAAACTGTTTGTATATGGGACATTGACAGCGATACAATAAAACTGTTTGTATATGGGACCTTGACAGCAATACAATAAAACTGTTTGTATATGGGACCTTGACAGCAATACAATAAAACTGTTTGTATATGGGACCTTGACAGCGATACAATACAACTGTTTGTATATGGGACCTTGACAGCAATACAATAAAACTGTTTGTATATGGGACATTGACAGCAATACAATAAAACTGTTTGTATATGGGACCTTGACAGCAGTACAATAAAACTGTTTGTATATGGGACCTTGACAGCAATACAATAAAACTGTTTGTATATGGGACATTGACAGCAATACAATAAAACTGTTTGTATATGGGACCTTGACAGCAATACAATAAAACTGTTTGTATATGGGACATTGACAGCGATACAATACAACTGTTTGTATATGGGACCTTGTCAGCAACACAATAAAACTGTTTGTATATGGGACATTGACAGCGATACAATAAAACTGTTTGTATATGGGACCTTGACAGCAATACAATAAAACTGTTTGTATATGGGACCTTGACAGCAATACAATAAAACTGTTTGTATATGGGACCTTGACAGCAATACAATAAAACTGTTTGTATATGGGACATTGACAGCGATACAATAAAACTGTTTGTATATGGGACCTTGACAGCAATACAATAAAACTGTTTGTATATGGGACCTTGACAGCAATACAATAAAACTGTTTGTATATGGGACATTGACAGCAACACAATCTTGGTCCTAGAGCAATTTGTTTTTGACTCTAATATATCTGAAAATATTGAACATGTAAGAGAAGTCTGATGTCAAATATCTGCCTACCGACGGACCCACACACATGTTGCGTGAGATACACCTCCACCCCAAATATCTGCCTACCGACGGACCCACACACATGTTGCGTGAGATACTCCTCCACCCCAAATATCTGCCTACCGACGGACCCACACACATGTTGCGTGAGATACTCCTCCACCCCAAATATCTGCCTACCGACGGACCCACACACATGTTGCGTGAGATACACCTCCACCCCAAATATCTGCCTACCGACGGACCCACACACATGTTGCGTGAGATACACCTCCACCCCAAATATCTGCCTACCGACGGACCCACACACATGTTGCGTGAGATACACCTCCACCCCAAATATCTGCCTACCGACGGACCCACACACATGTTGCGTGAGATACACCTCCACCCCAAATATCTGCCTACCGACGGACCCACACACATGTTGCGTGAGATACACCTCCACCCCAAATATCTGCCTACCGACGGACCCACACACATGTTGCGTGAGATACACCTCCACCCCAAATATCTGCCTACCGACGGACCCACACACATGTTGCGTGAGATACTCCTCCACCCCAAATATCTGCCTACCGACGGACCCACACACATGTTGCGTGAGATACTCCTCCACCCCCAAATATCTGCCTACCGACGGACCCACACACATGTTGCGTGAGATACTCCTCCACCCCCCAAATATCTGCCTACCGACGGACCCACACACATGTTGCGTGAGATACTCCTCCACCCCCCAAATATCTGCCTACCGACGGACCCACACACATGTTGCGTGAGATACACCTCCACCCCCAAATATCTGCCTACCGACGGACCCACACACATGTTGCGTGAGATACTCCTCCACCCCAAATATCTGCCTACCGACTGACCCACACACATGCTGCGTGAGATACTCCTCCACCCCAAATATCTGCCTACCGACGGACCCACACACATGTTGCGTGAGATACCCCCCAAATATCTGCCTACCGACGGACCCACACACATGTTGCGTGAGATACACCTCCACCCCAAATATCTGCCTACCGACGGACCCACACACATGTTGCGTGAGATACTCCTCCACCCCAAATATCTGCCTACCGACGGACCCACACACATGTTGCGTGAGAAACACCTCCACCCCCAAATATCTGCCTACCGACGGACCCACACACATGTTGCGTGAGATACCCCCCCCCCCCCCAAATATCTGCCTACCGACGGACCCACACACATGTTGCGTGAGATACTCCTCCACCCCAAATATCTGCCTACCGACGGACCCACACACATGCTGCGTGAGATACCCCCCCCCCCTAATATCTGCCTACCGACGGACCCACACACATGTTGCGTGAGATACACCTCCACCCCAAATATCTGCCTACCGACGGACCCACACACATGTTGCGTGAGATACACCTCCACCCCAAATATCTGCCTACCGACGGACCCACACACATGTTGCGTGAGATACACCTCCACCCCAAATATCTGCCTACCGACGGACCCACACACATGTTGCGTGAGATACTCCTCCACCTCCAAATATCTGCCTACCGACGGACCCACACACATGTTGCGTGAGATACACCTCCACCTCCAAATATCTGCCTACCGACGGACCCACACACATGTTGCGTGAGATACACCTCCACCTCCAAATATCTGCCTACCGACGGACCCACACACATGTTGCGTGAGATACACCTCCACCTCCAAATATCTGCCTACCGACGGACCCACACACATGTTGCGTGAGATACTCCTCCACCCCCCAAATATCTGCCTACCGACGGACCCACACGCATGTTGCGTGAGATACACCTCCACCCCCAAATATCTGCCTACCGACGGACCCACACACATGTTGCGTGAGAAACACCTCTACCTCAAATATCTGCCTACCGACGGACCCACACACATGTTGCGTGAGATACACCTCCACCCCAAATATCTGCCTACCGACGGACCCACACACATGTTGCGTGAGATACACCTCTACCTCAAATATCTGCCTACCGACGGACCCACACACATGTTGCGTGAGATACTCCTCCACCCCCAAATATCTGCCTACCGACGGACCCACACACATGTTGCGTGAGATACACCTCCACCCCCAAATATCTGCCTACCAACGGACCCACACACATGTTGCGTGAGATACTCCCCCCCAAAAAAAAAAATAGGGGCGATGTAGCAATATCTATTTATTTTACCGGCAATGGAATTACATCAAAATGTCTGTAATAAATCTGTATAGAACCAGGTTTTACATGGCTCGAATATATATACCTATACTTCTCTAACGAAGAATTTAGTGCCGTAAGAACAAAAACATTTCTACTTGCTTCGTTAACTTTTTAGCTGACCACGTAATGGTGTCAATATTAAGACGTTTGATTTCCTAGATACTGAGACAAGTGCTCCCGCTTGAACTAATGATGAGCAGGAATCCATTAATTGTGTTTATAATATACGTATAGTTCTCTCGCCTCTCGACAGATTTGCAAACACATTATAATGTGATCTGGGTTTAGTTTTAGAATGATAGAACTGTATAAGAATATTGTCTTCAATATTTACCCGCCATTCCATTCGTAATTGGCCCACTATCTAAATTGAATTTCTTATGTCCTCAAAATCAATCGAATTAATAAATAAAGTCTTTTTTAACACTGTCAATGCTCACTACCAATTATGCAATCTTGTTCTTGAAACTAAACAAAAAAGATTTTCACCACTTAAGTACATTTGTTTGTGAAACATTATTTATGAAAATATTTTATGCCAATAAACTATATGTTATGTTATGTAATTGTATTTTTCTTCAATATTACACGCCATTACATACATAATTTTTTGGGTCAATATGACATTTGTGTTGTTGTTCTTGATTTTCCAACGAACCACGAATGATCACTCTTGCTACCATATTCGCAAAAAATCTCCATATGTAATTAAGCGGTTACAGTTGTCTCCCTTTAATCAATACTGGATTATCCAAGGTTAAATGTAGGCGTTTATTGACTTTCTGTCCCACGTATGACATAGAGGTCAACGTGTGTCGTAAACATTCAGTCGGTCACCTGATAAACACAGGTTGATGTGGTGAATAAAACTAAGGAAGAGAAATTTTAATTATTTGAAATATTACTAAGTTACGAACAACATATTTTTTTCTACACACGTGCTTAACCTTTTTTTTAACAATCACCTGTTAACACTTTGTGTTTGCCACCTTGAGGGCGCTGCTCTGGGGAGGTTATAATGTGTATTCAATACGATTAGTTAAATAATTAGCGGACGAGATTGGATTCATTGGGTTTATATCAAAATAAACATTTATAAACTGTTGACGTACTAAAACACAATGTTTCGGATACATGTGTACTAACATCGTTACCTACATCGATTTGAACCTAAATCAAATTATATGCGTCACCATTTCCATGGTTTTACAGCGATATTTATTTCGAATGTTCACCACATTGATGTCTGGGTCTGAGGTAGACTTTACGTAGTGTATATCAATTTCGAAATTAAAAATAAAACTATGAACATCTGTTGTATAAACACAAATGTGAAAGTTATATTATGATACAGAATGTTACAGAAATCCAGTTTCTAATCTGATCTGCGTAAAAGCTGCATCACATGTATTTAAACATTTCTTGTACGATGGCAAATGAGAGAATATTTGTTCACACTACTAAACGAGAACAGACTTGTCGACCACTGTCCTGAATTTAAAGAAGTTAAAGATAACCAGTTGCCTTAGGTTAAGGGTCAAGTTAAGTTAAAATAAAGTCATGTTTTGAGGAACTCGAAAAATCGGTCAAGTCAAACTTCATTTATTTTCGGATAGTTAATAAAACATTTAACATTAACTATATTTAGCTATTTACCGACAAGTTGACCACATCGCGATGATAATCGAGTCAAAAACTTCGACTTTTAACTTTTTGTGGAAAATTTACACTGCGACAAAGTGAATTGTAAAGCTTAATTTCCTGTTAAGTCGACAAGTCGATGGAGGAAACTGCATTCCGTAGTCCTGATTGCGGTATCTCGATACTGATCTATATCATAGTTCACCTTGAGTTTCAATAAGTTTACCAAATATCTTTAACCAAAATATTTGAAATACACATTTTGATAAAAACTAATCAACTACAGGCATAGCTTTGCTATTTAACGTTTTATGTATATCGATTGTTATTCAACTTAACGATTTTTAACCACGGTCACGCTTGATGAGTGTGACAAATTACGTACGAAAAGTTGACAGTATGATCGAGATGAATCTAGTTTTGCCTTGACAAAAGACCAAACTATAGTTCACGAGAATGCGCAATAAATGTACCTCATTAGTGCTTAAAATAGAACCTCGGGTCATGACATAGATATTCATAATAGCATTTCACCTTGTGCCAGTAACCTAGAGCGATAACGCACATTAAACATACGCTATTCACCTTGACGTCTCGTTATATACACAGACAGCGCGGTTAAAACATGCTTCAATGAATGCACGCTAAGTAATCAGACGACTTGTGTGTTACACAATTATTTAGGTGAATAAAAGTGCATTCTTTCGATTTGAAGCGAATGGCACGCCCTGGAATAGAACAAATTCAAACATCGTTATTTACATTGATGTCAGAATCTGAGTTATATCGAATGTGAATCGATGGGCATAGTATAAAGTATGGAGTGGAGTCTTGGAGTGGAGTCTTGGAGTGGAGTCTTGGAGTGGAGTCTTGGAGTGGAGTCTGGAGTCTGACCTTGGAGCTGATTTTTGGAGCTGGTGCATTATTATAAGTATTACCTTTAACTAGCAGGTTACAAGATAATAATACACCAGAGACCTATTTCAACAGTGTGTTTGTACAATGTGTCTACCCAGTGTCCATGATTAGTTCAGTAGAGGTTAAATGGTCCCCTGAGACCCTACTTGACCAGTTTCTTGTATTTAATGGTCTTAAATGGTACCTGCTTCTTCAGAAAGGAACATGTTTGCAATGTAATTCACGCATCCGTGTCCTCAGAAAGTACACTTTAAAAAAAACAAGTCATATTTTCATCACCCATTTTTTTACTGAAACTGACAGGTATAATAAAGTTTATATAAGTATAAATAATGTAACCAAGATGCATATACATAATAATCAAAAGTTATAAAAAGTCCCAGCAAACAATTCCAATAATAGGATATTTTCCAGTATAGATCCAAGTTACTATATTAAGAACATGAAAACCCAATTCCAAGGCCAGAATTCTCATTCCAAAAATTCAGCTCCAAGGTCAGACTTCAGACTCCACTCAAATACTCCACTCCAAGACTCCACTCCATACTTTATACTATGCCGAATCGATGCGGGGCGAATGCAACAAGCGTAATATTATTCCTCATTATTTCGGTCAACTGTTCAGTAATACAGGCGCGGTTCTAGGATTCTAGATAGAAGGTCATGTTGGTATGATACGTTCACTCCCGCTTGGTGTATTGGGGAAGAGTGGGGTGGCGTTCAACGTGTTTACTGTGCATATGATTGTCCATCCAATATTAAGAATTCAGAGTAAATATTTGCCAGCAATGAAAAAAAACCCATTTAATTTAAAATTCCTGTTCCTCAATTTTAAACTACAACAAAACCTCATTTAAAGACAAACTCATAACTATGACCATCTCAGTAACAAGGTCGTATCTTCAATGCTCAGTTTGTCTTCCATATTGTAACTCGATAATAAGAATCAATTCACAACTAAGACAGGGTGTTTCATAACCAATGACATTCATATAAGAGGTTTCTGTGTATATTAACATCTTGAGTATTCTTGTATAACTAATGGACCTGATATTAGCGTTTGAACCATGAATGTTATTTTACTGTTAATATATCTATCACCTTTGATGACGCACACCTTATATCTTCCGCCGCTGATTTAAGTGGGGAAGTTGTCAATTGCTTGTGTAAGACGAGGAAGTACCACAGGAACACTGGTTTATGTCAACTAACCGCCGTACATAATTGAAATATTGTTGTGAAAACATATACTCCCAAAACAATACAACTGCCTCGGGCACATGCAGTTCCCGTGGTGCGGACTTTCTTAAAGTTCCAGAAGCCCTACGGGACGGTACCACACCCGTAAGTCTCATCTGACCGATGAATGAATGTTGTGCATGCTGATATTTCAGCAACTGGTTATACGGCGTCTCTACAGGTCCAGAATGTTCCAAATTCGTTCGGGCCGCACTACATGCCGTGCCGTACCCACGGGCTCTCGATGTTTTGGCCCTTACGCTGTCCGGGAACTGACCTACGCATACTGTTGTACTTCAATGCGGAAATAGTCATGTGCTACTGACAAGCGCCTAGTCAAATTATGCCGTCGAATAAGCTCGGGAAATCGGTAGTTTGTATGAGAACATTCATTAAGTGCATATATTAGAAGCGCTTGCATGCGGTCTCTTAGTGTATTTTCTGTCTGATGCAATATTACAGAAGACGGAACGATCTACTTGAACGTTAATTGTTTCTACATGCATTCCAGATCCTGTATAAATTGGCTTATCACGCTCTGTCCATGGAGACGTGACCATTACGGTGCCACCACACGCCGTGAACAGCATTTCAACTTGCTTATATGGGTCAATGCCGCGTATGTGAAATGCGATAATATCAATTGACTGCGATGGTTTACATTAGACGACACAATGGTTCTGTCACGAAAAATGTCTGTGACCAATTATGTATCTCATAACTAGATCAATATTATCATGACTTAAAGCTGCATGATTATTGCACGATGAAGTCCACAATAGGATACAGCGATATAAGTACTGTTGTGGTCATGCAAGTGCTGTTTTACTATTGTTGTTTATACTTTCTTTATTTAATTTTTGGACTGAAAGCGAAACAGACATATTAAGTTATGTACTTCATTGTTTATATTCCAGTTTCACCTCTCACTTTGTTGATGCCATTGTTGGTAGCATTTGTTGGTTTCAGGGTTTACGCCTCAATAGACTCGCAGTTATATACGGCGCTCAGGTGACCTCATCAGTGGTCCTGGGTTAACCAACTAGTACAAGGTAGCTCCACCCCAAACAACTAACAACTTCCCTACATAAATCATAGCTCAGAGGTGGAGGACAAATACATTGGATGCATTATCTTCAGTTAAATTGTCATTGAAGAATATACGCCAATCCCGGGTGTCGAACCCACGACCTCTATATTAGAAGTCGAGCGCTCTACCGACTGAGCTAACCGGGAGCTAACCGGGCAGACTTATTATATAAACTTCCCTGTTTGTAGACCACTGTTGTAGCTACTGTCTTCGGTGATGTTCGGCTTTTATCAGTATTATTTCAACTTTCATTTGTCATATTAATTGTTTAATATTGTTTGGGCATATTTATTTACAAATTTCCGTAACAAATCGTAAACTATTAATTGTTGGTAACCCAGGAACACAGAATCAACTGCTAAAATTCTGTTGGATTGCGGGGTAAACCTTCAAGTTAACAAACGTTCGGAAAATACAGGTATATCCGTTCGTTCATTCGGAAGTGGTTTTGAGCAAATATTTGACTGTAATTGTGGGTAACAACTATCTTATCACTTACATGCGTGCATCCGATCAATAAAGATCATTGTTAATTGATAGCATTGCATTATATGACGTCATTCTCCATATATATCTGGTTATTTAGTACAAGGTTTGTAAGAATACAGATCGTAAAGATATATATAAATACACACCAGACGTGTTACAACTAGTGGGTTGTTGGCATTCAGCCGGTAGAGTGATCGACTGTCGATGCGGAGGTTCCAGGTTCTAACCCCGGATGTTCATCGGAACAAGTTGACCGAGGATAATAATACCGGAAGTCGCGTGTTCACAATCTCTGATGCATGTGGTGAAGTTGTCAGTTGTTTGTGGATGAACTTGTTAGTAGTACTGGTTGGTAATTCGGAATCACCGGGTAGGTCAACTGACCGTCAATAATAAATGAAACACTGGTGAAAACGGCGTACGAATCTCCATCACAACAAAGAATCTCGGTAAATATTATACATATTCCAAAATGTTAAATCTATTAATAGACAGATAACTTTATACAGATGGAGTACACTTTACATAGCATTTTATTATTATTATTTGTTGGCTGTTCCAAACATTGACTTGTCGATAACGTACTTCTGGTGTACATTTGTCTCCCTCTTCCTACAGAATTAAATGTTACACCTAAATAGGTTGCACGTTATGCCAAATGCCGATTTGTCATGTTCCCCTTTGTATTTCATACCCCGAGATATATTTAGAATTTTGTTCCATGTATATTAAGTTTTACTTTATACCTCTCCTATTTAAAGCCTTATGTCTTTCTACCCGTGTCAGAATGTATTCTGTGTTATTTCCCGATTCATTATTTTGTCTGTCTCTAGATCTGTGAGCGGAGTCCTGCTATGTCGGTTGTTCTTTCCATCATTATATACCTGCGTAGGTTAATTAATTGATTAAATTCTTTGATCAGGTGCGACGTTTCCAGATTGTCATTTTGTCAGGTTTCTGTTTAGTTAAGTTACCAAGACACACTAGAATGGTACAATAATATCATTTTATGTACCACATTTGGACAAACGCACTTCAAGTATTTTAGCTCCCAAATTAAGACGATTTATATTTCAGAGGGTGTAAAATTAAACATAAGAGTACATTAAGATTGATTTTTTCTTAAACAGCACTAAAATCAAAAAGCACAACATGGCCTCACTTTAAAACGTATACAAGTACATTTTGAATCATACAAATGGACTTTTAAAGTTTGGCGCATACGCACTGTCGCACAACAGTTTATCGATAATGAACATCATTCCACCATGTGATGTTAGACCTTTAGTTTCGTACATAGTGTACTTAAAATATACGATGGAAAAATGAGCAATTAGCGGTATCGACATCTGTGGACCAACGGGAACTGTGCTGTGACTTGAGTCACTGATGCAAGTATCACTTGATTGCTCAATGTGATCAGACCATTACGTGCTCGGTCGACCTTCAACTTCAACGCGATATTAAGTTTTACATCAAAAAGATACACCCGATGTCTATATATAACTGTTGAATGATGTTTGTTGTTGCTACATCTTAACCATATATAACTGTTGAAGGATGTTTGTTGTTGCTACATCTTAACCATATATAACTGTTGAAGGATGTTTGTTGTTGCTACATCTTAACCATATATAACTGTTGAATGATGTTTGTTGTTGCTAACATCTTTACCATATAGAACTGTTGAATGATGTTTGTTGTTGCTACATCTTTACCATATAGAACTGTTGAAGGATGTTTGTTGTTGCTACATCTTAACCATATATAACTGTTGAAGGATGTTTGTTGTTGCTACATCTTTACGATATAGAACTGTTGAAGGATGTTTGTTGTTGCTACATCTTACCATATATAACTGTTGAAGGATGTTTGTTGTTGCTACATCTTTACCATATAGAACTGTTGAATGATGTTTGTTGTTGCTACATCTTAACCACATATAACTGTTGATGTATGTTTGTTGTTGCTACATCTTTACCATATAGAACTGTTGAAGGATGTTTGTTGTTGCTACATCTTAACCATATATAACTGTTGAAGGATGTTTGTTGTTGCTACATCTTAACCATATATAACTGTTGATGTATGTTTGTTGTTGCTGCATCTTAACCATATATAACTGTTGAAGGATGTTTGTTGTTGCTACATCTTTACCATATAGAACTGTTGAATGATGTTTGTTGTTGCTACAGCTTAACCACATATAACTGTTGATGTATGTTTGTTGTTGCTACATCTTTACCATATAGAACTGTTGAAGGATGTTTGTTGTTGCTACATCTTAACCATATATAACTGTTGAAGGATGTTTGTTGTTGCTACATCTTAACCATATATAACTGTTGATGTATGTTTGTTGTTGCTGCATCTTAACCATATATAACTGTTGAAGGATGTTTGTTGTTGCTACATCTTAACCATATATAACTGTTGAAGGACGTTTGTTGTTGCTAAAGACCCTAATCGTACGCCATACAATCCGAGAAATATTCGGGTAAATATTCTGACCGCGCTCTAAGATGTTGCGCCCATTTATCATCAACTGTTAAATTACGCTTTAACGCACCTGGCATCGTCTGCAACACTGAATCTACTCACCCTGCACGCAATTCCGGACCGCTCTCCTCATACAAGTAGTACTATCAGCGAGGAGGAATAAAAAGGACATTATCGCGTATTCTGTAATATTTAACGTTAAGATGGCGCGTGTACCATCATACATGAACTATTAGTTTTTATGAACTGTTTGTCTGAGACCAGCGTTGAGAATCTCATAATCCGATTTCAATGTGTCCTTCTGTAGCACGAACCGACACATGTGTGACACAGAACTTACCGGAGCAGTTAGACACGTGTGTGACACAGAACTCACCGGAGCAGTTAGACACGTGTTCTTGTATTATTGTAATAACCAATACTTCACAGTACAGTCACGAATGACCATTCAAAGACTGCATGTTTGACGGTAGCAGGTTACCGCTCTCTGTGAACCTTTCAGGAACATGTGCAATTTCTTCACAAAAGAAGCAGAAGTTATCACCAAGTATGCTTATGTGACAATACGCTAAATGTTTGTTTGCGATGCTATCCACGTCTCGATTTCCTGTTGTTTGTGAGCAATGTAATTCACGAGTCATATAACATACAATGTATCAAATAATTAAAATCTCATTCCAAAACTTGTGAATAAGCCTATCACAAACTGCCATTTTAATGATGTATTCACTGTGTCCATGTACTATACAACAGACTTACTACTAGACATGTATCGACAGAACAAATGTGTCCCAACTTCACTTAATCAAAGGTCCATGACTCTCTTAGTGGAGAGGAGCGTGAAACCCCATTTCACACGCTGATATACTTAGCTAAACATTTGACTATACGTGCCGTTTATATTTCCTGTACTGTCGGACGTCCAACGGTCCAGGAAATACGAACGCATGTGACAAAACATGAATGTGACACAATTATGATTGCGTCGAGCCTGTACGACAACCAACCGGTCCTGTGCCTGGGTTGTAGATTTTGTGCGACTGCCTCCGTTTCGACGCATGACATTTCAATGTGTCTGGTAACGTTGCAACATCCTTCCAACGACGCTCTGCGACACGCCAAGACGACGTGCAACCTGTCCTTGAGAGAGCCCTGCTTCAAGAAAACCAATGCCTCTATTGCATCTGCATTATCGAGATGCCTTCAATGTTGTACATTCGCCATATTTACTGACAATTTTCAACACAACAGTGCGTAAAATCGAACAAAACATTCAGCATGTTGACATGTACACGATAGTACATGTACTCCAACCACCCGCTTTACGTGTGTACGCCAATTCCTGTACTCCCCGTGCAAGGTCACCGTGACATTTTAATAAAAAATGGCAGATTAGCTAACCATTTACATGTATACACTTATTGCAAATAAAACACCTCTGGTTACGCCCCTAGGTTGTTTGCGTACACACTGTACCAGCTCTGGTTACGCCCCTAGGTTGTTTGCGTACACACT
The DNA here is from genome assembly GCA_032209605.1 of Mactromeris polynyma. Lineage (NCBI taxonomy): Eukaryota > Metazoa > Mollusca > Bivalvia > Venerida > Mactridae > Mactromeris > Mactromeris polynyma. Next base: position 9,552,013 of record JASFXZ010000026.1, on the reverse strand, counting down.
GTACCAACTCTGGTTACGCCCCTAGGTTGTTTGCGTACACACTGTACCAGCTCTGGTTACGCCCCTATGTTGTTTGCGTACACACTGTACCAACTCTGGTTACGCCCCTAGGTTGTTTGCGTACACACTGTACCAGCTCTGGTTACGCCCCTAGGTTGTTTGCGTACACACTGTACCAGCTCTGGTGACGCCCCTAGGTTGTTTGCGTACACACTGTACCAGCTCTGGTGACGCCCCTAGGTTGTTTGCGTACACACTGTACCAGCTCTGGTTACGCCCCTAGGTTGTTTGCGTACACACTGTACAAGCTCTGGTTACGCCCCTAGGTTGTTTGCGTACACACTGTACCAGCTCTGGTGACGCCCCTAGGTTGTTTGCGTACACACTGTACCAGATCTGGTTACGCCCCTATATTGTTTGCGTACACACTGTACCAGCTCTGGTTACGCCCCTAGTTCCTTAAAACCTGAACCCGGTTTCTAAATTGCCTCGTTGACTAAGAACAACAGAACAGAGTCATTAATTAATATCTTAAGGTTCACAACCGTCAAAACAATGTCGTTTTTAAAGTACAATTTAATAATAAAAAACATGTCGTCGTAAATGTGCCGCATTGTATAGGCTGTAAAATAGGTTTCATTATAATCATTATTATTATTTTCATGGTGAAGCTTGTTTATTTTTATAGAACACTAGTTTATGTACTCAATAAGCGGATCGTCAGTGACCTAGTTTTCTGACATTCCTCTCAACTCTCAGTGTTGGTTGTATGTAAACGTGACTGTTGTCATGTTGTATATTTAGATTGTTGTAGATTGTCGCTACGTCAGCTGAATCGTGTCACTAGTCCAAGGTTAACGTACAAGTTCACGCCATTGATTAGTGATAATGAGCGATTATTAATTACAGTAAACCCTCACTTGATGCCCTCACAAAAATGAAGACCAAATCATGCATTATGCCATACTTAAATTGACAAGTTTTTATTTTCAAGTCCATATTTAACTAGATAATCAAACCTCTTTGTAACTTACGCCGACTTCTGACGGTCGTCGTGACCGAGTATTTATGGTCGCTGACTCCCAATCACTTGCCTCTTTCCGCTGCAGGTTTGAGATTCAATCCCTAGTATGTTTATGAGAGGATGGCATGCTATCTAGCTGGCTATATGAAGGCGGTTCTACCCAGGTGCCAGAAGTGTCACCTTGGACCTTCCCCTACCCTAATAGCTGGGAAAGACCCGGATTTTATATGACTATAATCCCTAGTACGCACTGGTATTGTTACAGAGGGTTCACTGTATTGTATCTTTATAAAATACGGTTTTGAGCGCCGTGTTTTAGGATTGGTCAAGCTTTTTGAAGAGTGATCAAATCATCACAAACAATGGTTTCGGTAGCAAAGAAGTCAAAATATAGAATATATTACAGTATGGCAGATATTTTTCTAGGACATTTTATTTCTACGGTGGCGTCGAAAACTTGCGTGTCTCTTTGTGTCACCGAATTGTTCTGTGACACGGGTTAAACAACTTATAATTATTTGGTTTTCCACGGAAGTGACATGCATTATCAACATGTTTATGTTGTTGTTAGGAAACCTGCGTTATGATGAACTATTCGTATTTATGATTTATTTATTTATATATGGTTTTATGGCGCATCGACAACTTCGGTCATTTAGCGCGCAAGGAATGTAAAAAACATGTGAAACTAAAAAGGTTTACGACATATACTTGTATATGTTAAATTGGTGTAAATATAGTCGTATTTATGAAAGTATCAATGTATGTATCAATAAGGTACTACAGTTATATTGTCGTGTAAACGAGCATTATATATTGAATTTCTGTGATAATATAGCATCATTGTCCATCATTTATAAAAAAAATATGTTCACATTGCCAAATAAGGACAGCTTTGAAGAGGAACGTTTCGAGTATTTAACAAGGCAATCTTCATCATTCCTATAACTATACCCATATATCTCGTAATGGAGCCCACCCGGCTGACTCAGTGGGTAGAGCGCTAGACTTTCATCCGGCAGATCCGGGTTCGATTCCCGGGTTGGGCAGGTTATGTTTTTCCATGACATTGGCTATGGTCATGTCCTCCACATGTGAAGAAGTTGTCAGTTTTTGTGGAAGAGCGAGTTAGTACTAGTAATTACTTCCAGGAAAACTACTTCGGTCAACTTGCCGCCGTATATGACAGAGCAACTATTGAAATCCTGCGAGAGAAACGAACACTAAAACAAACCAATGATCTCAAATGAATTGGGTTTTCATGAAATGTGTCCGTGATGGTACTTTTTATTATTTATACGATGCAATAAAACATTTAGTTTTTCATTTTTAACTGTAAATGTGTACATTAAAACCTCTTACTAAATAGTATTTCATTTATACGAATTAGTATTTTGTTACAATGAATAACATTTCGTTGCAAAGAGAACAGTGAGTGTGGCACGTACTGGGCGCCATAGGTTTGCTTCTAGGAATTATAATTACAAAAATGCTATATTTAGTAACAATAGTTGAACCTTCAGCTCTGATATCACAAAACAATCATTAAACTGTCATGTTATGAATATTAATATATTGTCTAAGAGCATACTTTGTGAACTATATAAAGCCAACATTCCCTACACGTTTCACTCCGCATGCCGTAAAAACCCATATAATTTTAGTGAGATATCGGTAAAACAAACCCATTTAGAATATCGGTCGATTTTAAATACCAAGGTTCATATTTAGAGCGCGTGTCATGGTGCACCGTCTAGTCCACATCGCGAAAATGTAGATAATGTTATATGTTTGATATATTTGCAACGCATTAGTCCAATCGTCGACTGTAATAGATACATATACAGCCATATATTTTAACCCGATTATCAGGTAAGCACTATGCAGAATTGAATCACCAACGGGTCACCGCGGCGTGGTGCGTGTCGGTATTTACTTTTGCGCGGTTTACACTCACTACTTCCATTTTGAGCGGCCGGCACCTTATTCTCTTCCCTACCTCTCCCCGTGATGTTAACAGCATGTCTGCGAATGACCTAAACTGGTGGCACGACACAGGATTATACCGTGTAATTAGAATTTACGTGACCAACTGGTTACGGTATCAATCCGCGAAGTCAAAGTTTCGAATACCGATAGTGGTCTGTTCCGAAGTTGTCTCATCAGTCAGAAATGGCTGGTCGCCTAAATATAGGTTACTAATAAATAAACGCTTTACCTAAGTCCTACCCACCATACAAGTACAAGAACATAATGTTAGTGTGTATATATGGACGCATTAAACTGAAGGATTTGATTTAAGTGCTTCCAAATATGGGATAGTTTTCATTAACTTAAAAGTTCAAATCACAGCTATCAAAACATATATATAGAATGTTCAGGTTATTGCGCATACCTTAATATCATCATATGCCAACTCGCACGGAACAAACTTTGCACAACATAAAATTTCCTCATTTGACATTCAGTTGTATAATAAAGTGCTGAAAAACTTTCCCTTGAATTTCTGTGAATAATCAAATCGGTCATTTCGTACAAAGTGCTGGGCATTTCAGAGAGTTCCATAGAGTTTGACGTTGTTGCTAGGCAACAGTGTGTGTCATATGTTTGACATTGTACTTAATTAAAAGTGCACGTGCCTGAACTCTTTTCCGATAGCCTGGAATATATATATATATAGAACACTTTGTTAACTAATATCGTTTTTTAAATAACAAGAAGCGTTGAACCCACATGTATTGATTGTGTTGACAGCAGAAGTACAGCCGGCCCAGTATCGAGTTGAACAAAATCTATATATTATTGGTAATCCTACACAACATCATGAATGCGAATATCTGTTGTCAAAAGTCGAATAACCTTAATTTATCTTTGTCTTATTTCCCTCACATTACGGATGACCAAAAACCAGGTCAGACAATATATACTTCTGGGTCATATAATTGTTCGGTTAATAATGATACAGGACTATTTGTTTTCACAAAATATTATTGAAGTTGATAGTGATTCCGACAGCAGTACTATGTTATAATGATATTGACAACAACACTAGGTTATAGTGATACTGGCAACAACACTAGATTATAGTGATACTGGCAACAACACTAGGTTATAGTTATACTGGCAACACCACTAGTTTATAGTGATACTGGCAACAATACTAGGTTATAGTGATACTGGCAACAACACTAGATTATAGTGATACTGGCAACAACACTAGGTTATAGTTATACTGGCAACAACACTAGGTTATAGTGATACTGGCAACAACACTAGTTTATAGTGATACTGGCAACAACACTAGTTTATAGTGATACTGGCAACACCACTAGTTTATAGTGTTACTGGCAACAACACTAGGACACTAGGTTATAGTGATACTGGCTACAACACTAGGTTATAGTGATATTTGCAGCAACACTAGGACACTATGTTATAGTGATACTGGCAACAACACTAGTTTATAGTGATAGAGGCAATAACACTTGTTTATAGTGATAATGGCAACAACACTAGGACACTAGGTTATAGAGATAATGGCAAAAACACTATGACACTAGGTTATAGCGATACTGGCAACAACACTAGTTTATAGTGATACTGGCAACAACACTAGGTTATAGTGATAATGGCAACAACACTAGGTTATAGTGATAATGGCAACAACACTAGGTTATAGTGATAATGGCAACAACACTAGTTTATAGTGATACTGGCAACAACACTAGGTTATAGTGATAATGGCAACAACACTAGGTTATAGTGATAATGGCAACAACACTAGGTTATAGTGATAATGGCAACAACACTAGGTTATAGTGATACTGGCAACAACAATAGGTTATAGTGATAATGACAACAACACTAGGTTATAGTGATACTGGCAACAACACTAGGTTATAGTGATACTAGCTACAACACTAGATTATAGTGATAATGGCAACAACACAAGATTATAGTGATACTGGCAACAATACTAGGTTATAGTGATACTGGCAACAACACTAGGTTATAGTGATACTAGCTACAACACTAGATTATAGTGATAATGGCAACAACACAAGATTATAGTGATAATGGCAACAACACAAGATTATAGTGATACTGGCTACATCACTAGGTAATTGTGATTATGACAACAACACTAGGTTATAGTTGTCATAAGCAACCTTAATATCTACTTTATCTTCTTCAATTTCCTTATAGACTTAGACCTTTTATTTGTATTCCAATTAGGCTTTAAAGCCCACGAGCTATGTACTTAACTCATATTGCCTCATCAAATTGATTTTCAATATTTTGCAGACAGACAAGAACATTGCAATTCCCAAGCCTTATATTGGTTTAAACATGAACTCAACAAATGAATTACAATTTCCACAGACCCTAAAATCCTTTATTGCGTTGTTATGCTGACATTTGTTGTACACATATAGTGAACTGAATGGTTCTCAATTTTTAAAAAGATCTTTAGCAATTCAGTTAATCATTCAGATGTACAATTGATTTTGTTTAATTGTTTGCGTTAAAAGTGCCTATTATACAATAAACTGCCATAATCTTTGAATGTTCAATAACACTGACACACATGCTTCATTGATGTATCCAAAATAGAAACTGACTTATTTACTTCAAACTGTTCAATAGTTGATAAACAGAAGTTCAAAACGCAGGATTACTTTGACTTGTGTATATAATTATGGGGCTGTACGAGTTCCCTATAAGTCGTATTCAGGCACGAACGGGGCAGGAACTGAACTACAATCAAATCTGTTAGTACCAATAATATTACATGTGTGATAAATACATACAGCTGTTTTTCTGTTAAATTTATAATGCTGTAACATATGTACCATTATATCCTTGACCTATATTATGTAACATTATATCCTTGACCTACATTATAGAACTCGTCCTTCCACGTGTCTAGTTTAAGTTATTTTCTAACTCAAGGTTAAAAAGCTAGTCATTCATAAATCTATGCTTCGGTTGAAATGAGTTTACTCAATTTACATAAACGCCATTCAATGAAAGATGAAATTGATCTAGGGGACATTTTCAAACAATAGTTTCATTGTGTTATTTTACTAAATGCTTTGATTGCGTATTGTCACGCGCTGTAAAGCGCCAATGAATGGTGGATAAAGTTTGGGCTAAATGCCGTTGTGTACGGATCAATTTACGAGTTTTGTGGCCTTCAATGCTCTTAAGAAGTTACCTTGAAGTTTATTTATATAACGGATTAGAAACATATTGTTTAAAGCTTAAGTGAAACGTATGTTCTTTTTATGTTCTGTTTATATCACTGATCAATAATGAACCTGACATATGACTAGTTGGTAGATTACTGGCCAATACTATTATATCATCACACTTGTGTTGATATGTACATGAATAGTTTAGATTTGTCTTAATTTATCTTTATTTCTTTATCCTTGATCTTTTCGTACCCAGTGACAGGTACATTGAACGTAACAGCGCGGTTGGTCACTTATCCGAAAACCATGTCACATCCGGATATGTAGATAGTTGCTTATCGAAGATGACATCTGTAGTTCACTTATTTATATATCGTTATCACTAAAACGAACTTAAATGACAATAATCAGTAAAGTATGAAATAAAAATAGACTGTCCAAAATGAGAACGAACGCAAAAAGAGGTTATCAGTTCAGAATGAACATTCCAACTTGCCGATAATTATATAGGTCAAGGTTTTGGGGGAACGTGTCAACAAAACAAATCAAATTAAATGAAAGATAAACGCACACTAGACCAAAATGTATGAGTAGTTGTATCAAGATAAACACACACTATACCACAATGTATGAGTAGTTGTATCAAGATAAAAACACACACTATACCACAATGTATGAGTAGTTGTATCAAGATAAACACACACTATACCACAATGTATGAGTAGTTGTATCAAGATAAACACACACTATACCACAATGTATGAGTAGTTCTATCAAGATAAAAACACACACTATACCACAATGTATGAGTTGTTCTATCAAGATAAAAACACACTATACCACAATGTATGAGTAGTTGTATCAAGATAAACACACACTATACCACAATGTATGAGTAGTTGTATCAAGATAAAAACACACACTATACCACAATGTATGAGTAGTTCTATCAAGATAAAAACACACACTATACCACAATGTATGAGTAGTTCTATCAAGATAAGCACACACTATACCACAATGTATGAGTTGTTCTATCAAGATAAAAACACACTATACCACAATGTATGAGTAGTTGTATCAAGATAAACACACACTATACCACAATGTATGAGTAGTTCTATCAAGATAAAAACACACACTATACCACAATGTATGAGTAGTTCTATCAAGATAAAAACACACACTATACCACAATGTATGAGTAGTTGTATCAAGATAAGCACACACTATACCACAATGTATGAGTAGTTGTATCAAGATAAACACATACTATACCACAATGTATGAGTAGTTGTATCAAGATAAAAACACACTATACCACAATGTATGAGTAGTTGTATCAAGATAAGCACACACTATACCACAATGTATGAGTAGTTGTATCAAGATAAAAACACACACTATACCACAATGTATGAGTAGTTGTAACAAGATAAACACACACTATACCACAATGTATGAGTAGTTGTATCAAGATAAGCACACACTATACCACAATGTATGAGTAGTTGTATCAAGATAAGCACACACTATACCACAATGTATGAGTAGTTGTATCAAGATAAACACACACTTTACCACAATGTATGAGTAGTTGTATCAAGATAAACACACACTATGCCACAATGTATGAGTAGTTGTATCAAGATAAAAACACACACTATACCACAATGTATGAGTAGTTGTATCAAGATAAACACACACCATACCACAATGTATGAGTAGTTGTATCAAGATAAACACACACACTATACCACAATGTATGAGTAGTTGTATCAAGATAAACACACACCATACCACAATGTATGAGTAGTTGTATCAAGATAAACACACACTATACCCCAATGTATGAGTAGTTGTATCAAGATAAACACACACTATACCACAATGTATGAGTAGTTGTGTCAAGATAAACACACACTATACCACAATGTATGAGTAGTTGTATGAAGATAAAAACACACACTATACCACAATATATGAGTAGTTGTATCAAGATAAACACACACTATACCACAATGTATGGGTAGTTGTATCAATATTCTATCAACAAGTGCTAATTTGCCCTTCCCCCAGCAGTTAACAAGTACCCAACATGAATTCAGAGGCGATGGACCGTACTCACAAGTCACAGAAGGGCATGACCTGCCCCCGTTCATCAATCAAAACCCTATCATGATCTCAAGTGTGTCAATCTGCTGTCTTGGCCTATGTCTGATTGATTACATATCCACCAATTAAGTCGTCTCATCGAACAAATGTCTTCTACCACATGTGACACCAAGTGTAGTGGTGTTTACCGAATGTCAACGGTGTGGAAACAAAACAACATTTACAATTAGATATTCTGTGATATTGTAAATAATTAGTCGTGCCAAATTTGGCTTGGCTTTTTTTTTTTTTTTTTTTTTTTCTACTCACACACGCTGCATATTCTTTTCTGTACATTATACAATTATAAGATAACTGACAACTTTGCTATGTACAATTGTATCATGTAATTATGTATGTTCACTGCTTTGTAAAATACTTGAAAAATAAAAGTTATCTAAAAAAAAAAAAAAAAAATACGTTGTAAACTGTACTGTAATATTTTATGTGTGACACTAAAAAAGCAAATAAACCTTCATTTAAATGCAAATTCTGTGACAAATTGCTGTTGTCACAGTATCGTTGCCGTCAAACCAACGTAAACTCGGACATTCTGCAATTTACTGCGTATGTCAATACTGAGTTTGAGCACACTTTTTCAGCGCATCTTTCCTCAACTTGCAAATTCCTTCGTGATTGAACAGCACACTTATTTAATGAGAGTGATACTGACTGAGTAATGTTTATCGTTAGACAACCGCGTGATTAAAATACATAAGGTAAGGTATGTGGTACAAGGACGGGGTTTATCTTTTGTTTAATAACGTGATCGAATAAAACCACAAAAACGCATTTGTCTGCGTTGTTGACAAAATTGCGACACAAACAATGTAGTTTTTATGTTGTAATCACGAACGTTTCATGCAGATGTAGTAACATTAGTCAGGACATCGAGTTGTAGAAAGTTTTATTGTCATTGTGGTATAAATGATAAACTACTCATGGTTTTGTATGTGAAATTGTAAAGTCACATATTATCCATATAAAAATAAATGTCTAGACTTGTTATGTTGGTTTTACACTCACAAATGAAACACAAAGTAATATTAGTGATACTGAATAAACTAATACCGAGAACATGACTGCCAGACTAGTTGATGAAATCAAACTGAACGTTCATCCAAATTTAGTTGCTATTGTTTTATTTTGTATTTTTTTCGTAACCGGAATGATGTTCATACGCCCTAAGGTTATCCTTGAGCAAATATTTAAGTGAGCAGGTAGGTAGGTATTTTCAATTAATAACCTTTTACGGTCATTCCAGTTCCAACAATTAATACGCAGCCCGATTATGTAACATAAAGCCACTCTGTTTTTGGCATGTTGTGGATGGTTGGTCAAGTAGTTCCAAGAGTTGTCATGAATCTTTGATGAACGAGTCATGAATCTGGCCCGCAATAGAAACCACGACCTTCCTATTGGTAGTCGAGCTGTGCTGATTGAGGCGACCAGATGGGGTTTCAATCACACTTACGTGGCAAGAATGACTCACCACTGCAAGGCTCCCACAAAGAACCCAAACCACACAGACCGCAGATCACGTTGAACGTACACAATTATGTTTGTATGAGCACGCAGTCACACAGTGCGATACATGTAACATAGGGACGTTATCTGATGACTCGAACACAGAGTAATATCACTTTTATACGTTTGGTATTTCCAACAATAATCGGAATTAGTTACCCGCTAGCTCCTAATCACTGTTTCAATACAATATTATCGCTTACTGCCTGCTAAACAATAATCGGAATTAGTTACCCGCTAACTGCTAATCACTGTTTCAATACAATATTATCGCTTACTGCCTGCTAAACAATAATCGGAATTAGTTACCCGCTAACTCCTAATCACTGTTTCAATACAATATTATCGCTTACTGCCTGCTAAACAATAATCGGAATTAGTTACCCGCTAACTGCTAATCACTGTTTCAATACAACGCTTACTGCCTGCTAAGCGAAAATATCATATCAAAAGACAAAACAAGTGTTAATTTAGCAGTGATATTGTCACGCTTGGGGCGTGGTTATTGTCGTGGTTAATTATAAAAAAACACATACATGCGCTAAATAGAACTGGTCAATTCTGTATCAAAACCAAAAACAACAACTGAACGTACTGTCGTAGTCGATTCTTAAGGCAGGTCGTGTAGTTTTCAATATGCTGAGTCATACATTTTTAACCGATAATGAAATGTTTTCGCCTTCACCTGACCACTTATTTGGTTGTTTATGAAGTTGTTTAGAGAAATTGTGCAATAACAACCGCACGTGGTTTTAATTTATAAACACGTGCTACCCATTATTTTACGTTAAAATGATGGCATAGAACTTGCATAGCAAACTTGTACTGATATAAAGCTTATACAAGCTTTAAGTTTGTTTGTCAATTCGTACGTTCTATAATAAATTGTTTGTACATTTAAAATCATTTCACCAAATATTTATAAAAAAGAATGAACATGAGAATAGCGTTATTGTGTACGGTTTGTCTATTGGTTAATATTTTCTAGAACATGTTTTCATTGGATGAAATTCTACGTGTGCACATGGAAGACTACTAACTCGATGTGCGTATGTGAATTGAAATATATCTTGCTTATCCCTTGTCATCGTACATTATAGTGTCACTATCTTTTATAATTTACTTTGGGCTACACAACATTATACAGGTTTCCGTTGTAATTTCTTGTCATGTTGTATAACAGTATCGCAGTTTGTTATATGGATCTTGTCATGTTGTATGTATAACAGTATCGCACAGTTTGTTATATGGATCTTGTCATGTTGTATGTATAACAGTATCGCACAGTTTGTTATATGGATCTTGTCATGTTGTATGTATAACAGTATCGCACAGTTTGTTATATGGATCTTGTCATGTTGTATAACAGTATCGCACAGTTTGTTATATGGATCTTGTCATGTTGTATAACAGTATCGCACAGTTTGTTATATGGATCTTGTCATGTTGTATAACAGTATCGCACAGTTTGTTATATGGATCTTGTCATGTTGTATAACAGTATCGCACAGTTTGTTATATTGATCTTACGTGTTCTGATTCTCTGTAACAAAATGCTAATTTTCTTCTCGCAAATTACTTTTATTTATGCAAGTACACACAGAACTCTATGATTACATTCTTGAGGATAATATCACGAGTGAAGCTTCAAGGTCAGCCTGATTTGATTTGTTAAGGTGTTAGGACATTGCTCCGTGAACTCAGAGCAATTGGTAGGTTGTGGAATTCTCCAGACATAATTGACCTCAGACATTTGATCGGTTGAATGTTCTAGCAATTGCTAGTTCAGAAATGTTGAACACTCAATACTCGATATTGTTCGACGCTCGTAACGAGACGATTTGGTAAAATCTACTTTAAGAAATGGTGCAAGACTTTACATTCGGATATCGAGATACAAGTATCGTCTCGGTACGCACTGATGTGTATAATCGAGCACACATGTTTCCAATGGCATTTCTTAAGATGCAAGTAGATCGGTGCGGAAAAAGTGTTGTAAGATATTACAAAAACAATTTACTGGTGAAAATAACTTAGGAAAAATATGTGTTGCATGTAAATATGCATTGTGATTGCTGTCGGTGTCGACTCCTCCGTATTATTCAATACAATTCCTGACGACTATTTTGCTGAGTCGGTAAAGTTCTCGCTTGTTTATTTGAAGGTCGTAGGTGTGAGCTCAAGATTATGCATATGTTCTCTGTGATCAGTGGACGGTAGATGACACACCCACAGTCACGTGTCATCATATGTTCTCTGTGATCAGTGGACGGTAGATGGCACACCCACAGTCACGTGTCATCATATGTTCTCTGTGATCAGTGGACGGTAGATGACACACCCACAGTCACGTGTCATCATATGTTCTCTGTGATCAGTGGACGGTAGATGACACACCTACAGTCACGTGTCATCATATGTTCTCTGTGATCAGTGGACGGTAGATGACACACCTACAGTCACGTGTCATCATCCTCCGATTGTTTCAGCTGCTTGCGAACTAACATACTTGTACTCTTTGGTAGCTAAGGAAATATGGTCGTTGTACATGGCTGGAATGCTATGGAAACATGCGTAAAACTCAAGCACAAAACCCACAGACCGGTAGCTAAAATGTTATTATTTACGTTATGAAAGAATCTGGTTTTTAACGTGGTTCGTCTTTCGGTGCAGCCGTTCTTACATGGCTTTGCTATCAGTGTTGTGTAAACCAATCAAATCTTTATTAACCACTAAACCAACTTCTCTTTAAACGAACAACGTTAGTAACCTTAACGTGGATTTGTCAACATTTCGATATGGGGTACGTTTTTCTAACAACTTGGCGGCGAATAAATGGCGATTAAATAATTCTTAGAATGCAACCTACATTTTCAGCCAATGAAATGACAGAACGGCTCCCGTTAAGTACTACGCTTATTAATTAAGAATTTCTACTTTTCGCGGGCTTTTTAAGCTCCGCCTACTGCGAATCTGTGTGAGCGTTATTATATTTGGAAATTTATTATTCTTGTCCGTTATAGCTTTTATTTGAAATTTGCATGCATATCGGCCAATCAAAATGTAGGTTACATTCTAAGTCAGTTAGTAGATATTAAGTGAAATCTTATTGGTTAAGAAGAGGGCTCGCTCGCTACGCTCGCTCCGCCTCTTCTTAATCAATAAGATTTTACTTAAAATCTACTAACTATTACATTTACTGAACACAAGTGTAGTAAGCGGAGGCGAGATTAGAATATACGGGGAACTTGTAACCGGAAGTTGCTACTTCATGAAATCATGCCGGTCGATAATGATTTGAAAAGATAATTAAGCCAATTAGAGAGTTAAACAGATATTTTAATTATGAATTTATATTTATTAATCAAAGATCGTTAGGAGATTAACGACGAGGTGGAACAGTTAATGGACTAAATGTTTTTTCACCATTTAAGGTCTCGATCTGACTACCGGAAACATCAGAAATTAACAAGGTTTACTCACAAGATAGGTGTATTAATTATATACACAGTTATCGATTATCTAGGGAACACTAACTTAACACCAACATTACCGACCTAAAGTATAATACACCTCAACCCATCACTCTATATTCGCTGTACACATTTATAAATATTCACAATCTGCATACATACATAAATACCATGTAATTACAGATCGATTGTGATGATAATTCCCTTCATTACATGGTTAGATTTGATTCAAAGAAGAGCTGGGGCATTCAGCATTGATTTCATAATGAAACAATACATGTATAAATGCAAATGTGGTATATAAATACATTTCAGGGTTACAGTCAATGTCTGACTTTTTTGTCCGTATCTTCACCTCCATCACATCACTTACTCTGAGGTTCATTTACTATATCGTTGTTACAGACATAACGAATATATGATAATAATAATAAATAATAATGATGACGACTATGACCATGATAATGATAACACTAATATTAAAAATAGTATCTATTTATAAAAGGTAACTTACAATGTGTACATTACATAAAACTACATTATAAGCTAACTTAATTTCAGTAAGGCGTCCATGTAACATAGATATGATCAAACCTGTGTAAGGCGTTCCTGTAACATAGATATGGTCAAACCTGTGTAAGGCGTTCATGTAACATAGATATGGTCAAACCTGTGTAAGGCCTTCATGTAACATAGATATGGTCAAACCTGTGTAAGGCGTTCATGTAACATAGATATGGTCAAACCTGTGTAAGGCCTTCATGTAACATAGATATGGTCAAACCTGTGTAAGGCCTTCATGTAACATAGATATGGTCAAACCTGTGTAAGGCCTTCATGTAACATAGATATGGTCAAACCTGTGTAAGGCCTTCATGTAACATAGATATGGTCAAACCTGTGTAAGGCCTTCATGTAACATAGATATGGTCAAACCTGTGTAAGGCGTTCATGTAACATAGATATGGTCAAACCTGTGTAAGGCCTTCATGTAACATAGATATGGTCAAACCTGTGTAAGGCCTTCATATAACATAGATAAGGTCAAACCTGTGTAAGGCGTTCATGTTACATAGATATGGTCGAACCTGCAGCTGCCTTACATTCGTTCATGTAACATAGATATGGTCAAACCTGTGTAAGGCGTTCATGTTACATAGATATGGTCGAACCTGCAGCTGCCTTACATTCGTTCATGTAACATAGATATGGTCAAACCTGTGTAAGGCGTTCATGTTACATAGATATGGTCGAACCAGCAGCTGCCTTACATTCGTTCATGTAACATAGATATGGTCAAACCTGTGTAAGGTCTTCATATAACATAGATATGGTCGAACCTGCAGCTGCTTTACATTCGTTCATGTAACATAGATATGGTCGAACCTGCAGCTGCTTTACATTCGTTCATGTAACATAGATATGGTCGAACCTGCAGCTGCCTTACATTCGTTCATGTAACATAGATATGGTCGAACCTGTGTAAGGCGTTCATGTTACATAGATATGGTCGAACCTGCAGCTGCCTTACATTCGTTCATGTAACATAGATATGGTCAAACCTGTGTAAGGTCTTCATATAACATAGATATGGTCGAACCTGTGTAAGGCGTTCATGTTACATAGATATGGTCGAACCTGCAGCTGCCTTACATTCGTTCATGTAACATAGATATGGTCGAACCTGTGTAAGGCGTTCATGTTACATAGATATGGTCGAACCTGCAGCTGCCTTACATTCGTTCATGTAACATAGATATGGTCAAACCTGTGTAAGGTCTTCATATAACATAGATATGGTCGAACCTGTGTAAGGCGTTCATGTTACATAGATATGGTCGAACCTGCAGCTGCCTTACATTCGTTCATGTAACATAGATATGGTCAAACCTGTGTAAGGCGTTCATGTTACATATATATGGTCGAACCTGTGTAAGGCGTTCATGTTACATAGATATGGTCGAACCTGTGTAAGGCGTTCATGTTACATAGATATGGTCGAACCTGCAGCTGCCTTACATTCGTTCATGTAACATAGATATGGTCAAACCTGTGTAAGGCGTTCATGTTACATAGATATGGTCGAACCTGCAGCTGCCTTACATTCGTTCATGTAACATAGATATGGTCGAACCTGCAGCTGCCTTACATTCGTTCATGTAACATAGATATGGTCGAACCTGTAGCTGCCTTACATTCGTTCATGTAACATAGATATGGTCGAACCTGCAGCTGCCTTACATTCGTTCATGTAACATAGATATGGTCGAACCTGCAGCTGCCTTACATTCGTTCATGTAACATAGATATGGTCGAACCTGTCGCTGCCTTACATTCGTTCATGTAACATATATATGGTCGAACCTGTGTAAGGCGTTCATGTTACATAGATATGGTCGAACCTGTGTAAGGCGTTCATGTTACATAGATATGGTCGAACCTGCAGCTGCCTTACATTCGTTCATGTTACATAGATATGGTCGAACCTGCAGCTGCCTTACATTCGTTCATGTAACATAGATATGGTCGAACCTGCAGCTGCCTTACATTCGTTCATGTACTTCTTACTTCTATTGACAGTTTCTCCTTACTTCATCAAGTCTGCTTTACTAAAACTCAAACTGTTATTTTCATATCAGATTAAAGAGAAGAACTCGGTTGATCGGTCTCGATCGATACACGCACTTTTATCAAACATACTTTCGCCTCATGTGTTAGTATTAGGTCAATTGTTTAAAATGTGCTCAACGACCAACAAGTACTTAGTCTGACATTGATTTTATAGTCTGTGTCACTTATGGGGGGGTACTTTTGATGTTAAACAAGTATTTAGATATCGATTCATACGTCTGATGAAATGTTCTGAAGTCGATGACATGTCATCACCATCCTATACCACATGTCATGTATAATATATTAACCAATGTCGTGCTCGTATGATCTTAGTTTAGTTGAACTTCTTCAGTGGGATATTAATGTTTATACAACTGTATAATTATTCGCTGTCTGGGGGACATAGTTCGACGTACATAAAATGAACCCTTGATCTGAATGTAATAGATATAACTATATATGTTTTACCACTGACTTGCCGTTGTATATTGTGTTAGAGAACTTATAAAAGTCAGGGGCGTACTGGCCGGTTTTGAAATGTACGCCAAGTGGGTGCATCGTACTTGCGAAAAGAGTATCGACGAAATTTGAATTTTGAAATTTGGGAGGCATATGGTCCGTTTTCATGCTTTATTTCAATGTTAATATAGCACTTTGTTTGTCATTAGCATACTACTTACAAGTTTAATCGGGCGAATTTGCCAATAACCCAAACCCCTCAGCCTTCAGTTTTTATAGCATTTTTGAAAGTTTTAATTTTTCACTTTTTTTACGAATTGTACGCGTACGTCCGTATGCCTGGATACGCGCCTGAAAGCGAGTTATACTAATGTAGTTATATAATATTCTAAAGCGTACTTGTTTTCCTCAACCCAACCGATCTGGTATAAAAAGTTGATTCTAAGAAACAGGACAATGTTGTCTTTTTTGTAATTGGGTCACATCAACAACCACGGTCATAAAGTGACTTTTCTTAGTACCAATGTGAAGGAAGACTCCATGTACCCCTTGTACCATTATTCTGGGTGTAAGCGTGTACCTAGCTTAGAACCATGGACTTGCCGCACGCTTGTAGCATTATTCTGGGTGAATAGCGTGTACCTGGCTTAGAACCATGGACTTGCCGCACGCTTGTACCATTATTCTGGGTGAATAGCGTGTACCTGGCTTAGAACCATGGACTTGCCGCACGCTTGTACCATTATTCTGGGTGTAGGCGTGTACCTGGCTTAGAACCATGGGCTTGCCGCACGCTTGTACCATTATTCTGGGTGTAGGCGTGTACCTGGCTTAGAACCATGGGCTTGCCGCACGAGTGTACCATTATTCTGGGTGAATAGCGTGTACCTGGCTTAGAACCATGGACTTGCCGCACGCTTGTACCATTATTCTGGGTGTAGGCGTGTACCTGGCTTAGAACCATGGGCTAGAGCTACAGCTACAGCTACAACTACAACTACAACTACTACTACAGCTACAACTACAGCTACAACTACAGCTACAACTATAGCTACAGCTACAATTACAGCTACAACTACAG
Source organism: Mactromeris polynyma (assembly GCA_032209605.1). Classification (NCBI taxonomy): domain Eukaryota; kingdom Metazoa; phylum Mollusca; class Bivalvia; order Venerida; family Mactridae; genus Mactromeris; species Mactromeris polynyma. Next base: position 9,534,484 of record JASFXZ010000026.1, on the reverse strand, counting down.
CTACAACTACAGCTACAGCTACAATTACAGCTACAACTACAGCTACAACTACAGCTACAACTACAACTACAACTACTACTACAGCTACAGCTACAGCTACAACTACAGCTACAACTACTACTACAGCTACAACTACAGCTATAACTACAGCTACAACTATAGCTACAGCTACAACTACAGCTACAACTACAGCTACAACTACAGCTACAACTACAGCTACAACTACAGCTACAGCTACAATTACAGCTACAACTACAGCTACAACTACAACTACAGCTACTACTACAGCTACAACTACAGCTACAACTACAGCTACAACAGCGCATGATTGTAACTCAAATTACTGAATAATTATCTTATCCTTAGTCTGTGATCAATTCTGAAATTAACGTACTCCGGATAAATGGAAACTCCATGGCCTTGTTAATTTGAAATATGACTTGTCATTCGGTTTTTAAATAAATCTGAAAGACAACCTCCCAGAATAGTTTGCTTTGTCCTTATTTTAATTACATGCATGATTAATGCTGTAACATGTCGAAATATGCAAATGCAAACTGAAGATCGCAAAAAATATTATCATAGTTAAATCACGCGTTATTTTCGATTATAAAGTTATTTTAATTCACTTTTCGATCTTTAAATAGATTGTCTATTAATTTGTGTTTAAGTTGTCTGTTAAATCTAAATTTAACACGTGACTTACATATCCGCTGTTATATGACTTAACATCAGGAACTAAGAGAAAAGTTGGTTGATAAACGTGTTCTGTAAGAATTTAATTTTGTGTAAAATTCACAATATTTGAAATAGTTAGTAAATTATGAAGACAAGGGATAAGATCGCGATGGTCCTAACAGGAGTCCGTAATTTTCAAATGAAGCGTACGTTCTATTTGACAATTGAAGTTGACGGGCGCTTTTTCATCCAATTTCATTCGTCCATCTCAAACGCTGATTAATATGGGGGAAGTTCGGAGGATCTTGTTAGTACTTGTTGGTACACCAGGAACGCTGGTTAGGTCATATATGACAGTCATACATAACTAAAATACTCGAACTGTTAAAACACGGCATAAACACGACTTACAATCATTTGATTTTCATTATATCAATAAGCCTGTAACAGCCAATGACGTGCTCCAAGCCTGCGAGTTCATAGATACACGTCTGTAATAATATATAGAAACACGTGTTGCAGACATCTAGGTAAGTACTACTTTCTGACTCTCTGTCTATTTGTGTCGACAGCTATTGATTCCTGAAACACAGACGACCTTCTGTTGCCAACTGTGACGTTTTTGTTGGGGGGGGGGGATTACCTTTATATGTACTACATAACTAATTCCAGCTAAAAGAGTTTGATACAGTCCCTGCGCTTCATATGGAACGATATCATAGTACTAATAGTTTACTACCGAAAGTGGCGGTACCCGGAAGGGAAGATAAATAAAGGAACAGGCAGTGTAATACCCAAAATTCTCAAAATAACTATTGAGGTCAAATGGTGAATGTAAACGACGTCTGGTAAGATAATGAATGAAATAAGAATGATTTAGGTGGTCATGCTCAGTACATATGGTAACATAGGACAGCATGAAGTCTACGGACAGAACGCCCTTACATCCCTGATACAGAAGTCATGGGTTCGAATTCCATCATGGTCGAAATTCTTCTGCGCGCTTCATAATTCTTGAATAACGCAAGAGTGCGAGTTATTTGTTCAGTAAGTCATCGAATAATAAGTTGTAAGAACTTGTTCTACAATCGATTTATTTAAAGAAAGTTAAACCAAATTGAATACGTTTCGACATTTCGACTAAAAAGATATTTAATCTTTGAATTAATAGAATGGTGTCATATTAAGGCAATATTGTAACAGTTTGTCTTTGGTTTCACGACCAACCAATATTGTGTCAGTGACGGAGACTTGTAGACACGTGACTTGTAGACACGTGACTTGATACCACACTCATTTCAACCAATACTGTGTCAGTGACGGAGACTTGTAGACACGTGACTTGATACCACACACATTCCAACCAATATTGTGTCAGTGACGGAGACTTGTAGACACGTGACACGATACCACACACATTCCAACCAATACTGTGTCAGTGACGGATATTTGTAGACACGTGACTTGTAGACACGTGACATGATACCACACTCATTCCAACCAATACTGTGTCAGTGACGGATACTTGTAGACACGTGACTTGTAGACACGTGACATGATACCACACTCATTCCAACCAATACTGTGTCAGTGACGGATACTTGTAGACACGTGACTTGTAGACACGTGACATGATACCACACTCATTCCAACCAATACTGTGTCAGTGACGGAGACTTGTAGACACGTGACTTGTAGACACGTGACATGATACCACACTCATTCCAACCAATACTGTGTCAGTGAGGGAGACTTGTAGACACGTGACTTGATACCACACACATTCCAACCAATACTGTGTCAGTGACGGAGACTTGTAGACACGTGACACGATACCACACACCACATTACAACTAACCTGACACCTTCTGAAACCCACCTAGATTTAATACAATACCGAGCGTAGACAAGGAAGTTTATGACATGTTTGATGTTCAAATGTTATATCACTTGTTTACAAACATAAACGATTTCTGAAACACGACTAGCCTTGTAGCTCGAGCTCAAACATAAAACATTTATTTAATGTTGTAAAAGCATATGACCCAAAATAGAGAAATAAACAGACATAGCAACAGTGTAAGTTGCATCCCTGTTATATTCACCACATTTCAAAATATGTGTGATTACATAGTCTGTTCATAATTACAATACTATACTAAAATAAACTGGTACTAGTCATTTTAGTGCTACGTGTGTCATCGAAAGAATCATAACAGAGAACTTCTGTATTCAAAATAATAGAATAAATGCTAAACGCACCTATAAAACATAAGTATATTTACCATTATAAAATATTGTTTATATAAATGGCCGTTTTATATCATATATACACTGCCCTCCAAAAGTTCCTTCACACTTTGGCAATTTCCCATTGCAATTAATGTATGTTCATAGTTGTTTCACATGCGATAAATTGAATATGCTTTTTAACAAAGCAATAATTTTCTGTATAAATATTTATAAATTTGTACTGAAATAAATAATTTTATTTAAAATGTCTGATCAATCAGTTACACACATACATTGGTTTCGGATGCAGACCAATTGATGCTTCTGCCGAAATGTGCAAATTGTTGATTCTTAACTATCCACCTCAGAAGTGGAATGAATAATTTTACTTCATCGTCATACATGTTTTATTTGATATTCTGTAAGAAAAAGTAACGATATTCAAAATTGTCAAGTGTGAAGAAACTTTTGAATGGCAGTGTAAATAACAGTCTCATCAGCTGAATTAAACTGTTAAAGACTAGCGTGTGATACATAGTTGTTTCTCTGTTAATAATTCAGAGGCTGAATAATTTAGGAGGCAAGTAAATTTAAATATCGGAAACAAGTGTCACGTGATGGCGCTCATTGGCAGCCATACTGTAGCGTAACGTGATGGCGTTCATTGGCAACCATACTGTAGCGTAACGTGATGGCGTTCATTGGCAACCATACTGTAGCGTAACGTGATGGCGCTCATTGTCAACCATACAGTAGCGTAACGCGATGGCGTTCATTGGCAACCACACTGTAGCGTAACGTGGTGGCGCTCATTGGCAACCATACAGTAGCGTAACGCGATGGCGTTCATTGGCAACCATACAGTAGCGTAACGCGATGGCGTTCATTGGCAACCATACTGTAGCGTAACGTGGTGGCGCTCATTGGCAACCATACTGTAGCGTAACGTATGACGTTCATTGGCAACCATACTGTAGCGTAACGCGATGGCGCTCATTGGCAACCATACTGTAGCGTAACGTGATGGCGCTCATTGGCAATCATATTGTAGCATAACGTGTGAAATAGAACTTGTCTTTTCTATGTAATCGTCTGACACGTAATAACCTCGGCTGTACGCTTATATTTAACACACTCACATGTAAGCTGTGGATGAATTCGCGTAAATGTGTGTTAGTATGTCATCGCTGCACAGACAATGACGCACTAATATTAAGTCAATTTATATATGAATGTTAGGTAAATTTCCAAGAAAGTTTTCCAATAAAACATCGCCATACCTACGTAGTTTATTGTTACAAAAAAGTACGTGTGCATGTTGAACTTTAACACAGAAATGAAAAGACCGTTTGTTGACAACGCTGAAACTTCCCAGCGTGTCCCCCTCGTTGTGCGTACCCCCTGGTCCAGATGCTATTGTTTAATGTTTCTCCCAGCGTGTGTCCCCTCGTTGTGTGCACCCCATTGTCAAGATGGTAGTGTTCTCTGTTCCCTCAGCGTGTGTCCTCTCGTTGTGTGCACCCTCTTGTCAAGATGGTAGTGTTCTCTGTTCCCTCAGCGTGTGTCCCCTCGTTGTGTACACCCCCTTGTCAAGATGGTAGTGTTCTCTGTTCCCTCAGCGTGTGTCCCCTCGTTGTGTGCACCCCCTTGTCAAGATGGTAGTGTTCTCTGTTCCCTCAGCGTGTGTTCCCTCGTTGTGTGCACCCCTTGTCAAGATGGTAGTGTTCTCTGTTCCTTCAGCGTGTGTCCCCTCGTTGTGTGCACCCCTTGTCAAGATGGTAGTGTTCTCTGTTCCATCAGCGTGTGTCCCCTCGTTGTGTGCACCCCTTGTCAAGATGGTAGTGTTCTCTGTTCCCTCAGCGTGTGTCCCCTCGTTGTGTGCACCCCCTTGTCAAGATGGTAGTGTTCTCTGTTCCCTCAGCGTGTGTTCCCTCGTTGTGTGCACCCCTTGTCAAGATGGTAGTGTTCTATGTTCCCTCAGCGTGTGTCCCCTCGTTGTGTGCACCCCCTTGTCAAGATGGTAGTGTTCTCTGTTCCCTCAGCGTGTGTCCCCTCGTTGTGTGCACCCCTTGTCAAGATGGTAGTGTTCTCTGTTCCCTCAGCGTGTGTCCCCTCGTTGTGTGCACCCCATTGTCAAGATGGTAGTGTTCTCTGTTCCCTCAGCGTGTGTCCCCTCGTTGTGTGCACCCCTTGTCAAGATGGTAGTGTTCTCTGTTCCCTCAGCGTGTGTCCCCTCGTTGTGTGCACCCCCTTGTCAAGATGGTAGTGTTCTCTGTTCCCTCAGCGTGTGTCCCCTCGTTGTGTACACCCCCTTGTCAAAATGGTAGTGTTCTCTGTTCCCTCAGCGTGTGTCCCCTCGTTGTGTGCACCCCCTTGTCAAGATGGTAGTGTTCTCTGTTCCCTCAGCGTGTGTCCCCTCGTTGTGTGCACCCCCTTGTCAAGATGGTATTGGGTAATGTTTCTCCCAGCGTGTGTACCCTCGTGTGCACCCCTTGGTCAAGCTAGTGTTGTCTTTGTTTCACCCAGCATGTAACCCTTCCTTTTCTTCTGTCTTGATCTCTCTAAAGAAATTCAAATCTATGAGTGTGGTGTTCCCTGCTTCGCATGCTTGACATGTACAGAACAGCTACGCGTCTGTTTTTAATATTGTCACAAATCAGCGCAAATATTATAAGAGGTATCAGATAAAATCCTGTCTACCACGGATGTGAATTTCAAATACTTCCGGTTTAATAATTTCTTCTGACCTCACGGCTGTAAATTCAGCTGGAAGGAACGCATGATTTTACACACTTGACAAAGTTATTCAGCCTTCTTTTTAACTCGGAAAACTACTTCAAACAGGAAGTTCATGACGACAACAACTACGTAACCGGAAGTGAGCAATCGCGCCAGACGATTGACTTATTTATACTAGGAAGGAATGTCATCTCTTCGTGAAAAAGAACTGACATTCAAATCTTAATGGTATAAATTGGTTTGACATTACATCATTTATGATCATGTTGAAGTAAATGTTTGATAATAAATTAACACACTATAACAAATTAAGTACACAACTACGTGAATGTAAAAAAATGTTCCGCATTGCAAACTGAAACTCACGAATTTCGGCTTAAATTCCATGAATTTAAGCTGTTGATGGGCTGTTCGCCTGGGTAGTAATATCAGTGTAAGTGAGTTTTACATGACTGTATTAATCAAAACATGAATGAAGACTTACTTTGGGGGAGGGGATCTTCTACCCACGTAGTTAAGTGCCGCTATAGTTGCCATGTTGTCAAGGACTACAATGGAAATAAGGGAATAATTATCATTTTTTGTGTTATACTTTTCATATAATGTATTTATATGGTTTTATGTTATTTATATTGTAATGCCATTGGTTTTGCGCATTTTATGATACATAAATCTAGATATCTATGTGTGCATGTTGCTATATGATACCCTGTAAGATCACTTGGTAGAGCACCTGGCTTTCGTAGTAAATGTCATTGTTGGTTCGAGTCTCTGGTGAGGTGTTTGTTCCATGTGACAACTGACGAAAGAATACATATATACATCTAAGTCAAATGTCCTTGACGTTCGAGTTGTGAGGTTGTCAGCTGTTTGCGAGATAGATGTTCATACTGCTTGGCACCCAGGACCACTGCATGGATAGATAATACTGCATAGCCGAAATTCTGTTCAAAATCGGCGTGAAACCTCAAGCACAGTAACCAATGTCATGGCTGCTATTTTATTGGGTGCAAACATTTCCCTGTTAAAATACCTTAGATGTATCTTACTGGCATATTAAATGTCACGTCATCGAGTGCATCCGCCTGTCGTTTCTTGGAACTCGTGAAAACTAGAAACCTTCGTTCAAGTCAAGGCCTCTGTTCGTAAAATACGCACGTCGTAATTTGTCTTAGATTTCACAATTATGATCAAGTTTCGTCATCCTCTATGAAAAAATCATGTTTAAATTTCGCTATATCATTTGTTTTCAAAAGAAAATAGTCCTACAGTAGGAAAAACATTTCAGGAGTGTTTGTGTTCCAAATCAGAGTAAAAATAATTAAAACTGTTCAAGGTTGAAAAAAACATCATCATCGACAATGATTGCATACACTATAAACAAAGTAAACGAAACAGGTTAAATATTTAGTAACTAGTCAGAATATTTAAATAATACCCGACGGTTTCTGCTAAAATTACCAATTTTAAGTGATAATGTAGAAAATGTATGTTTAATAGCTTGACACCGTCGCATTACAATAAATGTTATCAGTTTATATGTCTGAGCCATAAAGTAACAGTTGTAGATACAAATGATTGAAGAGGATTTGCGTTGATCATCACACATCCCTCCTGTCTCGTGCAACGACATGGGACACATGTACTACTGTATAATGGTGAGTAAACCCGGATACAGTATGAAGTCGGCTGATGTTCGTGTGTACACCATTATGGTGTGACCTTCACGGCTTTTCTTATGATGGTTCGCCATCGAGTACATATTTGCCTGGCTTCCCATGTCTGGATTTGTTATCAATGGTTTACATGCATTATAAGGCGTTCGCCAGTTATAATGTCGGGATGTTGTTCAGTGTGTGTGTTCTTTCTTATGCTGTTCGTTTATTTGGGTGATATGTGGATAAATGTGAACACAGGTGAACCGTAAAATCAGAGCTCAAATCACAAGCGGTGATGTCGCCATTTCAGAGCGGTACTCCTATATAAGGCCATCATTGAAGTCTGTGTCTTATTTCTCTATTAGAGATATATTTCATCGTTCCTTGCGTTTATAAAGTGGCTGCGCACTTTGTATGTACGTGGCTACACCTGCTTAACGTCTTGGTTCATTTTAGTTTAAGCTTTTTCCACGTCATACGGTTGAGGGCATTAAATTGCCCCATTAAATCAAATGTGCCAAGTCATAATTTTGAGAAAATCATACAGATGTACTCTACAACACTGCGTTCTAATTGTGCTATAAAGTTTCATGGAAGGCAACATGGGTCCAGTTAAGGTATTTCCTTTGCTAGAGGCAACTCGACGCATAGGTCAGGATAGAAATACCGGTATCGGACGCATGAATTTGTGATTTTGCGAAATTTGTAGCAATTACAACAACGGATATTTTGTAAAATAAATAAGACAATGTACATAAAGAGAACCGTACCCGTGTTGTAGAAGGAGAACCGTACCCGTATTGTAGAAGGAGAACCGTACCCGTGTTGTAGAAGGAGAACCGAAACCGTGTTGTAGAAGGAGAACCGTACCCGTGTTGTAGAAGGAGAACCGTACCCGTGTTGTAGAAAAAGAGCCGTACCCGTGTTGTAGAAGGAGAACCGTACCCGTGTTGTAGAAGGAGAACCGTACCCGTGTTGTAGAAGGAGAACCGTACCCGTGTTGTAGAAGGAGAACCGTACCCGTGTTGTAGAAGGAGAACCGTACCCGTGTTGTAGAAGGAGAACCGTACCCGTGTTGCAGAAGGAGAACCCTACCCGTGTTGCAGAAGGAGAACCGTACCCGTATTGTAGAAGGAGAACCGTACCCGTGTTGTAGAAGGAGAACCCTACCCGTGTTGTAGAAGGAGAACCGTACCCGTGTTGTAGAAGGAGAACCGTACCCGTGTTGTAGAAGGAGAACCGTACCCGTGTTATACCACATGTAAATATAATTGATGTAAATTAAGTAAACCTTAGACTTGTGGCAAAATAGTCATAAACAAAGTAATTGTGTTGAAAGTACTGTATTCATTTCTGTAACTTGAGACATAAACACAACACAGTACACCAATACTCTATAACATTATATACTTATACAGTTAAACCTTTCCACACCAATACTCTATAACATTATATACTTATACAGTTAAACCTGTCTACAACAATACTCTATAACCTTATATACTTATACAGTTAAACCTGCCTACAACAATACTCTATAACCTTATATACTTATACAGTTAAACCTGCCTACAACAATACTCTATAACATTATATACTTATACAGTTAAACCTGTCCACACCAATACTCTATAACCTTATATACTTATACAGTTAAACCTGTCCACATCAATACTCTATAACATTATATACTTATACAGTTAAACCTGTCCACACCAATACTCTATAACAGTATATACTTATACAGTTAAACCTGCCTACAACAATACTCTATAACATTATATACTTATACAGTTAAACCTGTCCACATCAATACTCTATAACACTATATACTTATACAGTGAAACCTGTCCACACCAATACTCTATAACATTATATACTTATACAGTTAAACCTGCCTACAACAATACTCTATAACCTTATATACTTATACAGTTAAACCTGCCTACAACAATACTCTATAACATTATATACTTATACAGTTTAACCTGTCCACACCAATACTCTATAACCTTATATACTTATACAGTTAAACCTGTCCACATCAATACTCTATAACCTTATATACTTATACAGTTAAACCTGTCCACACCAATACTCTATAACAGTATATACTTATACAGTTAAACCTGCCTACACCAATACTCTATAACCTTATATACTTATACAGTTAAACCTGTCCACATCAATACTCTATAACATTATATACTTATACAGTGAAACCTGTCCACACCAATACTCTATAACATTATATACTTATACAGTTAAACCTGCCTACAACAATACTCTATAACATTATATACTTATACAGTTAAACCTGTCCACACCAATACTCTATAACATTATATACTTATACGGTGAAAACTGTCCACACCAATACTCTATAACATTATATACTTATACGATGAAAACTGTCCAAACCAATACTCTATAACATTATATACTTATACGGTGAAAACTGTCCACACCAATACTCTATAACATTATATACTTATACAGTTAAACCTGTCCACACCAATACTCTATAACATTATATACTTATACAGTTAAACCTGTCCACATCAATACTCTATAACATTATATACTTATACAGTTAAACCTGTCCACACCAATACTCTATAACATTATATACTTATACAGTTAAACCTATCCACACCAATACTCTATAACATTATATACTTATACAGTTAAACCTGTCCACACCAATACTCTATAACATTATATACTTATACAGTTAAACCTGTCCACACCAATACTCTATAACATTATATACTTATACAGTTAAACCTGCCTACAACAATACTCTATAACATTCTATACTTATACAGTTAAACCTGTCTACATCAATACTCTATAACAATATATACTTATACAGTTAAACCTATCCACACCAATACTCTATAACCTTATATACTTATACAGTTAAACATGTCCACACCAATACTCTATAACCTTATATACTTATACAGTTAAACCTGCCTACAACAATACTCTATAACATTATATACTTATACAGTTAAACCTGTCCACACCAATACTCTATGACCTTATATACTTATACAGTTAAACCTGTCCACACCAATACTCTATAACATTATATACTTATACAGTTAAACCTGTCCACACCAATACTCTATAACATTATATACTTATACAGTTAAACCTGTCCACACCAATACTCTATAACATTATATACTTATACAGTTAAACCTGTCCACACCAATACTCTATAACATTATATACTTATACAGTTAAACCTTTCCACACCAATACTCTATAACATTATATACTTATACGGTGAAACCTTTCCACACCAATACTCTATAACATTATATACTTATACAGTTAAACCTGTCCACACCAATACTCTATAACATTATATACTTATACAGTTAAACCTGTCCACATCAATACTCTATAACAGTATATACTTATACAGTTAAACCTGTCTACATCAATACTCTATAACATTATATATTTATACGGTGAAACCTTTCCACACCAATACTCTATAACATTATATATTTATACGGTGAAACCTTTCCACACCAATACTCTATAACATTCTATACTTATACAGTTAAACCTGCCTACAACAATACTCTATAACATTATATACTTATACAGTTAAACCTGTCCACACCAATACTCTATAACATTATATACTTATACAGTTAAACCTGTCTACATCAATACTCTATAACATTATATACTTATACAGTTAAACCTGTCCACACCAATACTCTATAACATTATATACTTATACAGTTAAACCTGTCTACATCAATACTCTATAACATTATATACTTATACAGTTAAACCTGTCCACACCAATACTCTATAACATTATATACTTATACAGTTAAACCTGTCTACATCAATACTCTATAACATTATATACTTATACAGTTAAACCTGTCCACACCAATACTCTATAACATTATATACTTATACAGTTAAACCTGCCTACAACAATACTCTATAACATTATATACTTATACAGTTAAACCTGTCCACACCAATACTCTGTAACATTATATACTTATACAGTTAAACCTGTCCACACCAATACTCTATAACATTATATACTTATACAGTTAAACCTGTCCACACCAATACTCTATAACATTATATACTTATACAGTTAAACCTGTCCACACCAATACTCTATAACATTATATACTTATACAGTTAAACCTGTCCACACCAATACTCTATAACATTATATACTTATACAGTTAAACCTGTCCACACCAATACTCTATAACATTATATACTTATACAGTTAAACCTGTCCACACCAATACTATATAACATTATATACTTATACAGTTAAACCTGTCCACACCAATACTCTATAACATTATATACTTATACAGTGAAAACTGTCCACACCAATACTCTATAACATTATATACTTATACGGTGAAACCTGTCCACACCAATACTCTATAACATTATATACTTATACAATTAAACCTGTCCACAACAATACTCTATAACATTATATACTTATACAGTTAAACCTGTCCACACCAATGCTCTATAACATTATATACTTATACAGTTAAACCTGTCCACAACAATACTCTATAACATTATATACTTATACAGTTAAACCAGTCTACACCAATACTCTATAACATTATATACTTATACAGTTAAACCAGTCGACACCAATACTCTATAACATTATATACTTATACAGTTAAACCTGTCCACACCAATACTCTATAACATTATATACTTATACAGTTAAACCTGCCTACAACAATACTCTATAACATTATATACTTATACAGTTAAACCTGTCCACACCAATACTCTATAACATTATATACTTATACAGTTAAACCTGTCCACATCAATACTCTATAACATTCTATACTAATACAGTTAAACCTTTCAACACCAATACTCTATGGAAGACACGGGCTGTCTTTGAGATGTTATTGCTCTAGAGAGTTTATTTAAATTGGTAAATTCTCACTACAGAAATAATTCATACAGTTGATGAAAAGAAGAAGAGGAATATTTGCTCAAAAGATGGCTGATCTGTAGCATTCTTTCGCATCATATTCATGTTTAACTTCAGTCTATAGCTAGTTCCCACATTTACAATATTTAATTAATTTAAAGTTTATAGGGAATATAATGTAAACAATGATAAAATAATCAGATATAGAATAACTTATTCATTATGCTCATGTGGGCAGATGGCTCAGTAAGTTGAAGAAGAAGTGGTTGTCACATGCAAATTATCTTGATATTTTCTCAATTATCACATATTTGGGAATTACTCCAATAAATACTTATCAATTTTGTCTATCAAATGGCTGATGATTAAGAACAAGGAAGGTAAATATTGTAGATGTGGGAACTATCTATAAGATAATGAATTCTGATTTTCTTGCCTCATCGCCAAATAAATGTGTTTACTTTGTAATAGAAATACGCCTGTAGCACAAACACATGTCGATAATTGATTCTGCAAAAATTGTTTTGAATAATTCATAATTACAGTTTTTTACAAGAAAATATACAGAAGGTGTAGTGATAAAGTGAACGTAAATAGAAACTCTGGAAATGTTTAAATGTCTTAATAACTGAACATTTAAAGGTCATTTTGAGATATGTCTTGTCTTTTGCTGGACACCATTGGGCCTTTTATGATGCAGGTAAAGCTCAAAGCCTTTGTCGCGTTAGAAATGTTCACCAGTACAGTCAAACCTGTGTTAAAGACCACCTGCGAACAAAGACCACTATTGCAAAACCTGTCTGCAAAGACAACCAATTGTATCTCCTATTAGACCATTTTCAATGATATTTAATCTGTTAATAGAGACCACCTGTAAACAAAGACCACATTTTGCTGTTCCCATGGGTGGTTTTTACAGACAGGTTTGACTGTATATAATTTCTCTTTTAAAATATTCATAAATAGCCTGTCAAATAAAGCTACAGTACGAATGACATATATGATATTTTATTGGTAATTATAACCAAATGATTATTCATGAAAGGCGCGATATGTAACTTAACATTAATACTCGTATACCATGACCCACTCACCGACTTTTCTATGAAGTACAAATGTGTTCAAATATTCATGCGTAATTTAGTAAAGCATTCGAAATTCCGCCTTTGTACGCATATAACCTTGAAGAATTTTAAACCTGCTGTTTTTTGCCACGGGCCTTAGAATCAATGCTATATTTCAGAAGCTATGTATTTAACCAACTTTCCCCATAGTGTAATTTACTACTGGTGAGCAATGGGCATTTTAACTTCATCTAATCAAAGCTGAACACTGTGAAAACACTATATCAAAATTGACCCCTGAATTTTTGAAAAGAAGATTTTTGAAGTTTCCATTATATACATATTGGAAAAATGCCCCCCCCCCCCCTGGTGGCTATGTTTTTCGACGAATCCAATATTGGTTGAGGGTCACCTAACGGACGGCAGTCGACGGACAGACACCGGTCAGATAATTCTCACATGTGATCTAACAACAAAACTTAAGTACCAAGTAGTGACTAGATTTTTTCAGCTTTTCAACATGGTCATTATTTGTCGAATACACAGGTCAATGTATGGTAAATCGAGTAAACAAACACTGAACTTTTGAGTTGTCTTGGTTTGTTTTGTCTTCATTTATGTTTCACAACAAATCTTAACATTAAGATTGCAACAAATTTGCGTGATTCAGATTGCGCCGACCATCATTTTTTATATGTTTACACGCATGTCCTTGGCTTTGAACTAAGTCCAGTATTCGAAATCGATAATTAATAATGATTAACATTTAAAATAATTTTGTAACTTTAAAACACTGGCAATAAAATTTCAAAACATGCAATTAAATAACTGCGTAATGTAATATAATGCCAATTCATTTAATACTAATTGAAGGGTGTGTCCCAATAAACAGCCATTATTTCACATACATTTAATATTTTAAAATACACAAAACACAAAGAGTTGGTTAAATGATTGATACAAGTTGTACAAGTTAAACAAAACCATTCCTAATTTAGTATGGATTAAGTAAATCATTTCTGTACATTGAAGTAGTTTTTACCACATAATAGACGTGTTCTTCATGGAAATTGCTCGACAAAGACATTAATGTTTTTTAAGTTTTTCTCAAACTCATATTTAAGTAATGAATTGTCATCCTCTATTGTTAGACAATTCTCTATTTTATGTCATTCAATCATTTCCAGATAGAGCGTTTTGTCCTTATATGAGATTGTTTGAAAAGCGGACATGGTAACCAATACTGTAACGTCGGGTTCGTTCACGGGGACAATATTTCTCTAAAAGCAGATATCGTGTTGCTTCATGCGGTTAATGGGCGCGAGGTTCTATACTTTCAGTCAGTTTTGTCGTAAAGTTAAAATCACAATGTTGAGCGATCATTTATTTTCGCGAATATAACATTATCGCGAAAAATGCAAAAAAAATAATTCCCTTGCGAAAATGAGCGATTTTACGGTTATTCACATAAAAGTTATACCAGTCATAATTAGTAAGATCTGACTTGTATATTCCTTTCGTAAATCAACTATAACAATGTGTTCACGTTCATGGTTCCAATACTGATATTGTCCCACGTGGTGTCACACTTATATGTAAGTACAACAGATGCATTATTTAAACGTATATATATTATGCTCATTTTGTGTTCATTTGTTTACCTAAACAAACATAAAAAATATACTGTATATAGGTAAAACAACTGTTAATATGCATTATCAAGGAATACACTAATAATGTGTTCCTCTGTATTTAATAATTTGTCGAAAAAAGAAGTTTGTATTATCATAAAATTAAAAACAAATCCAGTTTTTATAACAAGCGGGTCTTCTTAAGGCTTTTAGACTGGGGCGTTAGCCCCATGTCTTTAGTAACCGTAATTTTGGAAACAGCCGTATCAGAGTTAGACCACTCTATGTATCACTGCACATGATTTGGATAAACCAATCAAATGTCTAATTTTCTATGTATCACTGGGCATGATTTGCATAAACCAATCAAATGTCTAATTTATCATGACGTCACCAACCGCCGTACTACTTTAATTTCATTTTCCTTTGTCTTTTTGATTACTGTTAGTAATAAGAGAAAACAATATCATTTTCATCGGTTACACATTGCAATGATTCTTATTAAGGACGTTTGAGCCTATTTAACACAAACACTGGATGAAGCCCATTAAAATATGTTAGTGTTCAGAGGCGCCAGATTAATCTTTAACGGGAGTAGTATTGCCGCGTCAGTTCAATTTACACCAAGGAAGGTAAACTAAATGTCCTTGGTGAACTGGTCGAATTTCAAGTTTTATCAACTAAACGCTACCAAACATGAATGCATATGACGCGAAGCTATCAAGTTTAAAGAACTGTCCTCACCAACGTGTAACTACTTCCGGATATGGTTACGGTAGACCATGCCACAACGAAACAGCCGCTTTTGAATTTCATAATTCATCTTAATTTCGTTGCATAAAAAAATTGCATTTCACTTCACTCTGTCAGAGTATATATAACACACACTATTAGCCGCGACTTCGATGTGATGCATCAAGCTTTGCTGATGTAATATATATAGTTGTCTGATTAAAAAAACGCAACAGAAATGATTTACGGAATTTTGTTATACGTCCAAAAATTCTCTAGATCACCTGTCTTATAATACTTCTCTAGATCACATGTCTTATAATACTTCTCTAGATCACATGTATTATAATACTTCTCTAGATCACATGTCTTATAATACTTCTCTAGATCACATGTCTTATAATACTTCTCTAGATCACATGTCTTATAATACTTCTCTAGATCACATGTCTTATAATACTTCTCTAGATCACATGTCTTATAATACTTCTCTAGATCACATGTCTTATAATACTTCTCTAGATCACATGTCTTATAATACTTCTCTAGATCACATGTCTTATAATACTTCTCTAGATCACATGTCTTATAATACTTCTCTAGATCACATGTCTTATAATACTTCTCTAGATCACATGTCTTATAATACTTCTCTAGATCACATGTCTTATAATACTTCTCTAGATCACATGTCTTATAATACTTCTCTAGATCACATGTCTTATAATACTTCTCTAGATCACATGTCTTATAATACAAATCTATTTTCACGTCATTTTTCCTAATTATTATTCAGATTGATGAGTTGTTAACTTACAAATACGAAAATGATGAAATACAGTCTTTAACATAGTGATCTGTATACGAAAACTAGACAAGGCAAGATTATATGTGTCAAATATTCCACGTCTGTTAAATTACTTACAATCAGTGATGTGTGAGCTATTTTCGGGACTTGAAGTAAGTTAGTGGTTTCAGTAATAAATCATTTTCTCTCCTCATCATACGGAAATTACCATATTCACATCGGCTTGTTCCGGTGCATCAAGTCGCATTCCATACGCCGTTGTATTCACGTTTTGCAATTGCAGTTGGTGTTGATTGTTATTTGCATTGACGTTACTTCTCTTTGTTCCATCATATAACATTCCGGTACTCAGCTTGGTTCGGTTGGTAGAGTGTTATTTGAATAGAATGGTTCTCAGTGTAATGCCTCAGTCACACCGGATCGTACGTTTTCTGAATCGCGCGATTGGTGGCAATTTGGCCGAGGTACGACCAATCGACAATGTTTGCTACGATCTCCATATACGGTCGTATTCTGCGATTGCTCTTAGGACTGGGGGTAGGTCATCGTGCGATCATACGAACATGACCATCAACCATGCTGCGACGGATTTTGCTCTGGTGATCACCCACGACCTCTGCGACCAGTCGTGTGGCTCTTTCAACGATTTGCCCACGATTCCATTATTTCGATCGCAGCCAGGTCGTAACTTGGTCGCAACCCCGGTGTGACTGGGGCTTAAGTCTATGAAACGAGAACCAGTGTCAAAATCCGAGCATCAGATAGAGCAATTGGAGAGCTGAGTGTTCAAATTGTAACATTAGTCCTTGATTCAACAAAACATGAATAACGAAGAGGAGTAAGGAATGCCTCCTACAACGTGAACATCCATCACAAAGCACAAGGACGACTGATGATGTACAAGGAAATATACACGACAGGTAATGATTGGAAAACAATTCGTCTTTCACCTCGTATTTATGTTTCCTTGGGAAACAATTGGTTTGTACCGATTGAAAACACTGGAACACTCATTCTGGACAGCTCTCGGATATTTCCGTATCACTTCGTTACTCTACGAACATCCTCTAGTGTATATGTCAGGCGAAGCACTGTGTTCGGTCAAAAAATAGTTCCCGTTAAACAAATTTAACTCAATAACTTCGATAAATTCACATAAGAAATGAATTATTGTTGTCATTTCTAGTTAAAAATTAACATATTTCAGTCTTCATATAGCTTAAATGTGATTCTAATCCCGTTTTATCAGCACTCCAGCGTTCACGCCGCCATATTGTTTACATGATATTCGAATGGTATTTCCGACAGTAGTGCACTTACGAACATCCGAGGCACTAGACGTAGTTGGCCGAGGATTTCCGAATGTGGAACACTGGCTAGGTCAACGGATAGTCATATACAGCACTATCAAGGTTAAGAATTGGTGTTGTATGTTCAATGATGGGTTTACCTTTGCGAGCATTCTGGGCATAGCTATTTTTCACCATGTTTTCTTTTCATACAATTAACATTGTCGTCTGGTTCCATCTCATCAACATCACACTGCAGACAACATCCTGCAAGACTTTATTTAGTCATTGGTTGGTTTACTTAACTTCGATTATTCTGTTGCTGAACGTATATTTATACAATATTGTTTGTTCTAGTTCTACTCAGAGAATATATGTCAGGCGAATAGCATCGTTTGCGAATTTGTAATTTCAGTGCATACTTTCAAATGAGAACGGACGAAACTAATTCCTTATTCTTGCATTGGTACAATTTAATTTTGTGCTGACTGAGTGTTGTATACGTGCAATGTTCTGGTTGACTTTTGTACAATTTTACATGTTAATGATAATAATTGGCACTGCACAAGGTCAAAAGAGAATTTTAACAGGAACATTTTTTCAGAATTTCTTGAACACTATTTGTAAGTATGTTGCTAGAAAACTAAACGATGTGTTAAAAATATTAAACAGTAAGGTTATCTGCATGCTACACCAATGGTCCAGGTTCATATATAGAAGGCACCTAATTGGTTGTTTACTCGTGTCGTAAAATGTTCATGGAAACTTTCTAACAATGGATGGAAAACCTCTATAACTAAGTCTGTTACTCTCCCAATATTACAGTATAGAACTTTCTGACAATGGATGGAAAACCTCTATAACTAAGTCTGTTACTCTCCCAATATTACAGTATAGAACTTTCTGACAATGGATGGAAAACCTCTATAACCAAGTCTGTTACTCTCCCAATATTACAGTATACAACTTTCTGACAATGGATGGAAAACCTCTATAACTAAGTCTGTTACTCTCCCAATATTACAGTATAGAACTTTCTGACAATGGACGGAAAACCTCTATAACTAAGTCTGTTACTCTCCCAATATTACAGTATAGAACTTTCTGACAATGGATGGAAAACCTCTATAACTAAGTCTGTTACTCTCCCAATATTACAGTATAGAACTTTCTGACAATGGACGGAAAACCTCTATAACCAAGTCTGTTACTCTCCCAATATTACAGTATACAACTTTCTGACAATGGACGGAAAACCTCTATAACTAAGTCTGTTACTCTCCCAATATTACAGTATAGAACTTTCTGACAATGGATGGAAAACCTCTATAACTAAGTCTGTTACTCTCCCAATATTACAGTAAAGAACTTTCTGACAATGGATGGAAAACCTCTATAACTAAGTCTGTTACTCTCCCAATATTACAGTATAGAACTTTCTGACAATGGATGGAAAACCTCTATAACTAAGTCTGTTACTCTCCCAATATTACAGTAAAGAACTTTCTGACAATGGATGGAAAACCTCTATAACTAAGTCTGTTACTCTCCCAATATTACAGTATACAACTTTCTGACAATGGACGGAAAACCTCTATAACTAAGTCTGTTACTCCATGCAATATTACAGTATACAACTTTCTGACAATGGATGGAAAACCTCTATAACTAAGTCTGTTACTCTCCCAATATTACAGTATACAACTTTCTGACAATGGATGGAAAACCTCTATAACTAAGTCTGTTACTCTCCCAATATTACAGTATACAACTTTCTGACAATGGATGGAAAACCTCTATAACTAAGTCTGTTACTCTCCCAATATTACAGTATACAACTTTCTGACAATGGATGGAAAACCTCTATAACTAAGTCTGTTACTTTCCCAATATTACAGTATACAACTTTCTGACAATGGATGGAAAACCTCTATAACTAAGTCTGTTACTTTCCCAATATTACAGTATACAACTTTCTGACAATGGATGGAAAACCTCTATAACTAAGTCTGTTACTCTCCCAATATTACAGTATAGAACTTTCTGACAATGGATGGAAAACCTCTATAACTAAGTCTGTTACTCTCCCAATATTACAGTATACAACTTTCTGACAATGGACGGGAAATCTCTATAACTAAGTCTGTTACTCTCCCAATATTACAGTATACAACTTTCTGACAATGGACGGGAAATCTCTATAACTAAGTCTGTTACTCTCCCAATATTACAGTATAGAACTTTCTGACAATGGACGGGAAACCTCTATAACTAAGTCTGTTACTCTCCCAATATTACAGTATACAACTTTCTGACAATGGACGGGAAATCTCTATAACTAAGTCTGTTACTCTCCCAATATTACAGTATACAACTTTCTGACAATGGACGGGAAACCTCTATAACTAAGTCTGTTACTCTCCCAATATAACAGTATAGAACTTTCTGACAATGGATGGAAAACCTCTATAACTAAGTCTGTTACTCTCCCAATATTACAGTATACAACTTTCTGACAATGGACGGAAAACCTCTATAACTAAGTCTGTTACTCTCCCAATATTACAGTATAGAACTTTCTGACAATGGATGGAAAACCTCTATAACTAAGTCTGTTACTCTCCCAATATTACAGTATAGAACTTTCTGACAATGGATGGAAAACCTCTATAACTAAGTCTGTTACTCTCCCAATATTACAGTATAGAACTTTCTGACAATGGATGGAAAACCTCTATAAATAAGTATGTTACTCTCCCAATATTACAGTATAGAACTTTCTGACAATGGACGGGAAACCTCTATAACTAAGTCTGTTACTCTCCCAATATTACAGTATAGAACTTTCTGACAATGGACGGAAAACCTCTATAACTAAGTCTGTTACTCTCCCAATATTACAGTATAGAACTTTCTGACAATGGATGGAAAACCTTTATAACTAAGTCTGTTACTCTCCCAATTTTACAGTATAGAACTTTCTGACAATGGACGGAAAACCTCTAAAACTAAGTCTGTTACTCTCCCAATATTACAGTATAGAACTTTCTGACAATGGATGGACAACCTTTATAACTAAGTCTGTTACTCTCCCAATATTACAGTATAGAACTTTCTGACAATGGATGGAAAACCTCTATAACTAAGTATGTTACTCCATGCAATATAACAGTATAGAACTTTCTGACAATGGATGGGAAACCTCTATAACTAAGTCGGTTACTCTCCCAATATTACAGTATAGAACTTTCTGACAATGGATGGAAAATCTCTATAACTAAGTCTGTTACTCTCCCAATATTACAGTATACAACTTTCTGACAATGGACGGAAAACCTCTATAACTTAGTCTGTTACTCTCCAAATATTACAGTATAGAACTTTCTGACAATGGATGGAAAACCTCTATAACTAAGTCTGTTACTCTCCCAATATTACAGTTTAGAACTTTCTGACAATGGATGGAAAACCTCTATAACTAAATCTGTTACTCTCCCAATATTACAGTATACAACTTTCTGACAATGGATGGAAAACCTCTATAACTAAGTCTGTTACTCTCCCAATATAACAGTATAGAACTTTCTGACAATGGATGGAAAACCTCTATAACTAAGTCTGTTACTCTCCCAATATTACAGTATAGAACTTTCTGACAATGGATGGAAAACCTCTATAACTAAGTATGTTACTCCATGCAATATAACAGTATAGAACTTTCTGACAATGGATGGGAAACCTCTATAACTAAGTCTGTTACTCTCCCAATATTACAGTATAGAACTTTCTGACAATGGATGGAAAATCTCTATAACTAAGTCTGTTACTCTCCCAATATTACAGTATAGAACTTTCTGACAATGGATGGAAAACCTCTATAACTAAGTCTGTTACTCTCCCAATATTACAGTATAGAACTTTCTGACAATGGATGGAAAACCTCTATAACTAAGTATGTTACTCTCCAAATATAAATGAAGTTCCTTATTAAACTTGTGTCAGCATCCATTATTGACAGAGCTGCGATGTTATCACATCAACGACGCATTTGTTCATAGAACACGCTAAACGTGTTTAGATCTACCATTTAGGCAATCATAACTTGTCATATGTTAACTGATCAAATATTTGTTTCTGATTTTTTAATTAAGCTTTTTCTTTGTTTTCATATACAGTATCAATTCTCGTCAAAGCATAATCTATATATTACTTAAACTGGATTATATGTAATTCGATCAAGTCCTGTTAAGGGATCATAATTGAGAACATATCAACAGTATGTGTTCAGAAATAAGTGACCCCACTCTACTAATAGGTTAGTATTTCTTTTAGGTAATGGTACAACCATGATAGTATAAGCTACACTTGTCTCAGACTTGTGGGTAATGGTACAACCATGACAGTATAAGCTACACTTGTCTCAGACTGTGGGTAATGGTACCACCATGATAGTATAAGCTACACTTGTCTCCGACTTGTGGGTAATGGTAGAACCATGATTGTATAAGCTACACTTGTCTCAGACTGTGGGTAATGGTAGAACCATGATAGTATAAGCTACACTTGTCTCAGACTTGTGGGTAATGGTACAACCATGATAGTATAAGCTACACTTGTCTCAGACTGTGGATAATGGAACAACCATGATAGTATAAGCTACACTTGTCTCAGACTTGTGGGTAATGGTACACCCATGATAGTATAAGCTACACTTGTCTCAGACTTGTGGGTAATGGAACAACCATGATAGTATAAGCTACACTTGTCTCAGACTGTGGGTAATGGTACAACCATGATAGTATAAGCTACACTTGTCTCCGACTTGTGGGTAATGGTACAACCATGATAGTATTAGCTACACTTGTCTCAGACTGTGAGTAATGGTACAACCATGATAGTATAAGCTACACTTGTCTCAGACTGTGGGTAATGGTACAACCATGATAGTATAAGCTACACTTGTCTCAGACTTGTGGGTAATGGAACAACCATGATAGTATAAGCTACACTTGTCTCAGACTTGTGGGTAATGGTACAACCATGACAGTATAAGCTACACTTGTCTCAGACTGTGGGTAATGGTAGAACCATGATAGTATAAGCTACACTTGTCTCAGACTTGTGGGTAATGGAACAACCACGATAGTATAAGCTACACTTTTCTCAGACTTGTGGGTAATGGTACAACCATGACAGTATAAGCTACACTTGTCTCAGACTGTGGGTAATGGTACACCCATGATAGTATAAGCTACACTTGTCTCAGACTTTGGGTAATGGTACAACCATAATAGTATAAGCTACACTTGTCTCAGACTTGTGGGTAATGGAACAACCATGATAGTATAAGCTACACTTGTCTCCGACTTGTGGGTAATGGTACAACCATGATAGTATTAGCTACACTTGTCTCAGACTGTGGGTAATGGTACAACCATGATAGTATAAGCTACACTTGTCTCAGACTGTGGGTAATGGTACAACCATGATAGTATAAGCTACACTTGTCTCAGACTTGTGGGTAATGGAACAACCATGATAGTATAAGCTACACTTGTCTCAGACTTGTGGGTAATGGTACAACCATGACAGTATAAGCTACACTTGTCTCAGACTGTGGGTAATGGTAGAACCATGATAGTATAAGCTACACTTGTCTCAGACTTGTGGGTAATGGAACAACCACGATAGTATAAGCTACACTTTTCTCAGACTTGTGGGTAATGGTACAACCATGACAGTATAAGCTACACTTGTCTCAGACTGTGGGTAATGGTACAACCATGACTGTATAAGCTACACTTGTCTCAGACTTTGGGTAATGGTACAACCATAATAGTATAAGCTACACTTGTCTCAGACTTGTGGGTAATGGAACAACCACGATAGTATAAGCTACACTTGGGTAATGGAACAACCACGATAGTATAAGCTACACTTGTCTCAGACTTGTGGGTAATGGTACAACCATGATAGTATAAGCTACACTTGGGTAATGGAACAACCACGATAGTATAAGCTACACTTGTCTCAGACTTGTGGGTAATGGTACAACCATGATAGTATAAGCTACATTTGTCTCAGACTTGTGGGTAATGGTACAACCACGATAGTATAAGCTACACATGTCTCAGACTGTGGGTAATGGTACAACCATGATAGTATAATCTACATTTGTCTCAGACTTGTGGGAATGGTACAACCACGATAGTATAAGCTACACTTGTCTCAGACTGTGGGTAATGGTACAACCATGATAGTATAAGCTACACTTGTCTCAGACTTGTGGGTAATGGTAGAACCATGATAGTATAAGCTACACTTGTCTCAGACTGTGGGTAATGGTACAACCATGATAGTATAAGCTACACTTGTCTCAGACTTGTGGGTAATGATACAACCATGATAGTATAAGCTACACTTGTCTCAGACTTGTGGGTAATGGTACAACCATGATAGTATAAGCTACATTTGTCTCAGACTTGTGGGTAATGGTACAACCATGATAGTATAAGCTACACTTGTCTCAGACTTGTGGGTAATGGAACAACCATGATAGTATAAGCTACATTTGTCTCAGACTTGTGGGTAATGGAACAACCATGACAGTATAAGCTACATTTGTCTCAGACTTGTGGGTAATGGTACAACCATGACAGTATAAGCTACACTTGTCTCAGACTTGTGGGTAATGGTACAACCATGATAGTATAAGCTTCATTTGTCTCCGACTTGTGGGTAATGGTACAACCATGATAGTATAAGCTACATTTGTCTCCGACTTGTGGGTAATAGTAGAACCATGATAGTATAAGCTACATTTGTCTCAGACTTGTGGGTAATGGAACAACCATGATAGTATAAGCTACATTTGTCTCCGACTTGTGGGTAATGGAACAACCATGATAGTATAAGCTACACTTGTCTCAGACTGTTGGTAATGGTACAACCATGATAGTATAAGCTACACTTGTCTCAGACTTGTGGGTAATGGTACAACCATGATAGTATAAGCTACACTTGTCTCAGACTGTGGGTAATGGAACAACCATGATAGTATAAGCTACACTTGTCTCAGACTTGTGGGTAATGGT
Source organism: Mactromeris polynyma (assembly GCA_032209605.1). Lineage (NCBI taxonomy): Eukaryota > Metazoa > Mollusca > Bivalvia > Venerida > Mactridae > Mactromeris > Mactromeris polynyma. Next base: position 9,509,581 of record JASFXZ010000026.1, on the reverse strand, counting down.
ACAACCATGATAGTATAAGCTACACTTGTCTCAGACTTGTGGGTAATGGAACAACCACGATAGTATAAGCTACACTTGTCTCCGACTTGTGGTAATGGTACAACCATGACAGTATAAGCTACACATGTCTCAGACTGTGGGTAATGGAACAACCATGACAGTATAAGCTACACTTGTCTCAGACTGTGGGTAATGGTAGAACCATGATTGTTTAAGCTACACTTGTCTCAGACTGTGGTTAATGGTAGAACCATGACAGTATAAGCTACACTTGTCTCAGACTGTGGGTAATGGTAGAACCATGATAGTATAAGCTACACTTGTCTCAGACTTTGGATAATGGAACAACCATGATAGTATAAGCTACACTTGTCTCAGACTTTGGGTAATGGAATAACCATGATAGTATAAGCTACACTTGTCTCAGACTTGTGGATAATGGTACAACCATGACAGTATAATCTACACTTGTCTCAGACTGTGGGTAATGGTAGAACCATGATAGTATAAGCTACACTTGTCTCAGACTGTGGGTAATGGTAGAACCATGATAGTATAATCTACACTTGTCTCAGACTGTGGGTAATGGTAGAACCATGACAGTATAAGCTACACTTGTCTCAGACTGTGGGTAATGGTAGAACCATGATAGTATAAGCTACACTTGTCTCAGACTTGTGGGTAATGGTACAACCATGACAGTATAAGCTACACTTGTGTCCGACTTCTGGGTAATGGTACAACCATGACAGTATAAGCTACACTTGTCTCAGACTTGTGGGTAATGGTAGAACCATGATAGTATAAGCTACATTTGTCTCCGACTGTGGGTAATGGAACAACCATGATAGTATAAGCTACACTTGTCTCAGACTGTGGGTAATGGTAGAACCATGATAGTATAAGCTACACTTGTCTCAGACTGTGGGTAATGGAACAACCATGATAGTATAAGCTACACTTGTCTCAGACTTGTGGGTAATGGTAGAACCATGATAGTATAAGCTACACTTGTCTCAGACTTTGGGTAATGGAACAACCATGATAGTATAAGCTACACTTGTCTCCGACTGTGGGTAATGGAACACCCATGATAGTATAAGCTACACTTGTCTCAGACTTGTGGGTAATGGAACAACCATGACAGTATAAGCTACACTTGTCTCAGACTTGTGGGTAATGGAACAACCATGATAGTATAAGCTACACTTGTCTCAGACTTGTGGGTAATGGAACAACCATGATAGTATAAGCTACACTTGTCTCAGACTTGTGGGTAATGGAACAACCATGACAGTATAAGCTACACTTGTCTCAGACTTTGGGTAATGGAACAACCATGATAGTATAAGCTACACTTGTCTCCGACTGTGGGTAATGGAACACCCATGATAGTATAAGCTACCCTTGTCTCAGACTTGTGGGTAATGGAACAACCATGACAGTATAAGCTACACTTGTCTCAGACTGTGGGTAATGGTAGAACCATGATAGTATAAGCTACACTTGTCTCAGACTGTGGGTAATGGTAGAACCATGATAGTATAAGCTACACTTGTCTCAGACTTGTGGATAATGGAACAACCATGATAGTATAAGCTACACTTGTCTCAGACTTGTGGGTAATGGAACAACCATGATAGTATAAGCTACACTTGTCTCCGACTTGTGGGTAATGGAACAACCATGATAGTATACGCTACACTTGTCTCCGACTTGTGGGTAATGGAACAACCATGATAGTATAAGCTACACTTGTCTCCGACTTGTGGGTAATGGAACAACCATGATAGTATACGCTACACTTGTCTCCGACTTGTGGGTAATGGAACAACCATGATAGTATAAGCTACACTTGTCTCCGACTGTGGGTAATGGTACAACCATGATAGTATAAGCTACACTTGTCTCAGACTGTGGGTAATGGTACAACCATGATAGTATAAGCTACACTTGTCTCCGACTGTGGGTAATGGTACAACCATGATAGTATAAGCTACACTTGTCTCCGACTGTGGGTAATGGTACAACCATGATAGTATAAGCTACACTTGTCTCAGACTTGTGGATAATGGAACAACCATGATAGTATAAGCTACATTTGTCTCAGACTTGTGGGTAATGGAACAACCATGATAGTATAAGCTACACTTGTCTCAGACTTGTGGGTAATGGAACAACCATGATAGTATAAGCTACACTTGTCTCCGACTTGTGGGTAATGGAACAACCATGATAGTATACGCTACACTTGTCTCCGACTTGTGGGTAATGGAACAACCATGATAGTATAAGCTACACTTGTCTCAGACTTGTGGGTAATGGAACAACCATGATAGTATAAGCTACACTTGTCTCAAACATCTGACAGTTCGGCTGTGGTATGAAGTAATGAAATGACACAACTTTAATTGACGAGTTTGTTTTGTGTCCCCTACTCATTTTTAGTTTACTTCGTCTTCACCTAGGGATCTGTGTGTAGAGGCCTGTTTTGTGAATGGGATCCTTTGTGCTTCTATTTCTCACAATATTTTCTGGACGAGAACTCATTAAAGCGACAACACATTTTTCCTCTCTTCTCTGATGCAGGAGGAAAGTATATTACAGAAGAAAGTTAAGATTTAAGTTTTGTTTCTAAAAAATGCGTCAACTTCAGGTAAATAAGAACCATTTTCGTTATTAATATGTGAAAAGAGACATGTTAATGTTTATATATATTCTCGTATATTACTTAATTTCACATAACGAGAATGTAGTGCCGCTTTAAAGATGACGAGAAATTTGATTTGACTGAAGTAACTTAGAGAAACGTCACTTATGTGTTACGGACTGTTGGTTTCCCGGAGGTCTGTGTGGAGAGGCATTGTCTTATGAATGTGGCGTTCCCTGTAGTAACATATTCTCTATTTTATGAACCAGCACGGTATTACAGATATATGTCTTCTGTTATTGACTTGATATTGTTTTGTCAAATAGTACGTTTCCAAACGACAGGGTATGGAGTTCGTGTAGTGAATCAGGTCCCGGAGGCTCAACTCTGATGTTGGGGATAAAACCCGGTAACGTTGTCGACCACATCTCTTCATAAGGCTTTAATACGATGTGTTTCAGGAAATTTAATGATTCAGGTATGCCTAATGCTTGCATCACATTCGAACTGGTATATAGTGGCATACCTGGAATATTCCAAAGATTAAGGCAGATTTCTCTTTAATTTGTAATCGAAATTTATAGTAGGCCTATGGTTAATCCGCGTGAGAGAAAATAGCCGCAAAACACGAAATATGGTCCTTTGCACGTACCATACAGCCTTTAGTTGGTTTATAGCAATATATCGACTCCGGTTTCAAACTGTTGCAGGGAGAACACGTGATTTGTCACTTTCTGTGCAGTTATGTTGTCTCCACTTTCGCTTGTTACAATTTAACTACAATTCTCCAACAAGCATTTGTATTTTCTGCTGATGTAATACTGACACCGAGCATACTCAGCATTGTAGAACAGACAAACTGTGCTAATGATTTATACACTGATATCATGAACATACCAATCAGGTGCTTGTTTGAAATACAAACAAAACAATACGACCTGATTTCATATTCCATTGATTTAGCAAGTGCTTAGCACAATGCACTCCTTAATGACTAATTGAAAATAAAGTAACTACAAATGCGAACAATAAATACTACTAATCAAACTTCAAATCACCATTTATTATATGGAAAATTGTCATGGAGTCCACCTGGTAAGTTCAGTTTGTATAGCACACGACTCCTGGTAAGTTCAGTTTGTATAGCACACGACTCCTGGTAAGTTCAGTTTATATAGCACACGACTCCTGGTAAGTTCAGTTTGTATAGCACACGACTCCTGGTAAGCTCAGTTTATATAGCACACAACTCCTGGTAAGTTCAGTTTGTATAGCACACGGCTCCTGGTAAGTTCAGTTTGTATAGCACACGACACCTGGCAAGTTCAGTTTGTATAGCACACGACCCCTGGTAATCTCAGTTTGTATAGCACACGACTCCTGGTAAGCTCAGTTTGTATAGCACACGACCCCTGGTAAGCTCAGTTTGTATAGCACACGACCCCTGGTAAGATCAATTTGTATATCACACGACTACTGATAAGCTCAGTTTGTATAGCACACGACCCCTGGTAAGTTCAGTTTGTATAGCACACGACCCCTGGTAAGCTCAATTTGTATAACACACGACTCCTGGTAAGTTCAGTTTGTATAGCACACCACTCCTGGTAAGTTCAGTTTGTATAGCACACGACTCCTGGTAATCTCAGTTTGTATAGCACACGACCCCTGGTAAGCTCAGTTTGTATATCACACGACTCCTGGTAAGTTCAGTTTGTATAGCACACGACCCCTGGTAATATCAGTTTGTATAGCACACAACCCGTGTTAAGCTCAGTTTGGTATAGCACACGACCCGTGGTAAGCTCAGTTTGTATAGCACACGACTCCTAGTAATCTCAGTGTGTATAGCACACGACCCCTGGTAAGCTCAGTTTGTATATCACACGACTCCTGGTAAGCTCAGTTTGTATAGCACACGACTCCTGGTAATCTCAGTGTGTATAGCACACGATCCCTGGTAAGTTCAGTTTGTATAGCACACGACCCCTGGTAAGCTCAGTTTGTATAGCACACGGCCCCTGGTAAGCTCAGTTTGTATAGCACACGACTCCTGGTAATCTCAGTGTGTATAGCACACGACCCCTGGTTATCTCAGTTCGTATAGCACACGACTCCTGGTAATCTAAGTTCGTATAGCACACGAACCCTGGTAATCTCAGTTCGTATATCACACGACATCCGGTAAGCTCAGTTCGTATATCACACGACTCCTGGTAAGCTCAGTTTGTATAGCACACGACACCTGGTAAGCTCAGTTTGTATAACACACGACCCGTGGTAAGCTCAGTTTGTATAGCACACGACCCGTGGTAAGCTCAGTTTGTATAACACACGACCCGTGGTAAGCTCAGTTTATATAGCACACGACCCGTGGTATGCTCAGTTTGTATAACACACGACTCCTGGTAAGTTCAGTTTGTATAGCACACGACCCCTGGTAAGATCAGTTTATATAGCACACGACTCCTGGTAAGTTCAGTTTGTATAGCACACGTCTCCTGGTAAGTTCAGTTGTATAGCACACGACTCCTGGTAAGTTCAGTTTGTATAGCACACGACTCCTGGTAAGTTCAGTTTGTATAGCACACGACTCCTGGTAAGTTCAGTTTGTATAGCACACGACCCCTTGTAAGCTCAGTTTGTATAACACACGACCCCTGGTAAGCTCAGTTTGTATAGCACACGACCCGTAAAAACACGTAACTTCCATACCTCCCTTATTTAAGATTTTGTTTATAAAGAAGTCATCTACGTTCTTCCGTAGTTGATTGTATAACGTTCTGTGTGTGAGCACTATCTTTCGTAGTTATGGGTGATTGTATAACGTTCTGTGTGTGAGCACTATCTTTCGTAGTTATGGGTGATTGTATAACGTTCTGTGTGTGAGCACTATCTTCCGAAGTCATGGGTGATTGTATAACGTTCTGTGTGTGAGCACTATCTTCCGTAGTTAGGGGTGATTGTATAACGTTCTGTGTGTGAGCACTATCTTCCGTAGTTATGGGTGATTGTATAACGTTCTGTGTGTGAGCACTATCTTTCGTAGTAATGGGTGATTGTATAACGTTCTGTGTGTGAGCACTATCTTTCGTAGTCATGGGTGATTGTATAACGTTCTGTGTGTGAGCACTATCTTCCGTAGTTATGGGTGATTGTATAACGTTCTGTGTGTGAGCACTATCTTCCGTAGTTATGGGTGATTGTATAACGTTCTGTGTGTGAGCACTATCTTCCGTAGTTATGGGTGATTGTATAACGTTCTGTGTGTGAGCACTATCTTTCGTAGTTATGGGTGATTGTATAACGTTCTGTGTGTAAGCACTATCTTCCGAAGTCATGGGTGATTGTATAACGTTCTGTGTGTGAGCACTATCTTCCGTAGTTATGGGTGATTGTATAACGTTCTGTGTGTGAGCACTATTTGACCTTCTCATGCACTATGATATATAAACAGGGAAAGTTTTCGTTGATTACTTTTTTGATGGAATATTTATATGACGTTGAGGATGCTTTTGGAAATATCACATCTTATAAAAGAAAAATGTACGCAAGTAGGAAGTATTTATATATGTGTGAAATGTCGAGCTAGTGCGCAGTTGTCATGTAGGCCTAATCATGATCTTTACATCGTACAGACTATAACATGAACTGTTCCATCAGACTAAATTCACGGAAGTTGACTTCACTAGTACAACGAATGACAGCGGGAACAAAGTTACGAAAGACCGTTGGCGACATTCAAACTCTTTAAGAACTTCACGATTTCATCATTTCATAAATATTGAATTCGGGTAGTTGAAGTCGTGAATTCATGATTATAAATTCTTGAAGTTAAAATATTGAAAGTGTGACTTTCCCAGGAATGAAATTTGAATGTCAACGTAGGCTTGTCGTATAAAGTATTGATGTTTCATTGTAGCTCACGTACATGTACAATGTGCTCTAAAACAAAGAAGGGTTGAGTCTTAATTTGTTATTTAACAAAAGTATAATTATCCGAGGCGTATTGTTGGCTACTTTGAGAAACAAGCGTTCTGTATTCTGTCATTATGGTCATTTTATAAGCCAGCTGTATATCGATGCAATGGTGATTTTGTTTTCAGAACAATGCATAGGCATAACACTCTGAGAAAGCACATGTATGTGATATTTGAACGTCACCACTCTGCTGGTCAACTGCATAAATGTAGCATGACCAGTTAGAATGATGTTTCATTGTATATGTATAGGGTAAAAATCGAATGAAGCAATGATATCATTTAAATGGGTGGGTACGGGCCTAGGGTACACAATAAGTTGAGTAATATGTTTTATAGCCCGATGAAATATGAGATTAGGAAATTATTGGATAGAAGACACTATTGTAGTTCTATTGCTTAAAGGTTTCAACACGCGGAGATGCATTTACAACTTGTATGGCTACACCCTTTATTAAGTGTTAAAACGTCATTGAGTGTCATATACTATGGATCGTAGAAATGTTTTAAAATAAACATGGCTGCATTTCCCCCATAATCACAAGATACAGTATTGGCAGCCCTGCGTTCAGTTACGGCTATCAGTGGCGAACGTTTTGTATTTTATCCCTTGCCCACCATAGCATATTGGTTGCACACGGGAACCAAATTGCAAAACGTTACGAAACGATAGGGCTGATAGTCGTAACTGAACGCAGGGCTGTTTCGTGCTATTCAAATTATACGAGTTTGTCATTGGCTGTTGCTTGATCCGCGTATAATCCAGTTTACGTCAGTGATTTTATTGTACTTCTAAATCTTACCGAGGCATTGTATAGCTTATCTTTACATGAAACAGTATGCTATGTTGAACCGTAATTTTCACACATACGAATATGTCACACGTGTGACATATTCGTACGAATTCCTCACACGTGTGTGACAAATTCGTACGAATATGTCACAAGTAGGTGTTGTGAAATTCTCGTACCCCCTTTTTTCACCACCTCTTAGTACCAACGGAATTTTCACATTTCGTTTATCGCTCGTTTATTAATTTTAGCTACCAGCCGCCGTATTGTCGTTTGCATCTTTATTCATATAAATCGTGAAATTATGAAGGTGAAATCGTGAAGGTGAAATCGTTGAAATCGTGAAATATTAAAAAGAAGAAATCGTGAATTCGTAAAATTTGAAGACACTCGGGCCGCAAATATTGGCTGAACGCTTCGACTTTGACGTATGACACAGTAAAATGATTTGACCTTCATAACATTGTGACCTTGACCTTAGATCTAGTGTTCTTAAAACAACACATATACTTTACTTGTAAATATAGTCATCATGCGAATTATGAAAATTCTTTGACAAAATAACTCTACGTTTGAGTGTCACCTTTGACATAGACACAAATGAATGGAGTATTATACGAAAGACCGGTGGGGACATTTCGAGTCCAATATTTCACGATTTCAACTTCACGAATTCACAATTTCAACTTCAAGAAATCACGGTTTCACGAATTTAACTCCACGAATTCATGATTTCAACATCAAGATTTCATGATTTCGTGAAGTTGAAATATTATTGAACTTGAAATGTCACCACCGGTCTTTCGTAGTATTGCCATGCAATACAAAGTCCCCTACCGGCTAATATAATCATCTGAAAATTTACTATCTGAGTTCAGATGTCAATGTCGGGTACCATGGTCTCATATTTTAACCATAGAACATGGGTTTTGAATGTTGTCGCAATGAGGTTAAAATTTGATCCAAGTTTCATGGAAATTCTTTTAGTTGTAGGACATATGGAACGGAAACGAAACTTCAATTCTCAAACCCAGTAAACATTGACGTTAGGTTATCAAAATATTGAGTGCTAAAGAATTTGACATTTTTACCCCCTGTGACCTTGACCTTTGGTCCAATGACCCAAAATTGTACCTGGGTCATTTACTCAATATGTTCTAGCATCCTGTAAAATATGAGGGCTATATCGGATATAGCAAAACAATATGACCCCTGATCTATCTAAGTGGCATAGACTGTTTTTTTTGGAATGTGTGACATATTAGTATGAACAATATTTTTACAGATGTTTTTCTTTTTTTTGACATGTGACGTATACGTTTTTGCTTTGAGGGGGGGTAGAGGTACACAACTGAATTTTCACAAATGTGTGACATATTCGTACGAATTTGTCACACACGTGTGAGCAATTCGTACGAATATGTCACACATGTGACATATTCGTATGTGTGAAAATTACGGTTCAACAATGCTATATAGAAGTGTTATACTATCAGTTGTCCTAATCGAACTACATGATAAAGTTTGAAGTATAATGTACTTTAACCACTGTTGTTGCGTCCTCGCGATGTCCTTAAAACCTTTCATGGTTGTTAAGAATGAAACAAAAACACTTGAACATTGCGAAACATACGTCGACAGGGGCTTAGCTTTGCTGAACTTGATATGTAGGCCTAGTTTTAGTTTATAGCTAGATCGTCTGAGATGAATGTTGGTGTATATTTCGTTCCGGTAAATATGCTTACAATAACATCAAAAACATACATGAAATATCCTTGAATTATATCACTTATAACTCTAGACAAATTGCAGTTTTTGTCATGTTATTTTTTCATTTGTTCGAAACATGACCTAAATGAATCTACAAGATCTGATCGACACAGTTGCATTATTCTTATGTCAATTAAATACTGAAAGCAATTCAAGTTACTGCTCCAGTCATATTTAAAGATGTATCTGGCTCACCTGAACATAAAATGTTTGAATTGGCTTCGTCCAGTATTGTTGTCACATTGGCTAGAAAATCTCTAATAAGAACCATTGCAATGTAAGACCGATTAAAAATAAATGTTTTACCATAATTTATTACTAACAGACAAAACTTGTAATATAGCCTGATTGTGAAAGAACTGATTTTTTTTCGGCGCAGCCGTACTAACATGTTTTTGCTATTTGCATATCAGTTTTGTGTAAACCAATCAAATCATACGTTAACCACCAAGGCAAATTCTCTTCAACCGAACAATGTTTGTAACCTTGACGAAGATTGGTTAACATTTTGTTAAGGCCTATATATTTGTTTACCAAACCCAAGAATCTTAACTTGTTTATTGTTATGTATTTTTTCTTACGAAGCGAAGTAATAAACACAATTATTTGCGTAAATGGTGTTATGTTTGCCAAAAGAAATCTTTTACTTTTTGTCTTCATTTTTTTTGTCTTTAATGTCTTCTTCAAAGAAAAAAACCCACCAAATTATAAATCATAACAGACAGACGATCATTGAATAAAGTATATTATTTATTACCATAACGTGACGTATATAATTCTTTAAAGAACACGCAGCATGTTCAAGGTCTTGTGATAACTAATCTATCAACGCAGGATTCCTCGTTTTGACATTATAAAACGCATGTCCGACCTGGGGACTGCGTGCGTATGTGAATGCACACCAGACAGATACATCACAAAACGATTCTCTTAAAAAAGTAGGCAATCAATTACACTATCGTTTTAGCCTCACATTTGCTTACATCTGGTCGGTGGATCTTAGTTCAGTTTCACCGCAATGGACGTTGTTTATACATTTTAACCAATAGACAATGTCAATAATCGATGACTTAAAAACCATATTGACGCACATTGGATATACAAGTTTGTTTATCAAAATACTGTTTAGTTTATTAAAATGTCTGTAAACAAAGTATTTCGACATGGTACAAAGTACGTGTTTCTGATAATTGTTTCTGATAAGGTTTATACATAGAGGAATGTTTGTTTATACGGCGTCACTCAAGTTATCAAGTGCAAAACTTTTATACGCCAAGTACGTAAGCACCGTATGTATGACATCAAAGCGAGAGTTTATACCGGTCCTAATGCCTTTTGTGTTGTTATTGTTGTCGTTGTGTTATCATCGTCGTCGTTGTTGTTGTTGTTGTTGTTGTGTTATCATCGTCGTCGTTGTTGTCGTTGTTGTTGTGTTATCATCGTCGTCGTTGATGTTGTTGTTGTTGTGGTATCATCGTCGTCGTCGTTGTTGTTGTTGTTGTTGTGTTATCATCGTCGTCGTTGTTGTCGTTGTTGTTGTGTTATCATCGTCGTCGTTGTTGTCGTTGTTGTTGTGTTATCATCGTCGTCGTTGTTGTCGTTGTTGTTGTGTTATCATCGTCGTCGTTGATGTTATTGTTGTTATGTTATCATCGTCGTCTTCGTTGTTGTTGTGTTATCATCGTCGATGTTGTTGTTTTTTGTTTTATCATCGTCGTCGTCGTTGTTGTTGTTATGTTATCATCGTCGTCTTCGTTGTTGTTGTGTTATCATCGTCGTTGTTGTTGTTGTTGTGTTATCATCGTCGATGTTGTTGTTTTTTGTTTTATCATCGTCGTCGTCGTTGTTGTTGTTATGTTATCATCGTCGTCTTCGTTGTTGTTGTGTTATCATCGTCGTCGTCGTTGTTGTTGTTGTTGTGTTATCATTGTCGATGTTGTTGTTTTTTGTTTTATCATCGTCGTCGTCGTTGTTGTTGTTATGTTATCATCGTCGTCTTCGTTGTTGTTGTGTTATCATCGTCGATGTTGTTGTTGTTTAATAATCGTCGTCGTCGTTGTTGTTGTTATGTTATCATCGTCGTCTTCGTTGTTGTTGTGTTATCATCGTCGATGTTGTTGTTGTTTAATAATCGTCGTCGTCGTTGTTGTTGTTGTGTTATCATCGTCGTCGTTGATGTCGTTGTTGTTGTGTTATCATCGTCGTCGTTGATGTCGTTGTTGTTGTGTTATCATCGTCGTCGTTGATGTTGTTGTTGTTGTGTTATCATCGTCGTCGTCGTCGTTGTTGTTGTGTTATCATCGTCGTTGTTGTTGATGTTGTTGTTGTTGTGTTATCATCGTCGTCGTCGTTGTTGTTGTTGTGTTATCATCGTCGTTGTTGTTGTGTTATCGTCGTCGTCGTCGTTGTTGTTGTGTTATCATCGTCGTCGTCGTTGTTGTTGTTGTTGTTGTGTTATCATCATCGTCGTCATCGTTGTTGTTGTGTTATCATCGTCGTCGTCGTTGTTGTTGTTGTTGTTGTGTTATCATCATCGTCGTCATCGTTGTTGTTGTGTTATCATCGTCGTCGTCGTTGATGTTGTTGTTGTTGTGTTATCATCATCGTCGTCATCGTTGTTGTTGTTGTGTTATCATCATCGTCGTCATCGTTGTTGTTGTGTTATCATCGTCGTCGTCGTTGATGTTGTTGTTGTTGTGTTATCATCATCGTCGTCATCGTTGTTGTTGTGTTATCATCGTCGTCGTCGTCGTTGTTGTTGTTGTTGTGTTATCATCATCGTCGTCATCGTTGTTGTTGTTGTGTTATCATCGTAGTCGTCATCGTTGTTGTTGTTGTGTTATCATCATCGTCGTCATCGTTGTTGTTGTGTTATCATCGTCGTCGTCGTCGTCGTTGTTGTTGTTGTTGTGTTATCATCGTCGTCGTCGTTGTTGTTGTTGTTGTTGTGTTATCATCATCGTCGTCGTCTTCGTTGTTGTTGTGTTATCATCGTCGATGTTGTTGTTTTTTGTTTTATCATCGTCGTCGTCGTTGTTGTTGTTATGTTATCATCGTCGTCTTCGTTGTTGTTGTGTTATCATCGTCGTCGTCGTTGTTGTTGTTGTTGTGTTATCATCGTCGATGTTGTTGTTTTTTGTTTTATCATCGTCGTCGTCGTTGTTGTTGTTGTGTTATCATCGTCGTTGTTGTTGTTGTTGTGTTATCGTCGTCGTTGTTGTTGTTGTGTTATCGTCGTCGTTGTTGTGTTATCATCGTTGTTGTTGTTAGTGGTGGTGGTGTCCTGGCTATAGAAAATGTTATTGTTGCGTTGCTGGTGTTGTCGTTGGAATTTCTGTTTTTTATAGACGAAACACCTCCAATAATAAAACACTATATTTGACTCATTATGTCAAAATGAAATGTCAAAACTACTCTACATGTACATTCAATTAGTCTATAGTCCTTGACGAATCATTTCTTAGAAGAAATACCGTTCAATTTAGTTGTGAACGTTAATAATATAACAGTTTGTCTTCTCATATTAATATGTTCCTTCCTACCACGCACGATCAATAAATACCTGTATATACCGAAGTTCGATGGTTCAAGTAATCATACCGAGCCAAAGGGAACCAAATTTGACCGTTTATTCAACTGTCATTCCTTTTAACAGTCTTCACAAAAAAATATAATAAAAACCTCAATAATAAGACCACCCTTGAGTCCTTTGAAAAATGGTCTTCTTAATGAGGTGGTCTTAATATTGAGGTTGAATACAGAGTAAGTCAGTGAAAATTGGCTTGAACATTGGGTTCTTAATTTTGAGGTGGTCTTATTCTTGAGATGGTATTTAAGTGAGGGTTTCTGTAACTGATTGATAAATGAACTGATATGCTGTCGTAACGAAGCACATAACGAAACAATACAGTTCCTGGGAGGGGTAAACCTTCAAAACTACACGACAATTTTGCGTAAGAAATAATGAGCAATGATAACGATTATTGTGTCATATTCTTGAATTTCATAACTTTGTATCGATATTAACATGATTATTACAATATTGAAGTAAATGACCGATGTTAGAAGAGTGTTGTAACTTATCAGCACTGTTAGTAAATGTTTGACAATGTTCTCTGAACGTAACACTCAGTACATTGTGGATTTCGTAACAAATACAGTGAAACAGTCGCTAGTATACGACACTGACACAACAAACACACTGGAGAAAATGTAACAAACATGTAAAATATTGACTTCAGTATTTGTGTTATACGCAGTAGACCTCACGCCTGGTGGAAATACGGGGTGGTACAAGCGCTCTAAGATACAGCTCACGAGGCTAGCCTTTCAGGTAGGGTGGTCATTCTCGACAGCTCTCGGATATTTCCGTACCACTTCGTTACTCTACGAACATCCTCTCGTGTATGCCAAACGGAGCACTATGTGGCAAAATTGAACATTTTGTGCGGTCAAAAAATAGTTCTTGTATCAATAACTTTGATAAAAAATCACATAAGAAATGGATTATCGTTGTCATTTCTAGTTGAAAACTCACATATTTCTTCATATAGCTTAAATATGTGATTCTAATCCCGTTTCCTCAGCACTCCACAGGGCCCGTATTCACTAACATTCCTAAGTCTGAAATTGAGACTTAGACTTTAAAATGTAAAATGTTCTTTATGGTCCCAGGTTGCTAGTACAGTATATATTTCAATAAGAGCTGGATAAAGTGTGAATTGGGTGATAAAATTATTCAGAAAAAAATTCATTCATTTAGATTTAATGAAAGCGAAAGAATGATAAATATACATTTTGCAAATTTGAGGATTTAGTCTGAGTTTCAGTATTAAAATGTTAGTGAATACGGGTGCAGTGTTCACACCGTCATATTGTTTACATGATTTTCTAATGGTATTTCCGAAAGTAGTGCCAACATCCGTGGCACTGGACCTAGTTGACCGAGGTTATCCAAATGGTAGTGTGGAGCCATTCGACAATGTTTTTATTATCAGGGACTTTCAAATCGTTCTGTGTTGGTTTGTACCTGATATAATCAATCTGTTCCGAAGATTATTGACCTGTGTTTCTTACATGTTTGGCTTCGTTACAAAGATTGCTGACTTTATATTACCCTTAAGTTTCTGCATGACAACTCTGAATTCAATAGACACGGAATAAGAACGCAGTAAATCTCGCCAACGTCTCGACCGTCGAGCTAACCTGCGTGTTTTAGCGAGATAACGCTGTCCGCCGCCATTGCGATTCCGAACGAATCATAAACATGTTTTGTATTGATACGTATCCGATTAATCAGTCATTATATTGAATTATTTCGTTTCGCCGTAATTATAACATACCTTTCAGGCGACAACCACGCTGCTATAAGTCACTGTGAGAACAAGTATGAATCAAAACGTTCAACTGGATTATTTAAATCTCTCACAAAACTGTCATGTTTGATATATCGCTGATTACATGAAGGAAATACATGAAATACATGATACCGAAATGTCAGATGACGTCACGAGATCCGAACATACCACGTGGCTGGGTGGTTGAAATTTGGTAAAGAACAAAAATGATCCTTGTTAAAGCTTTGTATACATGTATAAGCGTCTGTGTGTAACTACATTGTGCTACGTGCGAATATTGATAAATTGCGCATGAGCAAGGAAATTCGGGTCATACAGGCCTGAGGGGCTTGAAACAAGACACGCAGTTGTGCATGCAAGGGATACATGATGAACTTACATATTTAGATGTGTTCTTTTTACCATATTTGACATTTGTTAACGAGAATAGAAACGGACTTTTTTTTAAACTTAATAGTTGAGTCATTGTTGTGTTATTCATCAACGAGGATTATTTGTTACGAATTTGTTCGTGATTCTTTTGTAAACATATTACATGGTCTTAGATGACATGATATACTTAAATGCCATTAAAAACGCAACTTTATCACTTTAGCCTTCATTTTGTTCTAAGTGTTAAACGCGTTTTATTGTTACAAATGAGAAAATGATTCTTCATATAGAAATGAATGTCCCTAGTTTAGAAAATAAGTGTGAGAATTAGAATAGAATTATATCTTTATAATGTCACTGTGCTGACGCGGGCAATTGTTAGTTGCGTTATTAGCGGCGTCGAGTATAGATACAATAGGCCGTGTGTATATTGCTCGATATTATACTATGTATGCAATGTACATTGAACACATGTCACTATAATAAACATTTTACCTAACTTAAGTACTTACGTATTTACTGGCATACTGACTGACTGACTGACATACTTACCAGCTGACATACTTAATGGCTGACTGACTTACCAGCTGACATACTTACTGACTGACTGACTTACCAGCTGAATGACTTTGTTGCTGACATACTTAATGGCTGGCTGACTTACTGGCTTGGCTGGCTGACTTACTGACAGTAAGATGGTAACATATTGAGTGCTTAGTCTGTCATTTTGAAAAACCAGAAGACAGTTACACTAAATGTATTGCATGCGGCGAACATTCTCTACATCAAAGTTATAAATGTTATATACGTTGCGGATGTAAAGCATGATATATAAAACATTAATTAGACGTGAACATACACATCTGTGTGGCCGATATACGCTTCCGTAGTCTCCAGACGTACAATGTATAGATAAACCTTGAGATAATGATGACAGTATATGTCTGTAACCTTGACACACCTCAACATTCAGAAGTGAATATGTTCTAGGTGTATGCTAATGATCACGTAAGTGCCGTTCCAGTACGGAGATTGTCCTATTTACACCGAGTATCCTCTGTGTTCTTGGAATGTACTTTATCACAAACCTCTATACCAATATATGATTCCGGTTACCGGTGGTTGATTTTTTTGTAAAAAATGACTTTCATAACAAGGGATTCAGATTCAAGTTTATGACAATCTGTTTTTATGGAAGCTTTTGGGTTTGAACTTAACAACTTAACAAATGGCTTTGATATTTTATCGTACACCAAAATCGGCAAAATTAAACTTAGACTGGATTACACGTATTCGCATTATAATCCGTCAGACCTCGTTTATTCGACAACCTTCTATCCGAATACTTGGTATCATCCGAAATAATATCAGGTCCCGATGTATCTTCTTTGGCACGTCAAATTCGAATGGGCTTTTCGAAACCATGTTTTATTCGAAATTAAAGTTTCGGACCGGAAAGGGATCATGCAGTTTAAAGTAATATCCGAAGAATAAATGCAGAAATCCTAATATTATAACAACGGTCATTGGCTGATTTAGCGAGCAATTAGGAAAATAAGCTTCATGAAACACGATATACATGTAAGTTGTCCGTTTCATGAAACTGATATCCAAACTATGTTTGAGCAAACAGATATCTTTGAAGTCGATCTGATTTTAATACGACTGCGATTTTGTTGCCTTTCTAAACTATTCAAAGGAGCTAACCGCCACATTGTTCTGTTAGAATATTCACTGTATTATGCCAAAGTGATCTGAAACGACGTACGTGCTTTTCACAGGTTCTTATATCGACTTGTTCGATAGTTCCATTCATTTAAATCATACATGCCATAGCTTACTACAATCAAAATCATCAGAAAATGTGTCCTGTAACTTTGTAGAAACTGTGAAATTTATAGTACAAGCGGATACCCTCTTTTGACCAGTGCATATTATACATTGTGTGACTGAATGGTGAATTGTTTAAACATAAAAGCATGGGGCAATGTCCGACTGATGTCAACCACCGAACATTCATTTCTTTTTTCTGAATAATCATTCATACAAATGTACCACAGAATGGCTATGAATTGACTATGACCTATGGGAATCAGCTTAGGAACACTCAATAAATTCACCCCTGACCTATTGGAATCAGCTTAGGAACACTCAATAAATTCACCCCTGACCTATGGAATCAGCTTAGGAGCACTCAATAAATTCACCCCTAACCTATGGAATCAGCTTAGGAGCACTCAATAAATTCACCCCTGACCTATGGAATCAGCTTAGGAGCACTCAATAAATTCACCCCTAACCTATGGAATCAGCTTAGGAGCACTCAATAAATTCACCCCTGACCTATGGGAATCAGCTTAGGAGCACTCAATACATTCACCCCTGACTTATGGGAATCAGCTTAGGAGCACTCAATAAATTCACCCCTGACCCATGGGAATCAGCTTAGGAGCACTCAATAAATTCACCCCTGACCCTTGGGAATCAGCTTAGGAGCACTCAATACATTCACCCTGACCCTTGGGAATCAGCTTAGGAGCACTCAATAAATTCACCCCTGACCCTTGGGAATCAGCTTAGGAGCACTCAATAAATTCACCCCTGACTTATGGGAATCAGCTTAGAAGCACTCAATACATTCACCCCTGACTTATGGGAATCAGCTTAGGAGCACTCAATAAATTCACCCCTGACTTATGGGAATCAGCTTAGGAGCACTCAATAAATTCACCCCTGACCTAGGGAATCAGCTTAGGAGCACTCAATAAATTCACCCTGACCTATGGGAATCAGCTTAGGAGCACTCAATAAATTCACCCCTGACTAATGGGAATCAGCTTAGGAGCACTCAATAAATTCACCCCTGACCTATGGGAATCAGCTTAGGAACACTCAATAAATTCACCCCTGACCTATGGGAATCAGCTTAGGAGCACTTAATAAATTCACCCCTGACCTAGGGAAGCAGCTTAGGAGCACTCAATACATTCACCCCTGACCTAGGGAATCAGCTTAGGAGCACTCAATACATTCACCCCTGACCTAGGGGAATCAGCTTATGAGCACTCAATAAATTCATCCCTGACCTATGGGAATCAGCTTATGAGCACTCAATAAATTCACCCCTGACCTAGAAATCGAAATATAATAAAACATATTCTAGTAGCCTCTTCGAAAAAACCTTCTCTCATATCTTTGATATGTTCCCGAAGAATCACGAACCTTGCTTAAACAGATATAGAATTATTGAAATAATGTACAAAATATAATAAGATGATATTTACATGGACAGTACAAGACAACCAATCATCAACAATAGTGGACACTTAAAAGTCACAAATACCATTCTTTATTGGGCGAACGACGTAAATAATCAGTATCAGTTATAGACAGTACGAACTAACCAATCAGTATCAGTTATAGACAGTACGAACTAACCAATCAGTATCAGTTATAGACAGTACGAACTAACCAATCAGTATCAGTTATAGACAGTACGAACTAACCAATCAGTATCAGTTATAGACAGTACGAACTAACCAATCAGTATCAGTTATAGACAGTACGAACTAACCAATCAGTATCAGATACAGACAGTACGAACTAACCAAGGATTGCTGTCACTAAGTGCGAGGTATCACACTGTAAGGATTGCTGTCACTAAGTGCGAGGTATCACACGGTAAGGATTGCTGTCACTAAGTGCGAGGTATCACACTGTAAGGATTGCTGTCACTAAGTGCGAGGTATCACACGGTAAGGATTGCTGTCACTAGGTGCGAGGTATCACATTGTAAGGATTGCTGTCACTAAGTGCGAGGTATCACACTGTAAGGATTGCTGTCACTAAGTGCGAGGTATCACACTGTAATGATTGCTGTCACTAAGTGCAAGGTATCACACTGTAAGGATTGATGTCACTAAGTGCGAGGTATCACACTGTAAGGATTGCTGTCACTAAGTGCGAGGTATCACATTGTAAGGATTGCTGTCACTAAGTGCGAGGTATCACACTGTAAGTAATGCTGTCACTAAGTGCGAGGTATCACACGGTAAGGATTGCTGTCACTAGGTGCGAGGTATCACATTGTAAGGATTGCTGTCACTAAGTGCGAGGTATCACACTGTAAGGATTGCTGTCACTAAGTGCGAGGTATCACACGGTAAGGATTGCTGTCACTAAGTGCGAGGTATCACACTGTAAAGATTACTTTCACTAAGTGTGAGGTATCACACGGTAAGGATTGCTGTCACTAAGTGCGAGGTATCACACTGTAAGGATTACTTTCACTAAGTGCGAGGTATCACACTGTAATGATTGCTGTCACTAAGTGCAAGGTATCACACTGTAAGGATTACTTTCACTAAGTGCGAGGTATCATACGGTAAGGATTGCTGTCACTAAGTGCGAGGTATCACACTGTAAGGATTACTTTCACTAAGTGTGAGGTATCACACGGTAAGGATTGCTGTCACTAAGTGCGAGGTATCACACTGTAAGGATTACTTTCACTAAGTGCGAGGTATCACACTGTAATGATTGCTGTCACTAAGTGCAAGGTATCACATTGTAAGGATTACTTTCACTAAGTGCGAGGTATCACACGGTAAGGATTGCTGTCACTAAGTGCGAGGTATCACACTGTAAGGATTACTTTCACTAAGTGCGAGGTATCACACGGTAAGGATTGCTGTCACTAAGTGCGAGGTATCACACTGTAAGGATTGCTGTCACTAAGTGCGAGGTATCACATTGTAAGGATTGCTGTCACTAAGTGCGAGGTATCACCCTGTAAGGATTTCTTTCACTAAGTGCGAGGTATCACACTGTAATGATTGCTGTCACTAAGTGCGAGGTATCACATTGTAAGGATTGCTGTCACTAAGTGCGAGGTATCACCCTGTAAGGATTACTTTCACTAAGTGCGAGGTATCACACTGCAATGATTGCTGTCACTAAGTACGAGGTATCACACTGTAATGATTGCTGTCACTTAGTGCGAGGTATCACACTGTAAGGTTTGCTGTCACTAAGTGCGACTGTGTTTTGTGTGTCTTGTACCTAATAATCTGATATTCTTTCGGAAAACCTTGCTATTTTATCCACATATGTTAAAAGTTGGTCCGCCTGAGTGCCTGCGGATATCGGCACTTGTTTACTGGGAAGTACAGTTGACTTATCGAGTACACAAACTAGCATACTACATGTAATAGTATTTCTATGCAATACTTCTTGTTTAATGAAGACAACAGTAGGCACATGTCTTCATCCAGACCAAGTCTACAACACTGTTCCTTACATGTTCCCACAACCACAGGTATCCTGTCCTACCCGCCGAGTCAGCACTAACATAGGACATACCTCGAACAGATTCGTATTTTGCAGTTCAGTGAATTTTTAAAAAAATGTAGTGAATTAGAATATGTCTGCTCTAAGGCATTAACATGCCATTTGTCTGGAAGTTATTTAGTTATGTGATCAAAATCATGCTAGGGTTTCCCCTGTGTATCTTCTTCCACCTTAATACCTGTGAAAGTCCCTACATGACCCCGACTGTTTATTTGACTTAAAACACCACAGTAAAACAAATTAGCTTGATGAGCAAAGGATAGTGCACCAATGCACTGCGTAACCTGTTACATTGATCAATGTTAAATAACAACACGTGTATTATAGTACAGGTAAATGAATGGTGTACTTTACTGCGTCTCAAACATGTTCGTTACTGAAGTACACACTTATCGTGCGTTAATGAATCAATAGTCATCTAAATTAATCTAACTTAAAGTGCTGTTGGTTACCTTCATGTTTGATCAACGATTGGTGGGTAAATTTGGGGAATGGTTGCTTAGCTAGAATTTTAGTTGACATTAATATAATATGTTTATCCCCTCACTGCTTGTAAATACTTGTCCATTCTTGTGTTCCCTCTTTGCGCGTGCCCCCTCCTATTTAGTCTGTCTGGATTTATCTAGGGATGTTCTAACTTGTCAACTTCTCTGCCCAGCATCGGTTTGGGGTTAAAGACAAGTATGTATGGTAAGCACACAGCTTAGTATAAATAACATGCATTGACATCAAGCGTGTACCTTACAGCGATGTAGTGTCGTCTTAATAATTTGCATTTACACTTGATATTTGTAGCCGGCAGATATACTGACTGTTCTAATAATAAACATGGTAATATTGAGGATTGACTTGCAAATTAATTAGCAAAATGAAAACACTTTTTAAGTTCACAGTCTGTTTTTCGGCTGTTTTGCTAATAATTATTATAATGAATGTGTTTACTTGAAGTTTACGCCGCTTTTCACAAGATTAGTAACTACAGCATGGTTAAAGACATTCTGTGCCAAGATGTTACTTTAAAACTGTGAGAATTTTTAAAACTAGATGCGTCCATAGGACACGGATGTCCCCGCTAGGGATTTTCAATATAATGCAAATACTTTTTGTAAGGCCAAATTGTTTTGAAGCAAATTAATGGGAAAAGCAATTGTTTAATCACAAAAAGGGCCATATCCCTAAAACAAAAGGCCCATGAGAGCATGTGCTCTACTGCCAAATTTGGTAACCTTTTGAAAGTTCTTAGAAAGCATTTCTATATATACAATAATATACAATAATATACAATGATATACAATAATATACAATGATATACAATGAGTTGATTTCTGATGCTCTACTCATTGCACACTGCATGTGTATACTGTATTTGCGTGACAAGCTAAATGCGAGCAATCAGTTTGCCTTGATTTTTTTTTAAGTTGCAGGTGAATGACACGATGGTGAAACCTTGAGAAAATAATGTTGACTGCGTTCATTGAACTCTCTCCCTATACAGGATGTTTTATAAATAACGCACATTTACATTTTGTTATCTTGTACTGAACAACTATGTACTGTGATACACAATTACAGGACAATCCTCGTTTGCATTGTAATCATATTTCAAAACATTTCCAATCTTGATGTACTATTCGAGCGTACTGACCCCCCCCCCCCCATTACTGCTGCACATAGATGCTAAACAGCTACTTGATACGTCATCAAAGAGCCTTCATTTGCCTCGAGGTGATTGTGGGTATCTATTGTTGGATGACACTATCAACTGACCGGGTATCTAGCGCAGTTCTCGGACAAGGCATGCATTTTGTACCAATTTATTTAGGCTGTAATGCAAGGAAAGCATTATGCTTGTTTAAACCAAACTTACGTCCGCATAGGATAAAAGGAGGTGTGGTTGTGTCCCTTTTTGGGGGATCGAACCCACATATGACGGATTGAGCATCTGTCACATCGTACCACCACTTCCCGCACTTCAGACACAGTTCCAATTAACACTACCACCTCCAATTTACACTACCACCTCCAATTTACACAACCATCTCCAATTTACACAACCACCTCCAATTTACACAACCACCTCCAATTTACACTACCATCTCCAATTTACACCACCACCTCAAATTTACACTACCACCTCGAATTTACACAACAACCTCGAATTTACACAACCACCTCGAATTTTCACAACCACCTCCAATTTACACTACCACCTCCAATTTACACAACCACCTCCAAATTACACAACCACCTCCAATTTACACTACCACCTCCAATTTACACCACCACCTCCAAATTACACAACCACCTCCAATTTACACAACCACCTCCAAATTACACAACCACCTCCAATTTACACAACCACCTCCAATTTACACCACCACCTCCAATTTACACTACCACCTCCAATTTATACAACCACCTCCAATTTACACAACCACCTCCAATTTACACTACCACCTCCAATTTACACAACCACCTCCAATTTACACTACCACCTACAATTTACACAACCATCTCCAAATTACACAACCACCTCCAATTTGCACAACCACCTCCAACTTACACTACCATCTCCAATTTACACCACCACCTCCAATTTACACTACCACCTCCAATTTACACAACCATCTCCAATTTACACTACCACCTCCAATTTACACAACCACCTCCAATTTACACTACCACCTCCAATTTACACCACCACCTCCAATTTACACTACCACCTCCAATTTACACAACCATCTCCAATTTACACCACCACCTCCAATTTACACAACCACCTCCAATTTACACTACCACCTCCAATTTACACCACCACCTCCAATTTACACTACCACCTCCAATTTACACAACCATCTCCAATTTACACCACCACCTCCAATTTACACTACCACCTCCAATTTACACTACCACCTCCAATTTACACTACCACCTCCAATTTACACTACCACCTCCAATTTACACTACCATCTCCAATTTACACTACCACCTCCAATTTACACCACCACCTCCAATTTACACTACCATCTCCAATTTACACAATCATCTCCAATTTACACTACCACCTCCAATTTACACTACCACCTCCAATTTACACTACCACCTCCAATTTACACCAGTGAACACTACTAGTTTTGTGCGGGAACGATCGGAGAATGCTTAAGGTCATTCGTTATTACCTTAACCTAATTAAAGAGTTAAACTATGTGTATGTTAGCTTTAGTGATCGCTGTATCAGAAGGTACCAGTCCTAAGTCTTCTTTTCTATAGATCAAAAGGCTGCTAGTTGAGATTTTATAGATAGATATATTTATTTGCGTATTGAACCCTGAAAAGTTTTTTACAAAGCAGCAATAATCATTTTTATAGTAATACGCATCGTGACAAATGGCGAGAAAGCATGTAATTTAGGTTTGTGAATTTTAGAAATTTCATTATTTCGAGATATAAATCATGTTTTTGTTTATTTGTTTTCTAAAAAGTCATTAACCGATTACATATATTTTACATGCCTTCTTTTACATGCGTTCTCGGGAGAGACAGTGTATGCAATTTACCGCAAAATTAAGGCATATATTACATATAACCATTATAAAACAACATATTTAATATACAATCCTTAAAGCTGTTTGTATGTGGTACGCAGACTCTCTAACAGTGGCCCCTATTCGCATCGTCTGTACAACATTGAATTCGTGTACATAACAGAGCTTAAAATATTTAAAACATCTTACATGCTTACATTCCGACCCTCCACGGGGATAGGAGTGCCACAGTCAGACATTTTAAGGCGGGTTTAGCGTGCTCTGTAAATTTGCTAATTATAAAGTAGCAAAACATTGGCTGTTAAAAAGTATGTACAAACCTCAGTACGAACACACTTAGCTATCTATAAATAAATATACTGTTTTTGTTGAGCGTGAATGATCGATAGTAATTAATGATAACTTCAATGTTGTGGTTATAATCTTTTCAAATGAGATCAGTATCCATTGCGTGTGTATTAGTGTATAACTGACGCATGTGGTTATATAAGGCTAGTGTTTGACTGACGCATGTGGTTATATAAGACTAGTGTTTGACTGACACACGTGCTAAAATAAGGCTAGTGTATGACTGACGCATGTGGTTATATAAGGCTAGTGTATGACTGACGCATGTGGTTATATACGGTTAGTGTATGACTGACGCGTGTGCTTATATACGGCTAGTGTATGACTGATGCATGTGCTTATATACGGTTAGTGTATGACTGACGCATGTGCTTATATACGGCTAGTGTATGACTGACACATGTGTTTATATAAGGCTACTGTATGACTGACGCATGTGGTTATATAAGGCTAATGTTTGACTGACGCATGTGCTTATATACGGCTAGTGTTTGACTGACGCATGTGCTTATATACGGTTAGTGTATGACTGACGCATGTGCTTATATACGGCTAGTGTATGACTGACTCATGTGCTTATATAAGGCTACTGTATGACTGACACATGTGCTTATATAAGGCTAGTGTTTGCCTGACACATGTGCTTATATAAGGCTAGTGTTTGACTGACACATGTGGTTATATAAGGCTAGTGTATAACTGACGCATGTGCTTATATAAGGCTAGTGTATGACTGACGCATGTGCTTATATAAGGCTACTGTATGACTGACACATGTGCTTATATAAGTCTACTGTATGACTGACACATGTGCTTATATAAGGCTAGTGTATGACTGACACATGTGCTTATATACGGCTAGTGTATGACTGACGCATGTGCTTATATAAGGCTACTGTATGACTGACACATGTGCTTATATAAGGCTACTGTATGACTGACACATGTGCTTATATAAGGCTACTGTATGACTGACACATGTGGTTATATAAGGCTAGTGTATGCCTGACACATGTGCTTATATAAGGCTAGTGTTTGACTGACACATGTGGTTATATAAGGCTAGTGTATAACTGACGCATGTGCTTATATAAGGCTACTGTATGACTGACACATGTGCTTATATAAGGCTAGTGTTTGACTGAGGCATGTGCTTATATACGGTTAGTGTATGACTGACGCATGTGCTTATATACGGCTACTGTATGACTGACACATGTGCTTATATAAGGCTACTGTATGACTGACACATGTGGTTATATAAGGCTAGTGTATGCCTGACACATGTGCTTATATAAGGCTAGTGTTTGACTGACACATGTGGTTATATAAGGCTAGTGTATAACTGACGCATGTGCTTATATAAGGCTAGTGTATGACTGACGCATGTGCTTATATACGGCTAGTGTATGACTGACGCATGTGCTTATATACGGCTAGTGTTTGACTGACACATGTGGTTGTATAAGGCTAGTGTATAACTGACGCATGTGCTTATATAATGCTAGTGTATGACTGACGCATGTGCTTATATAAGGCTAGTGAATGACTGACACATGTGCTTATATAAGGCTACTGTATGACTGACACATGTGCTTATATAAGGCTAGTGTATGACTGACACATGTGCTTATATACGGCTACTGTATGACTGACGCATGTGCTTATATACGGCTAGTGTATGACTGACGCATGTGCTTATATAAGGCTAGTGTATGACTGACACATGTGCTTATATAAGGCTAGTGTATAACTGACGCATGTGCTTATATAAGGCTAGTGTTTGACTGACACATGTGCTTATATAAGGCTAGTGTATGACTGACACATGTGCTTATATAAGGCTACTGTATGACTGACACATGTGCTTATAAAAGGCTAGTGTATAACTGACACATGTGCTTATATAAGGCTAGTGTATGACTGACACATGTGCTTATATACGGCTAGTGTATGACTGACACATGTGCTTATATAAGTCTACTGTATGACTGACACATGTGCTTATATAAGGCTAGTGTATGACTGACACATGTGCTTATATACGGCTAGTGTATGACTGACGCATGTGCTTATATAAGGCTACTGTATGACTGACACATGTGGTTATATAAGTCTACTGTATGACTGACGCATGTGCTTATATAAGGCTAGTGTATGACTGACACATGTGCTTATATACGGCTAGTGTATGACTGACACATGTGCTTATATAAGGCTACTGTATGACTGACACATGTGCTTATATAAGGCTAGTGTTTGACTGACACATGTGGTTATATAAGGCTAGTGTATAACTGACGCATGTGCTTATATAAGGCTAGTGTATGACTGACGCATGTGCTTATATACGGCTAGTGTATGACTGACGCATGTGCTTATATACGGCTAGTGTTTGACTGACACATGTGGTTGTATAAGGCTAGTGTATAACTGACGCATGTGTTTATATAAGGCTAGTGTATGACTGACGCATGTGCTTATATAAGGCTAGTGTATGACTGACGCATGTGCTTATATAAGGCTAGTGTATGAATGTTAGTATTTTATTTCGGTATATGATAATGTACCTGACGAGAGGTTCTTGTTCCAAATGGGTACGCTAAAGAGATTGCACTTAATATTGTTAATTTTTGTCCTAAGCAGCCCGCTCGCTTGTTCGCAGCATTTCGGACTTTCTGTGGGAAGAAGACCAATATATTCCGACTGTAACTGTGACATTATAAGTTAGGTTTAACGCCAAACGTGTATTAGTGTCTTATACAATTTCCATATTAAGTAAGTAATACTATATCCTAACTACACTTGGCCTTGTCTTGTACAATATTCAAGTAAACGCCACTTTCTCATAATTCAATGAGACTTGTATTAACGTTATATAAAGAAACATTAAAATAACCGTTATGAAAGAGCCTTGCGTAGTTAGTATACTATTTGCAGCTCAAGGATTTCTGATACATAACAAGACATGCGTGAATAGAAAAAATCTATACTTGAAGAGAGTTACGCAACACCATCGCATGTTCGTTAACCGATGTTCTATATTCGTAAGCGATGAGAAGTATTGACCCGGACTTTCTAAGAAAATTCTGCATAAGTGCAGTATTGATATTTTTTCCGTTATTGTAGGAAACTGCGGGACAAGGAGACGATAATGCTGTACTTATGACACGAAATATGGTAGACGGGTTGTTATAACCCGGAGTGCTCAATGCATGCATTGATGTTTGTTTCTGTCTCATGTAACCCCGTGGCTGATTTTAAGTCAGATAAAAAATATCGTGTCATAACAAGAATGTTTTAAAGACCGAATGTTTCCTTATTTGGAACGTGCAAGCCTTCCAATCCAAGGTCAAGTAGCGGCATTACCCAGGAATAGATTTCATGCATTAACATTTTGATACTAATGTGCTCACACACGAATGAACCTTCAATCATACACATTATAACTGGATAGATAAAAGAAAGTTTTTCTGTATTTTCCTTTTTTTAATGAGAGCCTTCAGCATAACAAAAGACAAATTAAGTAGATAAAGGCCATCGACCCAAAATACTTGTCAATACAGTACAATGGTTGCAAAAGAATAAATTATAAAAGTTGTGTCACATATTCTAGTTTATATATTATGATAGCCTACAGTGAATAATAATTCTACCAATTCTAAAGTGTTTCTATGAACAATATGCTAATTTGAATATTTCGTTTGAATTTTCTGTATTTAAAAGCCTATACAAATTGTCAATATTACTATCTCCCATATACAAGCTGAATAAATATTGTCTTCTAATATTGTCAAATTTCGAGCATTGAAAAAGCACATGAAATTCACAGTCGATCATATGAATATTTCTATATGATATTAGGCTACATTGTTAAATGATTATCCTAAAATTATTATATACGCTGCTATATTGAAAACTGTCGAATCAAATAACAGATACATGTGATTTACACTACATTATTTCCAAACATAAATGTTGGTTAGTATATTTAGAAAGTTCTTCATGACAACGTTGTTAACGTCAGCCTCATGCCTAACATCATTGTGGTGCCGTACTTTGTCAGCGGTGATACACTACTGTGAGCATACAACGATAACGACGCGTGTCTACATACACTATAGCGTGGATGGGCTCCTGTGAGCATACAACGATAACGACTACATAAACCATAGCGTGGATGGGCTCCTGTGAGCATACAACGATAACGACGCGTGTCTACATACATCATAGCGTGGATGAGCTCCTGTGAGCATACAACGATAACGACGCGTGTCTACATACACCATAGCGTGGATGGGCTCCTGTGAGCATACAACGATAACGACGCGTGTCTACATACACCATAGCGTGGATGGGCTCCTGTGAGCATACAACGATAACGACGCGTGTCTACATACATCATAGCGTGGATGAGCTCGCTTATCACTGAACTTGTTTAGGTATGACAACAAGCAAAGAAACACTAAATACACATCACGTGTCGTTAATGATTTTGTATCGCAAATCTCTCATTGGGAATGTTTTGGATAATCCATTAAAGTCAAAGAGTTGATACGGTGCAGGAAAACATATCGGATATTATTTGTATCTCCCAGCTTGTAATATACGGCAAATTGGTGTTTTATGACATGTCAAGGCGACTCTATAAACAAGAACTCCCACGTGTTACACATTGCAATGTCATGGTCTGCGTTACACAACCTACGTGCTTCTAGGTAGAGAAACCTACGCATTTCTAGACCTTATGTAAGAGACTCATTTGTGCGTTTTAAGTAACAACAAAAAACATTGTTATGTTTGCAGAATGTGGTTGTAAAACAAGAACAGTTCGTTTAATGCATAAACACAAAATACATAAACGAGTCTTATATAATGATTATACAATGTGTTAAGGTCAAGGTCACAGAGACGACAATGTCATGTTACATTTTCTAGGCGTGGGCCGACAATTTACTGTAACCATGACAGCAATATGTATTGGAATAATATCGAGACAAGACTGTCGAAAGTGGGCGTCCATATATCATAGCAAACATTGAGTTATTTGGTACAGTACCCAAACCTCGTGGTCATTTGTTAATGCATTTATTATATCCCTCCCCGTGTGTGCTTCTTCGCTTTATTTTGTCTAGATTTTTAAAAGAAAATCTGGTTTGAGAATGTGGCCTTTCATGCACTGCATTTTTACAACCGTTAGCTGCCTATTGGATTTGATCAGTCAAATGTTCGAACCATGATAAGAGACACAATACGGTTACAGGAATCGCCACATACATAAGACAGTGCCTCTCCAAATAGACCTCCGGGAAAACAACAATTCATAAAACATAAGGCATTTGAGTAGGTTCGCGCGTACATCCGTAATAGAACAGCAGCGCAACCTCGCCCATCATAAGGGATAACTAGGAGAAGCAAAGAGAACAAAAGGGGGGGTTAATGGATGGAAAAGGTCAAGACAGCGGACAACACTGTTCTGTTCTTAATATCGCAACGTTTGACTCGGAGACCCCAGCTAATGTCCATACAACTCGCCATACTGCATTGTCGAATGTCTTCGCTTTACTTTAGAAGGTTGTGCCTTAAGGCAGGATTAACCCGAGTCGACAACATCTCTAATACCTAAATCAGTCAGCAAGAAAACGCTTGAAATGAATTAAGTTCATGAGGACATGCTACATACAACTTGCACAGCCATAACCAAACCACAAGAAGATATGGAAAAAAAACGTTAATGTCACAATCAATCAGCAGGGCCAACAAACAATGAACCACAGTGTAATAATTGACAATAATGGTTGGAGAAATAAGAAAGGGAATACGGATACCCCGGTCACATATCCGTACGGTGTCCGTAGGATTTATAAAATCGCACCATTCCACCAACTTTTAAAATCCGTACGGTCTCCGTACAATCGTAGCTTCTGGTCACATGCCTACGGGACCCGTACGATCTTTTGGAGGACTCGGCGATCAGGTCTGTCCTACAAGTGTAGATATATGTAACAGGACTCGGCGATCAGGCATGTCCTACAAGTGCAGATATTTGTTACAGGACTCGGCGATCATGTATGCCCTACAAGTGCAGATATATGTTACAGGACTCGGCGATCATGTATGCCCTACAAGTGCAGATATATGTTACAGGACTCGGCGATCATGTATGCTCTACAAGTGTAGACATATGTTACAGGACTCGGCGATCATGTATGCCCTACAAGTGCAGATATATGTTACAGGACTCGGCGATCATGTATGCCCTACAAGTGTAGATATATGTTACAGGACTCGGCGATCATGTATGCCCTACACGTGTAGATATATGTTACAGGACTCGGCGATCAGGCATGTCCTACAAGTGCAGATATATGTTACAGGACTCGGCGATCATGTATGCCCTACACGTGTAGATATATGTTACAGGACTCGGCGATCATGTATGCCCTACACGTGTAGATATATGTTACAGGACTCGGCGATCATGTATGCCCTACACGTGTAGATATATGTTACTGGACTCGGCGATCATGTATGCCCTACAAGTGTAGATATATGTTACTGGACTCGGCGATCATGTATGCCCTACAAGTGTAGATATATGTTACTGGACTCGGCGATCATGAATGCCCTACAAGTGTAGATATATGTTACAGGACTCGGCGATCATGTATGCCCTACACGTGTAGATATATGTTACAGGACTCGGCGATCATGTATGCCCTACACGTGTAGATATATGTTACAGGACTCGGCGATCATGTATGCCCTACACGTGTAGATATATGTTACAGGACTCGGCGATCATGTATGCCCTACACGTGTAGATATATGTTACAGGACTCGGCGATCATGTATGCCCTACACGTGTAGATATATGTTACAGGACTCGGCGATCATGTATGCCCTACACGTGTAGATATATGTTACAGGACTCGGCGATCATGTATGCCCTACAAGTGCAGATATATGTTACAGGACACGGCGATCATGTATGCCCTACAAGTGCAGATATATGTTACAGGACACGGCGATCATGTATGCCCTACAAGTGTAGATATATGTCACAGGACTCGGCGATCATGTATGCCCTACAAGTGCAGATATATGTTACAGGACTCGGCGATCAGGTCCGAGGTAACGTAGAAATTGTAGATATATGTGTGAGATGACAACACTGAGTATGATGACCTGTTTCAGAATGCTACCACGTACTTAGTCAAATGTAAGACCAGGCTAGGGAACAAACATAGTATACTTAGTCAAGTGTAAGACCACGCTAGGGAACAAACATAGTATACTTAGTCAAGTGTAAGACCAAGCTAGGGAACAAACCATGTAATTAGTAAAGTGTAAGACCATGCTAGGGAACAAACATAGTACTAAGTCAAGTGTAAGACCATGCTAGGGAACAAACTACATACTTAGTCAAGTGTAAGACCTAGCTAGGGAACAAACCACATACTTAGTCAAGTGTAAGACCAAGCTAGAGAACAAACATAGTATACTTAGTCAAGTGTAAGACCAAGCTAGAAAACAAACATAGTATACTTAGTCAAGTGTAAGACCAAGCTATGGAACAAACCATGTACTTAGTCAAGTGTAAGACCAAGCTAGGGAATAAACCATGTACTTAGTCAAGTGTAAGACCAAGATAGGGAACAAACCACATACTTAGTCAAGTGTAAGACCAAGCTAGGGAACAACCCACATACTTAGTCAAGTGTAAGACCTAGCTAGGGAACAAACCATGAACTAAGTCAAGTGTAAGACCTAGCTAGGGAACAAACCACATACTAAGTCCAGTGTAAGACCACGCTCGGGAACAAACCATGTACTAAGTCAAGTGTAAGACCACGCTAGGGAACAAACATAGTATACTTAGTCAAGTGTAAGACCACGCTAGGGAACAAACATAGTATACTTAGTCAAGTGTAAGACCAAGCTAGGGAACAAACCACGTACTTAGTCAAGTGTAATACCAAGCTAGGGAACAAACCATGTACTTAGTCAAGTGTAAGACCAAGCTAGGGAACAAACCATGTACTTAGTCAAGTGTAAGACCAAGCTAGGGAACAAACCATGTACTTAGTCAAGTGTAAGACCAAGCTAGGGAACAAACCACTTACTCACTCAAGTGTAAGACCAAGCTAGGGAAAAAACCACATACTTAGTCAAGTGTAAGACCAAGCTAGGGAACAAACCACATACTTAGTCAAGTGTAAGACCTAGCTCGGGAACAAACCATGTACTTAGTCAAGTGTAAGACCAAGCTAGGGAACAAACCATGTACTTAGTCAAGTGTAAGACCAAGCTAGGGAACAAACCACATACTTAGTCAAGTGTAAGACCTAGCTGGGGAAGAAACCACATACTTAGTCAAGTGTAAGACCAAGCTAGGGAACAAACCACATACTTAGTCAAGGGTAAGACCAAGCTAGGGAACAAACCACATACTTAGTCAAGTGTAAGACCTAGCTCGGGAACAAACCACATACTTAGTCAAGTGTAAGACCACGCTAGGGAACAAACCACATACTTAGTCAAGTGTAAGACCAAGCTAGGGAACAAACATAGTATACTTAGTCAAGTGTAAGAACAAGCTAGGGAACAAACCACATACTTAGTCAAGTGTAAGACCTAGCTAGGGAACAAACATAGTATACTTAGTCAAGTGTAAGAACAAGCTAGGGAACAAACCACATACTTAGTCAAGTGTAAGACCTAGCTAGGGAACAAACATAGTATACTTAGTCAAGTGTAAGACCAAGCTAGGGAACAAACCACATACTTAGTCAAGTGTAAGACCTAGCTGGGGAATAAACATAGTATACTTAGTCAAGTGTAAGACCAAGCTAGGGAATAAACATAGTATACTAAGTCAAGTGTAAGACCAAGCTAGAAAACAAACATAGTATACTTAGTCAAGTGTAAGACCAAGCTGGGGAACAAACATAGTATACTTAGTCAAGTGTAAGACCAAGCTGGGGAATAAACATAGTATACTTAGTCAAGTGTAAGACCAAGCTGGGGAATAAACATAGTATACTTAGTCAAGTGTAAGACCAAGCTAGGGAACAAACATAGTATACTTAGTCAAGTGTAAGACCAAGCTAGGGAATAAACATAGTATACTTAGTCAAGTGTAAGACCAAGCTAGGGAATAAACATAGTATACTTAGTCAAGTGTAAGACCAAGCTAGGGAATAAACATAGTATACTTAGTCAAGTGTAAGACCAAGCTAGGGAACAAACATAGTATACTTAGTCAAGTGTAAGACCATGCTAGGGAACAAACATAGTATACTAAGTCAAGTGTAAGACCAAGCTAGGGAACAAACCACATACTTAGTCAAGTGTAAGACCAAGCTAGGGAACAAACCACATACTTAGTCAAGTGTAAGACCAAGCTAGGGAATAAACATAGTATACTAAGTCAATTGTAAGACCAAGCTAGGGAATAAACATAGTATACTAAGTCAAGTGTAAGACCAAGCTAGGGAACAAACATAGTATACTTAGTCAAGTGTAAGACCAAGCTAGGGAACAAACCACATACTTAGTCAAGTGTAAGACCTAGCTAGGGAACAAACATAGTATACTTAGTCAAGTGTAAGACCAAGCTAGGGAACAAACCACATACTAAGTCCAGTGTAAGACCACGCTCGGGAACAAACCATGTACTAAGTCAAGTGTAAGACCACGCTAGGGAACAAACATAGTATACTTAGTCAAGTGTAAGACCACGCTAGGGAACAAACATAGTATACTTAGTCAAGTGTAAGACCAAGCTAGGGAACAAACCACGTACTTAGTCAAGTGTAAGACCAAGCTAGGGAACAAACCATGTACTTAGTCAAGTGTAAGACCAAGCTAGGGAACAAACCATGTACTTAGTCAAGTGTAAGACCAAGCTAGGGAACAAACCATGTACTTAGTCAAGTGTAAGACCAAGCTAGGGAACAAACCACTTACTCACTCAAGTGTAAGACCAAGCTAGGGAAAAAACCACATACTTAGTCAAGTGTAAGACCAAGCTAGGGAACAAACCACATACTTAGTCAAGTGTAAGACCTAGCTCGGGAACAAACCATGTACTTAGTCAAGTGTAAGACCAAGCTAGGGAACAAACCATGTACTTAGTCAAGTGTAAGACCAAGCTAGGGAACAAACCACATACTTAGTCAAGTGTA
Source organism: Mactromeris polynyma (assembly GCA_032209605.1). NCBI lineage: Eukaryota > Metazoa > Mollusca > Bivalvia > Venerida > Mactridae > Mactromeris > Mactromeris polynyma. Next base: position 9,475,229 of record JASFXZ010000026.1, on the reverse strand, counting down.
AGACCTAGCTGGGGAAGAAACCACATACTTAGTCAAGTGTAAGACCAAGCTAGGGAACAAACCACATACTTAGTCAAGGGTAAGACCAAGCTAGGGAACAAACCACATACTTAGTCAAGTGTAAGACCTAGCTCGGGAACAAACCACATACTTAGTCAAGTGTAAGACCACGCTAGGGAACAAACCACATACTTAGTCAAGTGTAAGACCAAGCTAGGGAACAAACATAGTATACTTAGTCAAGTGTAAGAACAAGCTAGGGAACAAACCACATACTTAGTCAAGTGTAAGACCTAGCTAGGGAACAAACATAGTATACTTAGTCAAGTGTAAGAACAAGCTAGGGAACAAACCACATACTTAGTCAAGTGTAAGACCTAGCTAGGGAACAAACATAGTATACTTAGTCAAGTGTAAGACCAAGCTAGGGAACAAACCACATACTTAGTCAAGTGTAAGACCTAGCTGGGGAATAAACATAGTATACTTAGTCAAGTGTAAGACCAAGCTAGGGAATAAACATAGTATACTAAGTCAAGTGTAAGACCAAGCTAGAAAACAAACATAGTATACTTAGTCAAGTGTAAGACCAAGCTGGGGAACAAACATAGTATACTTAGTCAAGTGTAAGACCAAGCTGGGGAATAAACATAGTATACTTAGTCAAGTGTAAGACCAAGCTGGGGAATAAACATAGTATACTTAGTCAAGTGTAAGACCAAGCTAGGGAACAAACATAGTATACTTAGTCAAGTGTAAGACCAAGCTAGGGAATAAACATAGTATACTTAGTCAAGTGTAAGACCAAGCTAGGGAATAAACATAGTATACTTAGTCAAGTGTAAGACCAAGCTAGGGAATAAACATAGTATACTTAGTCAAGTGTAAGACCAAGCTAGGGAACAAACATAGTATACTTAGTCAAGTGTAAGACCATGCTAGGGAACAAACATAGTATACTAAGTCAAGTGTAAGACCAAGCTAGGGAACAAACCACATACTTAGTCAAGTGTAAGACCAAGCTAGGGAACAAACCACATACTTAGTCAAGTGTAAGACCAAGCTAGGGAATAAACATAGTATACTAAGTCAATTGTAAGACCAAGCTAGGGAATAAACATAGTATACTAAGTCAAGTGTAAGACCAAGCTAGGGAACAAACATAGTATACTTAGTCAAGTGTAAGACCAAGCTAGGGAACAAACCACATACTTAGTCAAGTGTAAGACCTAGCTAGGGAACAAACATAGTATACTTAGTCAAGTGTAAGACCAAGCTAGGGAACAAACCACATACTTAGTCAAGTGTAAGACCAAGCTAGGGAATAAACATAGTATACTAAGTCAATTGTAAGACCAAGCTAGGGAATAAACATAGTATACTTAGTCAAGTGTAAGACCAAGCTAGGGAATAAACATAGTATACTTAGTCAAGTGTAAGACCAAGCTAGGGAATAAACATAGTATACTTAGTCAAGTGTAAGACCAAGCTAGGGAACAAACATAGTATACTTAGTCAAGTGTAAGACCATGCTAGGGAACAAACATAGTATACTTAGTCAAGTGTAAGACCAAGCTAGGGAACAAACATAGTATACTTAGTCAAATGTAAGACCAAGCTAGGGAACAAACCATGTACTTAGTCAAGTGTAAGACCAAGCTAGGGAACAAACCATGTACTTAGCCAAGTGTAAGACCAAGCTAGGGAACAACCCACATACTTAGTCAAGTGTAAGACCTAGCTAGGGAACAAACTACATTCTTAGTCAAGTGTAAAACCTAGCTAGGGAACAAACCACATACTTAGTCAAGTGTAAGACCAAGCTAGGGAACAAACATAGTATACTTAGTCAAGTGTAAGACCAAGCTAGAAAACAAACATAGTATACTTAGTCAAGTGTAAGACCAAGCTATGGAACAAACCATGTACTTAGTCAAGTGTAAGACCAAGCTAGGGGACAAACCACATACTTAGTCAAGTGTAAGACCAAGCTAGGGAACAACCCACATACTTAGTCAAGTGTAAGACCTAGCTAGGGAACAAACCACATACTTAGTCAAGTGTAAGACCTAGCTAGGGAACAAACCACATACTTAGTCAAGTGTAAGACCAAGCTAGGGAACAAACATAGTATACTTCGTCAAGTGTAAGACCAAGCTAGGGAACAAACATAGTATACTTAGTCAAGTGTAAGAACAAGCTATGGAACAAACCATGTACTTAGTCAAGTGTAAGACCAAGCTAGGGAACAAACCATGTACTTAGTCAAGTGTAAGACCAAGCTAGAAAACAAACATAGCATACTTAGTCAAGTGTAAGACCAAGCTAGAAAACAAACATAGTATACTTAGTCAAGTGTAATACCAAGCTAGAAAACAAACATAGTATACTTAGTCAAGTGTAAGACCAAGCTAGAAAACAAACATAGTATACTTAGTCAAGTGTAATACCAAGCTAGAAAACAAACATAGCATACTTAGTCAAGTGTAATACCAAGCTAGAAAACAAACATAGTATACTTAGTCAAGTGTAATACCAAGCTAGAAAACAAACATAGTATACTTAGTCAAGTGTAATACCAAGCTAGAAAACAAACATAGTATACTTAGTCAAGTGTAGGACCAAGCTCGGGAACAAACCACGTACTAAGTCAAGTGTAAGACCAAGCTAGGGAACAAACATAGTATACTTAGTCAAGTGTAAGACCAAGCTATGGAACAAACCATGTACTTAGTCAAGTGTAAGACCAAGCTATGGAACAAACCATGTACTTAGTCAAGTGTAAGACCAAGCTAGGGAACAAACCATGTACTTAGTCAAGTGTAAGACCAAGCTAAGGAACAAACCATGTACTTAGCCAAGTGTAAGACCAAGCTAGGGAACAAACCATGTACTTAGTCAAGTGTAAGACCAAGCTAGGGAACAAACATAGTATACTTAGTCAAGTGTAAGACCAAGCTAGGGAACAAACCATGTACTTAGTCAAGTGTAAGACCAAGCTAGAGAACAAACATAGTATACTTAGTCAAGTGTAAGACCAAGCTAGAAAACAAACATAGTATACTTAGTCAAGTGTAAGACCAAGCTATGGAACAAACCATGTACTTAGTCAAGTGTAAGACCAAGCTAGGGAATAAACCATGTACTTAGTCAAGTGTAAGACCAAGATAGGGAACAAACCACATACTTAGTCAAGTGTAAGACCAAGCTAGGGAACAACCCACATACTTAGTCAAGTGTAAGACCTAGCTAGGGAACAAACCATGAACTAAGTCAAGTGTAAGACCTAGCTAGGGAACAAACCACATACTAAGTCCAGTGTAAGACCACGCTCGGGAACAGACCATGTACTTAGTCAAGTGTAAGACCACGCTAGGGAACAAACATAGTATACTTAGTCAAGTGTAAGACCACGCTAGGGAACAAACAAAGTATACTTAGTCAAGTGTAAGACCACGCTAGGGAACAAACATAGTATACTTAGTCAAGTGTAAGACCAAGCTAGGGAACAAACCACGTACTTAGTCAAGTGTAATACCAAGCTAGGGAACAAACCATGTACTTAGTCAAGTGTAAGACCAAGCTAGGGAACAAACCATGTACTTAGTCAAGTGTAAGACCAAGCTAGGGAACAAACCATGTACTTAGTCAAGTGTAAGACCAAGCTAGGGAACAAACCACTTACTCACTCAAGTGTAAGACCAAGCTAGGGAAAAAACCACATACTTAGTCAAGTGTAAGACCTAGCTGGGGAACAAACCACATACTTAGTCAAGTGTAAGACCAAGCTAGGGAACAAACCACATACTTAGTCAAGGGTAAGACCAAGCTAGGGAACAAACCACATACTTAGTCAAGTGTAAGACCTAGCTTGGGAACAAACCACATACTTAGTCAAGTGTAAGACCACGCTAGGGAACAAACCACATACTTAGTCAAGTGTAAGACCAAGCTAGGGAACAAACATAGTATACTTAGTCAAGTGTAAGAACAAGCTAGGGAACAAACCACATACTTAGTCAAGTGTAAGACCTAGCTAGGGAACAAACATAGTATACTTAGTCAAGTGTAAGAACAAGCTAGGGAACAAACCACATACTTAGTCAAGTGTAAGACCTAGCTAGGGAACAAACATAGTATACTTAGTCAAGTGTAAGACCAAGCTAGGGAACAAACCACATACTTAGTCAAGTGTAAGACCAAGCTAGGGAATAAACATAGTATACTAAGTCAATTGTAAGACCAAGCTAGGGAATAAACATAGTATACTTAGTCAAGTGTAAGACCAAGCTAGGGAATAAACATAGTATACTTAGTCAAGTGTAAGACCAAGCTAGGGAATAAACATAGTATACTTAGTCAAGTGTAAGACCAAGCTAGGGAACAAACATAGTATACTTAGTCAAGTGTAAGACCATGCTAGGGAACAAACATAGCATACTAAGTCAAGTGTAAGACCAAGCTAGGGAACAAACATAGTATACTTAGTCAAGTGTAAGACCAAGCTAGGGAACAAACATAGTATACTTAGTCAAATGTAAGACCAAGCTAGGGAACAAACCATGTACTTAGTCAAGTGTAAGACCAAGCTAGGGAACAAACCATGTACTTAGCCAAGTGTAAGACCAAGCTAGGGAACAACCCACATACTTAGTCAAGTGTAAGACCTAGCTAGGGAACAAACTACATTCTTAGTCAAGTGTAAAACCTAGCTAGGGAACAAACCACATACTTAGTCAAGTGTAAGACCAAGCTAGGGAACAAACATAGTATACTTAGTCAAGTGTAAGACCAAGCTAGAAAACAAACATAGTATACTTAGTCAAGTGTAAGACCAAGCTATGGAACAAACCATGTACTTAGTCAAGTGTAAGACCAAGCTAGGGAATAAACCATGTACTTAGTCAAGTGTAAGACCAAGATAGGGAACAAACATAGTATACTTAGTCAAGTGTAAGACCAAGCTATGGAACAAACCATGTACTTAGTCAAGTGTAAGACCAAGCTAGGGAATAAACCATGTACTTAGTCAAGTGTAAGACCAAGATAGGGAACAAACCACATACTTAGTCAAGTGTAAGACCAAGCTAGGGAACAACCCACATACTTAGTCAAGTGTAAGACCTAGCTAGGGAACAAACCACATACTTAGTCAAGTGTAAGACCTAGCTAGGGAACAAACCACATACTTAGTCAAGTGTAAGACCAAGCTAGGGAACAAACATAGTATACTTCGTCAAGTGTAAGACCAAGCTAGGGAACAAACATAGTATACTTAGTCAAGTGTAAGAACAAGCTATGGAACAAACCATGTACTTAGTCAAGTGTAAGACCAAGCTAGGGAACAAACCACATACTTAGTCAAGTGTAAGACCAAGCTAGGGAATAAACATAGTATACTAAGTCAATTGTAAGACCAAGCTAGGGAATAAACATAGTATACTTAGTCAAGTGTAAGACCAAGCTAGGGAATAAACATAGTATACTTAGTCAAGTGTAAGACCAAGCTAGGGAATAAACATAGTATACTTAGTCAAGTGTAAGACCAAGCTAGGGAACAAACATAGTATACTTAGTCAAGTGTAAGACCATGCTAGGGAACAAACATAGCATACTAAGTCAAGTGTAAGACCAAGCTAGGGAACAAACATAGTATACTTAGTCAAGTGTAAGACCAAGCTAGGGAACAAACATAGTATACTTAGTCAAATGTAAGACCAAGCTAGGGAACAAACCATGTACTTAGTCAAGTGTAAGACCAAGCTAGGGAACAAACCATGTACTTAGCCAAGTGTAAGACCAAGCTAGGGAACAACCCACATACTTAGTCAAGTGTAAGACCTAGCTAGGGAACAAACTACATTCTTAGTCAAGTGTAAAACCTAGCTAGGGAACAAACCACATACTTAGTCAAGTGTAAGACCAAGCTAGGGAACAAACATAGTATACTTAGTCAAGTGTAAGACCAAGCTAGAAAACAAACATAGTATACTTAGTCAAGTGTAAGACCAAGCTATGGAACAAACCATGTACTTAGTCAAGTGTAAGACCAAGCTAGGGAATAAACCATGTACTTAGTCAAGTGTAAGACCAAGATAGGGAACAAACATAGTATACTTAGTCAAGTGTAAGACCAAGCTATGGAACAAACCATGTACTTAGTCAAGTGTAAGACCAAGCTAGGGAATAAACCATGTACTTAGTCAAGTGTAAGACCAAGATAGGGAACAAACCACATACTTAGTCAAGTGTAAGACCAAGCTAGGGAACAACCCACATACTTAGTCAAGTGTAAGACCTAGCTAGGGAACAAACCACATACTTAGTCAAGTGTAAGACCTAGCTAGGGAACAAACCACATACTTAGTCAAGTGTAAGACCAAGCTAGGGAACAAACATAGTATACTTCGTCAAGTGTAAGACCAAGCTAGGGAACAAACATAGTATACTTAGTCAAGTGTAAGAACAAGCTATGGAACAAACCATGTACTTAGTCAAGTGTAAGACCAAGCTAGGGAACAAACCATGTACTTAGTCAAGTGTAAGACCAAGCTAGAAAACAAACATAGCATACTTAGTCAAGTGTAAGACCAAGCTAGAAAACAAACATAGTATACTTAGTCAAGTGTAATACCAAGCTAGAAAACAAACATAGTATACTTAGTCAAGTGTAAGACCAAGCTAGAAAACAAACATAGTATACTTAGTCAAGTGTAAGACCAAGCTAGAAAACAAACATAGTATACTTAGTCAAGTGTAATACCAAGCTAGAAAACAAACATAGTATACTTAGTCAAGTGTAATACCAAGCTAGAAAACAAACATAGTATACTTAGTCAAGTGTAATACCAAGCTAGAAAACAAACATAGTATACTTAGTCAAGTGTAGGACCAAGCTCGGGAACAAACCACGTACTTAGTCAAGTGTAAGACCAAGCTAGGGAACAAACATAGTATACTTAGTCAAGTGTAAGACCAAGCTATGGAACAAACCATGTACTTAGTCAAGTGTAAGACCAAGCTAGGGAACAAACCATGTACTTAGTCAAGTGTAAGACCAAGCTATGGAACAAACCATGTACTTAGTCAAGTGTAAGACCAAGCTAGGGAACAAACCATGTACTTAGTCAAGTGTAAGACCAAGCTAGGGAACAAACATAGTATACTTAGTCAAGTGTAAGACCAAGCTAGGGAACAAACCATGTACTTAGTCAAGTGTAAGACCAAGCTAGGGAACAAACCATGTACTTAGTCAAGTGTAACACCAAGCTAGGGAACAAACCACGTACTTATACCCCCATCACACTGAATACCATGAAGACCGCACTACGTCCTGGCAATTTCGACGAGCGCAGCGAGGACGCGGTCAAATTCTTGAAAAATGCTTTACTCAAGTTCATACTACGTCCTTACTGCGTCCCTGCCAGGCATTCACTGCGTCTCTCACGTTCCAAATACGTTCTTACTGCGCGCATCTTCACGCGCGCACCACGTCCAATGCGTTCTTAATACGCGCGCACCACGTCCAATGCGTTCTTTGTACGTTCTTACTACGACCAGGAAGATTGCACCACGCGCTTACCAAGTGCTTATCACGTCCTCATTACGTTCTTATGACTTGAATTTATTTGCGAATGTGATCGAGATGGAATTTGCTGAAGAAGTTCAAGATGTGCATTCATATCTAGTGTTGGTATAAAATGAAGTTATAGGGGAGTTGAATCCCGTATTTATACATGATCACTGTTCAGAACCTGACAGGACGTGGTAAGAACCTGATACAAACGTGTCTAAGACGTGTTAAGCACCGAAAGAACGTATTAACAACCGAATGAGGTCTTCTACAACGTGGCACGAACGTACCATAGTCGTAGTAAAAGCGTGGAGAGGTTGTGGTGAGAACTCCATTGACGTAGCAAGAACGTAGCAAGAACGCAATGACAACCTAGAGACAACGCGATGAGAACGCCATTCAATATTTCCCGCCCATACCACGCTTGCACTACGTCAATCAAGTTCCTACTAGGTTTTAGTTACGCCGTCACTACGTCCATGCCGTCGTTAATACGATCTTATTAAGTTCTTACTACGTCCTGATTCCACCACGTCCTCACTACGTTTTTATTGAACATGTTCAAAGTCCGCTCACGTCCTTCACGTCCATGAAGACCATACCACGTCCTTATCGGTGTCTTCTGCGTTCCTTCTACGTTGACCAAGTTCTGACTGCGTCTTGCCAGATTTTTGAGGACGTAGTGGGAACGTGGCCTAGTGTGATGGGGGCATTAGTCAAGTGTAAGACCTAGCTAGGGAACAAACCTATCAGTCAATTAGGAATTGTCTTTTATACCGTAAGACCCAGTCTAGTCAAGGTATTTCAGTACATGAATGCGTTCTGATATCCTCTCAAAGTAACAACTATGATATAATTGTTCAAGGCTATACCTGTCGAGAATAGTAGATTTCAGCATACAATAATGTAATTTGGTATATTTGTCAGACGGGTTCACGACAGTATACATATTGAATAAGGCATTTGTCTGACTAAATCTCATAAACTGTCAATGCACAAGGTTGTAAAGGTTTCGTAAACGTTTCCCAAGGTTAGTGTACTGAAGGATATACAATACAAGCAAACACTCATTTTTCTCAAGGCCTTTATTTAAGATATACTCCACGCAATTAGAAACGCAGCTAAAAATTGTCTGCGTCAGCACAGTGACATTATAAAGAAATAATTATAGTTTAATTATCAAACATAATTTCCTAATCTTCATCATGAAATACGTATGTATACCACGGCCATAGTTTGATTTCTTTTGAGGAATGATTAACACAACAGTAACAATAAAACGGGTTTAAAAAACTAGGAACAAAATGAAGGTTAAGTGAAATAGTTACGTTTTTAATGGCGTTAAGTATATATCAATCTTCATAATTCCTGTTAAAGTATTAAGAGTTGAGTATTGCATAGAATAAATGCTAAAACAAATTGCTTTACAATGAAGTGATCACATATGAAACATATTTTGACGTCAGTCTTCTTGAAATGCCTGTCGCGATTCACTCGACGTGTTTATTTGGCATGATATGAATCAAGGATTTGGCATGATATGAATCAAGGATTTGGCATGATATGAATTAAGGATTTGGCATGATATGAATTAAGGATTTGGCATGATATGAATCAATGTGATATGAATCAAGGATTTGGCATGATATGAATCAAGGATTTGGCATGATATGAATCAAGGATTTGGCATGATATGAATCAAGGATTTGGCATGATATGAATCAAGGATTTGGTATGATATGAATCAAGGATTTGGCATGATATGAATCAAGGATTTGGCATGATATGAATCAAGGATTTGGCATGATATGAATCAAGGATTTGGCATGATATGAATCAAGGATTTGGCATGATATGAATCAAGGATTTGGCATGATATGAATCAAGGATTTGGCATGATATGAATTAAGGATTTGGCATGATATGAATCAATGTGATATGAATCAAGGATTTGGCATGATATGAATCAAGGATTTGGCATGATATGAATCAAGGATTTGGCATGATATGAATCAAGGATTTGGTATGATATGAATCAAGGATTTGGCATGATATGAATCAAGGATTTGGCATGATATGAATCAAGGATTTGGCATGATATGAATCAAGGATTTGGCATGATATGAATCAAGGATTTGGCATGATATGAATCAAGGATTTGGCATGATATGAATCAAGGATTTGGCATGATATGAATCAAGGATTTGGCATGATATGAATCAAGGATTTGGCATGATATGAATCAAGGATTTGGCATGATATGAATCAAGGATTTGGCATGATATGAATCAAGGATTTGGCATGATATGAATCAAGGATTTGGCATGATATGAATCAAGGATTTGGCATGATATGAATCAAGGATTTGGCATGATATGAATCAAGGATTTGGCATGATATGAATCAAGGATTTGGCATGATATGAATCAAGGATTTGGCATGATATGAATCAAGGATTTGGCATGATATGAATCAAGGATTTGGCATGATATGAATCAAGGATTTGGCATGATATGAATCAAGGATTTGGCATGATATGAATCAAGGATTTGGCATTATATGAATCAAGGATTTGGCATGATATGAATCAAGGATTTTACTTGACATTATTTAAGTCTTAAATAATTGAATTCTGTGAAACGCTCGTGCGTAATATCAGTTGGAAAAAATAATTATGGCCAAAAATGGTATAAAATCGGGCAGTAAGGAGTTAAGGAGTTAAGCTTTAAAGGTTTCAGCATGACGAAAACAACTAAACTTTGTACTTTATTGTTTGTTGAAATATGTTTAAAAATTCTTCAGTTGCGACGATATAGAATTTCAAATATTTTGTTTGGGGGGGGGGGGGGGCAGGACCCGCAAAGATATAAAACTTATGCTCCTTGTTGTGTGCAATTTAACGTTGTACCTTTTTGGACAAACTCAGAAAGAGCGACTTTGTAGCCCCCTGATTATTCGCTGCTTTGGTAGCGTTCAGGAACCTAGTATTCACCGAAGTCTAAGTCGAACAATATGAATCAATAACAACGGCTAACTACACAATAAGATTTCCGAAACCTAAACTGCAAACAAACGGACAAGATGTTCTGCCTAATATGTTAAACATAAGATGATCAATAAAAACACAATTGTAAACCTTTCAACTAGAACAATGACAAACATGGGAATATATTTTTACAAAAATAGTATCCATTAACTACGCGATAATCGACTACTGAGTTTAACAATTTCTCTTTTCTATTAAGAAGCAGGAGTGATGCGCTCATTCATTGATCAATATCCGTACTTTCGCCCACTCGCACTTCTAAATCAAATATCGATATTCGTGTCGAGGACAAGTTCGGATAATGCACCGTCTAATAATAGAAGCCGCTCAAAGTAAATCCAACGAGGTGACACTAAAACCCAGTTTCGGCACAAACTGCTGCCGTTTTGAATCAGCCAATCATAACGAAGCTTACAGCAACTTAATCGACTCAGCATCCCGTACATCTTCAATGCGGAGAAGTACTGTATTGGAGACTGACATAAGAGCATGCTTGCACAATGGAGGTCAACGATTCGCCGGAATGTCACTCCATCGTACTAAGTATGGATTTTTTGTCTCCAGAGCAATTGCATGAAGGTCACGGCGTTACAGTTCTTCTTGTATAGTGCGCGGGACGTCTGGTTAGATATATGGATAAACATATATTAGATTGGTAGCCAGAGAATCGACCGGACTGGGGATAATAGGTTGACTGCAGAAAAAGTCTGCTGCTTTTTGCGAAAGTTCATGTATGTAGTTCATTTTTGCAACTTACGCAAATCTATCTTCGTAGAAAGCGTACACCACTTCTCGGAAACGCGGTGTACATGTATTGCTGTGTGTAGTTGCGAGCGATCGTTGTGATTTACAATAGTAGCTTCTGTAGGGAAAGAAGCGAATAGTGCGCATTTATTCATTAGAAAAAATGCATTTAGATATAATTCACGGGTACTTAGTTTAAAGAGAGCAGAATGAATAAAAAAGGAATTACTAAATGTGATATGAGATTTAAGATGTTTGGTGTGGTTTGACTATTGATGTTGCTAGATTTCAAGTCGTTAGTAATGATAGCATCAGACCGCAAGGTGAGATAAGTCAGCACCCAACTGCCTGTCTGGTTCGAACCTGGCTTGGGCTGATTCTCTGTGACCATTTCACTGAAGATATCCCATCGAAAGTCATTTGCCTTCATTTTCTGTTTCATTAGGGGAAAACCCGGATACTTACTTGCTTGTATCCCAGGATATATACACCCAGACTATATCTAACCTAAATACAGCTGGACAACGGCGTAAAACTCCCTACAAATCAAACAGTCCAACACAATGGAGATTACCTGTATCCTGTTGTTAAATTGATCCTAATCGAAGCGGATGACGATAGTAATGAAAACAGAGACCAGATTCAGAACAGCACTTACCAAATAGTATACGTCACCACACAACTTAGCAATAGAACATGTATAGGTTATAGCTAATATATTGGAATTATAAGCAAGTTAAGAGCAAGGGATCGTTAGCTGTGTAGAAATCTAGGTTATAATCGTTTGATCGAAATACTTCGTCTTTTGGGTAACCTTGAACAATTAAATATCCCTAATCCAATCTTCATATAAATTGTAGCACGAGTGTAATTCCTGTTTAAACCTTTCAAGCACTCCAGACAGCAGCTAACAAAATTGATTAAAAATCGAAATGTATTTTCTAAAGTAATATAATGTAGTCCTTCGAGTGTCTGCTTTCAGACTTAGCTTGGTTCGTTTTTAAGGTTGAGTTAGTGCACTGAAATCACTGTGTTCACCACACTACTCACTTGTGTGATTTCGTTTTAAACAGCACGTAGCTTATTATGACATGAATAATTGCAATAGAGTAAGTTATGTTAGGAACTGTAAAATGTATGTACATGTAGTTAGATCACCAGGACGATATATGGTGTGTTTGTAGATAGGTATCGATTAGTGCTGCATATATATACATACAGTCGGACTTCATTTATTCGACAACCTTTTATCCGAATACTTGGTATATTCCGAAATAAGTATCAGGTCTCGATGTATCTTAGCCCATTGAATTGAAATGGGTTATTCGAAATCATGTTTTATTCGAAATAAAATTTATCGATTAATTCGAATGAACGAGGTGATTTTAAAATACTTATTAACAAAGACTTGCTCGCTTAAACAAGTGGTATCTCGATAATAAACTATTTGAATGCGTGGTAAATTCTTGGATGGAGTAAAACAGATGTCTTATATATATTTTTTTCGAATAATCTCTCAGTGCAGCCATGTTTACACAGGTTATAAAAACTCCCTTCCCCACTGTCTCCCTCCCCTGTTTCTTCATGCCTGCCTTCCTCACATCCGCTCCACCCCTGTTCCTTCCTGTCGGCCTCCCTCACACCCTCCCCCTCTCTTTTCCTTCCCTACATCCCCGTTCCTTCCTGCCTTCCTCACTAACTGCCCACTCTCACTCAAGTCCCCTCTCTATTCCCATCTCCCCTCCCTCACTTCCGCTCCCCTCTCTCTCCCTTCCTCCCTGTTCCTTCCTGCCTCCTCACTCCCATCCCCCACTCTCCATCTTCCTCCCCTGTTCCTTCCTGCCACCCTCTATCCCTCTCTCTCTCTCTCCCCTTCTCCCCTGTTCCTTCCTGCCTCCCTCACTACCACCCTCTCTCTCCCCTTCTCCCCTGTTCTTTCATGCCTCGCTCATTACCGCCCCTCTTGCTCTCCCCTTCTCCCATATTCCTTCATGCCTTCCTCACTTCCGCTCCCCTCTCTCTCCCTTCCTCCCTGTTCCTTCCTGCCTCCTCACTCCCATCCCCCACTCTCCATCTTCCTCCCCTGTTCCTTCCTGCCACCCTCTATCCCTCTCTCTCTCTCTCCCCTTCTCCCCTGTTCCTTCATGCCTCCCTCACTACCACCCTCTCTCTCCCCTTCTCCCCTGTTCTTTCATGCCTCGCTCATTACCGCCCCTCTTGCTCTCCCCTTCTCCCATATTCTTTCATGCCTCCCTCACTACCGCCCCCCCCCTTCTCCCCTGTTCCTTCCTGCCTCGCTCACTACCACCCTCTCTCTCCCCTTCTCCCCTGTTCCTTCCTGCCTCGCTCACTACCACCCTCTCTCTCCCCTGTTCTTTCATGCCTCGCTCACTACCACCCTCTCTCTCCCCTTCTCCCCTGTTCCTTCCTGCCTCGCTCACTACCACCCTCTCTCTCCCCTTCTCCCCTGTTCCTTCCTGCCTCGCTCACTACCACCCTCTCTCTCCCCTTCTCCCCTGTTCCTTCCTGCCTCGCTCACTACCACCCTCTCTCTCCCCTTCTCCCCTGTTCCTTCCTGCCTCGCTCACTACCACCCTCTCTCTCCCCTTCTCCCCTGTTCCTTCCTGCCTCGCTCACTACCACCCTCTCTCTCCCCTTCTCCCCTGTTCCTTCCTGCCTCGCTCACTACCACCCTCTCTCTCCCCTTCTCCCCTGTTCCTTCCTGCCTCGCTCACTACCACCCTCTCTCTCCCCTTCTCCCCTGTTCCTTCCTGCCTCGCTCACTACCACCCTCTCTCTCCCCTTCTCCCCTGTTCTTTCATGCCTCGCTCACTACCACCCTCTCTCTCCCCTTCTCCCCTGTTCTTTCATGCCTCCCTCACTACCACCCCTCTCCCCCCCCCCTTCTCCCCTGTTCTTTCATGCCTCGCTCATTACCGCCCCTCTCGCTCTCCCCTTCTCCCATATTCCTTCATGCCTTCCTCACTACCGCCCCCTCTCTCTCTCCCCTTCTCCCATATTCCTTCATGCCTTCCTCACTACCGCCCCCTCTCTCTCTCCCCTTCCCCCATATTCTTTCATGCCTCCTTCACTACCGCCCCCTCTCCCCCCCCCCGTCTCCCCTATTCCTTCCTGCCTCCATCACTACCGCCCCCTCTCTCTCTCGTCTTCCCCTGTTCCTTCCTGCTTCCCTCACTACCGCCCCCCCTCTCTCTCCCCTTCTCCCCTATTCCTTCCTGCCTCCCTCACTTCCACCACCTCTCTCTCTCCCGTCTTCCCCTGTTCCTTCCTGCCTCCCTCACTCCCATTACCTCTCTCATTGATATTTCATTAATATTATTTCAGCCTATTTACACAAGAAGTCGCATGTTTAGTCTAGAAAGTCGGTTACTTCCTATGCTTCCTTGCATATGTTCCCTTTGATAGTGAGTCAGACAGACACTACCTCTACCCATGTTGATGTGGCATACCTAGATGCAGCGATCAAATGGAATATACGTATATCTAGATTTACAAACGCATTCCTAGTTCGTGTAATTTAGAGCGTTACACTCAACTGATATTGACAAAATGCTGTAAAACTGGGCCAAAAGTTGTGTTGGTGAAGTGTGCAGGGGTAAAACATAAATAGGACGATGTTGCTAGATGACATTTATGTACAACAAAATAATTATGGCTTTAGGTATAACACGCAGGGGCGGATCCAGGATTTGGTGTTAGGGGGGGGGGGGGGGCGTAACTTTTTTGGGTTTTGCTCAAGCCTTATAAAACGGCAATGACTGTTTATAAACATCATAATGATAAAATATAATGCTACAATAAATCAGAATCGCTTATTTGAAAATCTTATAATTAAGGATATCTGTATATTTCCGTATTCATACTCAGACATCAGGCGCGTAGGAAGCTTTTGAGCATTGGTGCCGCGGATTGGGTGGGTGCGGGAGGGGTATCCCTCCCGCTGAGAAAATTTTAAGGAAATCACCTTTGATAGGCGCAAAATCCATCACTTTTAAAATGATATTTTCCGAATATTTGTTAAAAAATTATTACATTTATTCATACATGTATATGTGCACGGACATGGTTTATATGTCCGTGATATGTGTAATTTTGTAAAAAATACGGGACTTTTAGGGATATATTTTGGAACATCCATTTCAAAGTCTACTTTCATAATGGAGATTCAGAATATGTATATAATTTGTGTCTGTGTGCACTGTTAAAATACTTTTTGTGAGTAAATGAGATTATCGCCATTTAATTGATCGTCAAGTAAATGTAATTATCAAAATTTTAAGATTCACGACGTTGCCAATATAAATATACTGTCACTTAGTTAGTATGCATCCTTTCATACCTTCATTAATCCGCCGACTGTTTTCACACCCTAGATAGCAGTCAGGGTACTAGCGACGGCCCCTGTCTGGTAGCGATGATAACACTTTGTCATGCGTATTAAACATCTTGGCTGAATGCCAATACAATGTGTGACTGGTTTTGACTAGTTTAAGATACAGATTAGAAGTAGGGGTCATAAAATGTCCGCGACCCCATTGCCGTTGCCAGCCGGAATATTGGGGCCGCGGCTCCTGTGACTCCTGCGGCCCCAGCTCCTACGCGCATGGACATACATGTAAGGTTGTGGAATTTTAGGGGGGCGCGCGCTGGGTGCGCCCCAACCCCTCCCCTGAAACCGCTAGTGACACGTCACTGAATGAAAACTTAATGTGTTTGTAAATGAGCTGTTCGAATCAAGCATCGAATACTGGTTATTGCAAATAATACATTGTACAGTTAATAAACCAATATGAAATATTGCTGTCTGTCTTGTATTTAAGGTAAATGATTTCACCGGATTAAGCGGAATCAATGTATAATTACTATAATTGTACCATTTTATTTTCAATGCGATTTGTTCTGTGTACATACAAACATATAAATGTATTACAATATGCTTTCTGTATATATTATGTGATTCATGAGCCAAAGGCCTATGATCATGTCGATATACTTGAAGCTGTGTGTCATAAAGTATTTACCCAAAACTATGTTTATTTTGACAACAGTAAGTACCCGTAACCATACGAGATACACGCAAGCGGTAGAAGAATGTTTTTAGGGCATTATACACGTATTTCTGTTTTCGAAGGGGATCAGTTCCTGTACAACATATTGTATAGTTTCTGTCCGGCGACTTGCATGTGTTTATTTAGTTCGTTTGTCATCCTCAAAATATAGACATTATTTCAGTCGGAGTTTAGAACACATTTCTTACAGAACTTTGTCAACTAAAAGTAGATTGAATCGTCTTAGGACTGGACTTTGGGCCTAGAGTTATTGTCTTTGGCCTCAAAAAAACCTCAATAACCACATTTAAACATATTTACACTTAAGCTGTTAAATTAAATTAAGATAATTATTAATGAGACATTTCATGACTCGAGTTCATGTTTAGTCAGATTATAGACCGTGTACAAGTAAGTACTGAGTTATGGTCCTTGATTTGTGAAGGAAATGTCCTTTCTTCTAAAATCTCGTTCAAAACGTAACAACTCGTCAAGCACTGTGTGACAATCATTATGACTTTAATATGATAATAATTACGTTTACTAAAGAGTCCAATCACCTTGCATTGCGTCGTGTGGGAGGTCGTGTGTGTGATCCCCTCAGGTCTATGACATCCGGAGTTAGAGCAGGACTGGCTGTGGGAGGTCGTGTGTGTGATCCCCTCAGGTCTATGACATCCGGAGTGAGAGCAGGACTGGCTGTGGGAGGTCGTGTGTGTGATCCCCTCAGGTCTATGCCATCCGGAGTGAGAGCAGGACTGGCTGTGGGAGGTCGTGTGTGTGATCCCTCAGGTCTATGTCATCCATTGTGAGAGCAGGACTGGCTGTGGGAGGTCGTGTGTGTGATCCCTCAGGTCTATGTCATCTGGAGTGAGAGCAGGACTGGCTGTGGGAGGTCGTGTGTGTGATCCCTCAGGTCTATGTCATCCATTGTGAGAGCAGGACTGGCTGTGGGAGGTCGTGTGTGTGATCCCCTCAGGTCTATGTCATCTGGAGTGAGAGCAGGACTGGCTGTGGGAGGTCGTGTGTGTGATCCCTCAGGTCTATGTCATCTGGAGTGAGAGCAGGACTGGCTGTGGGAGGTCGTGTGTGTGATCCCCTCAGGTCTATGTCATCTGGAGTGAGAGCAGGACTGGCTGTGGGAGGTCGTGTGTGTGATCCCCTCAGGTCTATGTCATCTGGAGTGAGAGCAGGACTGGCTGTAGGAGGTCGTGTGTGTGATCCCTCAGGTCTATGTCATCTGGAGTGAGAGCAGGACTGGCTGTAGGAGGTCGTGTGTGTGATCCCTCAGGTCTATATCATCTGGAGTGAGAGCAGGACTGGCTGTAGGAGGTCGTGTGTGTGATCCCTCAGGTCTATGTCATCTGGAGTGAGAGCAGGACTGGCTGTGGGAGGTCGTGTGTGATCCCTCAGGTCCATGTCATCTGGAGTGAGAGCAGGACTGGCTGTGGGAGGTCGTGTGTGTGATCCCCTCAGGTCTATGTCATCTGGAGTGAGAGCAGGACTGGCTGTGGGAGGTCGTGTGTGTGATCCCCTCAGGTCTATGTCATCTGGAGTGAGAGCAGGACTGGCTGTGGGAGGTCGTGTGTGTGATCCCTCAGGTCTATGTCATCTGGAGTGAGAGCAGGACTGGCTGTAGGAGGTCGTGTGTGTGATCCCTCAGGTCTATGTCATCTGGAGTGAGAGCAGGACTGGCTGTAGGAGGTCGTGTGTGTGATCCCTCAGGTCTATGTCATCTGGAGTGAGAGCAGGACTGGCTGTAGGAGGTCGTGTGTGTGATCCCTCAGGTCTATGTCATCTGGAGTGAGAGCAGGACTGGCTGTGGGAGGTCGTGTGTGTGATCCCTCAGGTCTATGTCATCCATTGTGAGAGCAGGACTGGCTGTGGGAGGTCGTGTGTGTGATCCCCTCAGGTCTATGTCATCTGGAGCGAGAGCAGGACTGGCTGTGGGAGGTCGTGCGTGATCCCTCAGGTCTATGTCATCTGGAGTGAGAGCAGGACTGGCTGTGGGAGGTCGTGTGTGATCCCCTCAGGTCTATGTCATCCATTGTGAGAGCAGGACTGGCTGTGGGAGGTCGTGTGTGTGATCCCTCAGGTCTATGTCATCTGGAGTGAGAGCAGGACTGGCTGTGGGAGGTTGTGTGTGATCCCTCAGGTCTATGTCATCTGGAGTGAGAGCAGGACTGGCTGTGGGAGGTCGTGTGCGTGATCCCCTCAGGTCTATGTCATCTGGAGTGAGAGCAGGACTGGCTGTGGGAGGTCGTGTGTGATCCCTCAGGTCTATGTCATCTGGAGTGAGAGCAGGACTGGCTGTGGGAGGTCGTGTGTGATCCCTCAGGTCCATGTCATCTGGAGTGAGAGCAGGACTGGCTGTGGGAGGTCGTGTGTGTGATCCCCTCAGGTCTATGTCATCTGGAGTGAGAGCAGGACTGGCTGTGGGAGGTCGTGTGTGTGATCCCCTCAGGTCTATGTCATCTGGAGTGAGAGCAGGACTGGCTGTGGGAGGTCGTGTGTGTGATCCCTCAGGTCTATGTCATCTGGAGTGAGAGCAGGACTGGCTGTAGGAGGTCGTGTGTGTGATCCATCAGGTCTATGTCATCTGGAGTGAGAGCAGGACTGGCTGTAGGAGGTCGTGTGTGTGATCCCTCAGGTCTATGTCATCTGGAGTGAGAGCAGGACTGGCTGTAGGAGGTCGTGTGTGTGATCCCTCAGGTCTATGTCATCTGGAGTGAGAGCAGGACTGGCTGTGGGAGGTCGTGTGTGTGATCCCTCAGGTCTATGTCATCCATTGTGAGAGCAGGACTGGCTGTGGGAGGTCGTGTGTGTGATCCCCTCAGGTCTATGTCATCTGGAGCGAGAGCAGGACTGGCTGTGGGAGGTCGTGCGTGATCCCTCAGGTCTATGTCATCTGGAGTGAGAGCAGGACTGGCTGTGGGAGGTCGTGTGTGATCCCCTCAGGTCTATGTCATCCATTGTGAGAGCAGGACTGGCTGTGGGAGGTCGTGTGTGTGATCCCTCAGGTCTATGTCATCTGGAGTGAGAGCAGGACTGGCTGTGGGAGGTTGTGTGTGATCCCTCAGGTCTATGTCATCTGGAGTGAGAGCAGGACTGGCTGTGGGAGGTCGTGTGTGTGATCTCCTCAGGTCTATGTCATCTGGAGTGAGAGCAGGACTGGCTGTGGGAGGTCGTGTGCGTGATCCCCTCAGGTCTATGTCATCTGGAGTGAGAGCAGGACTGGCTGTGGGAGGTCGTGTGTGATCCCTCAGGTCTATGTCATCTGGAGTGAGAGCAGGACTGGCTGTGGGAGGTCGTGTGTGTGATCTCCTCAGGTCTATGTCATCTGGAGTGAGAGCAGGACTGGCTGTGGGAGGTCGTGTGTGATCCCTCAGGTCTATTTCATCTGGAGTGAGAGCAGGACTGGCTGTAGGAGGTCGTGTGTGTGATCCCTCAGGTCTATTTCATCTGGAGTGAGAGCAGGACTGGCTGTAGGAGGTCGTGTGTGATCCCTCAGTTCTATGTCATCTGGAGTGAGAGCAGGACTGGCTGTGGGAGGTCGTGTGTGATCCCTCAGGTCTATGTCATCTGGAGTGAGAGCAGGACTGGCTGTGGGAGGTCGTGTGTGATCCCTCAGGTCTATGTCATCTGGAGTGAGAGCAGGACTGGCTGTGGGAGGTCGTGTGTGTGATCCCCTCAGGTCTATGTCATCCATTGAGAGAGCAGGACTGGCTGTGGGAGGTCGTGTGTGTGATCCCTCAGGTCTATTTCATCTGGAGTGAGAGCAGGACTGGCTGTGGGAGGTCGTGTGTGATCCCTCAGGTCTATGTCATCTGGAGTGAGAGCAGGACTGGCTGTGGGAGGTCGTGTGTGTGATCCCCTCAGGTCTATGTCATCTGGAGTGAGAGCAGGACTGGCTGTGGGAGGTCGTGTGTGTGATCCCCTCAGGTCTATGTCATCTGGAGTGAGAGCAGGACTGGCTGTGGGAGGTCGTGTGTGTGATCCCCTCAGGTCTATGTCATCTGGAGTGAGAGCAGGACTGGCTGTGGGAGGTCGTGTGTGTGATCCCCTCAGGTCTATGTCATCTGGAGTGAGAGCAGGACTGGCTGTGGGAGGTCGTGTGTGTGATCCCCTCAGGTCTATGTCATCTGGAATGAGAGCAGGACTGGCTGTGGGAGGTCGTGTGTGTGATCCCCTCAGGTCTATGTCATCTGGAGTGAGAGCAGGACTGGCTGTGGGAGGTCGTGTGTGTGATCCCTCAGGTCTATGTCATCTGGAGTGAGAGCAGGACTGGCTGTGGGAGGTCGTGTGTGATCCCTCAGGTCTATGTCATCTGGAGTGAGAGCAGGACTGGCTGTGGGAGGTCGTGTGTGATCCCTCAGGTCTATGTCATCTGGAGTGAAAGCAGGACTGGCTGTGGGAGGTCGTGTGTGATCCCTCAGGTCTATGTCATCTGGAGTGAGAGCAGGACTGGCTGTGGGAGGTCGTGTGTGATCCCTCAGGTCTATGTCATCTGGAGTGAAAGCAGGACTGGCTGTGGGAGGTCTTGTGTGATCCCCTCAGGTCTATTTCATCTGGAGTGAGAGCAGGACTGGCTGTGGGAGGTCGTGTGTGATCCCTCAGGTCTATGTCATCCATTGTGAGAGCAGGACTGGCTGTGGGAGGTCGTGTGTGATCCCTCAGGTCTATGTCATCTGGAGTGAGAGCAGGACTGGCTGTGGGAGGTCGAGTGTGATCCCTCAGGTCTATTTCATCTGGAGTGAGAGCAGGACTGGCTGTGGGAGGTCGTGTGTGTGATCCCTCAGGTCTATTTCATCTGGAGTGAGAGCAGGACTGGCTGTAGGAGGTCGTGCGTGATCCCCTCAGGTCTATGTCATCTGGAGTGAGAGCAGGACTGGCTGTAGGAGGTCGTGTGTGTGATCCCTCAAGTCTATGTCATCTGGAGTGAGAGCAGGACTGGCTGTAGGAGGTCGTGCGTGATCCCCTCAGGTCTATGTCATCTAAAGTGAGAGCAGGACTGGCTGTGGGAGGTCGTGTGTGATCCCTCAGGTCTATGTCATCTGGAGTGAGAGCAGGACTGGCTGTGGGAGGTCGTGTGTGTGATCCCTCAGGTCTATGTCATCTGGAGTGAGAGCAGGACTGGCTGTAGGAGGTCGTGCGTGATCCCCTCAGGTCTATGTCATCTGGAGTGAGAGCAGGACTGGCTGTGGGAGGTCGTGTGTGTGATCCCCTCAGGTCTATGTCATCTGGAGTGAGAGCAGGACTGGCTGTGGGAGGTCGTGTGTGTGATCCCCTCAGGTCTATGTCATCCATTGTGAGAGCAGGACTGGCTGTAGGAGGTCGTGTGTGTGATCCCTCAGGTCTATGTCATCCATTGTGAGAGCAGGACTGGCTGTGGGAGGTCGTGTGTGTGATCCCTCAGGTCTATGTCATCTGGAGTGAGAGCAGGACTGGCTGTGGGAGGTCGTGTGTGTGATCCCTCAGGTCTATGTCATCTGGAGTGAGAGCAGGACTGGCTGTGGGAGGTCGTGTGTGATCCCTCAGGTCTATGTCATCTGGAGTGAGAGCAGGACTGGCTGTGGGAGGTCGTGTGTGTGATCCCCTCAGGTCTATGTCATCTGGAGTGAGAGCAGGACTGGCTGTGGGAGGTCGTGCGTGATCCCTCAGGTCTATGTCATCTGGAGTGAGAGCAGGACTGGCTGTGGGAGGTCGTGTGTGATCCCTCAGGTCTATGTCATCTGGAGTGAGAGCAGGACTGGCTGTGGGAGGTCGTGTGTGTGATCTCCTCAGGTCTATGTCATCTGGAGTGAGAGCAGGACTGGCTGTGGGAGGTCGTGTGTGATCCCTCAGGTCTATGTCATCTGGAGTGAGAGCAGGACTGGCTGTGGGAGGTCGTGTGTGTGATCCCCTCAGGTCTATGTCATCTGGAGTGAGAGCAGGACTGGCTGTGGGAGGTCGTGTGTGTGATCTCCTCAGGTCTATGTCATCTGGAGTGAGAGCAGGACTGGCTGTGGGAGGTCGTGTGTGATCCCTCAGGTCTATGTCATCTGGAGTGAGAGCAGGACTGGCTGTAGGAGGTCGTGTGTGTGATCCCCTCAGGTCTATTTCATCTGGAGTGAGAGCAGGACTGGCTGTAGGAGGTCGTGTGTGTGATCCCTCAGGTCTATTTCATCTGGAGTGAGAGCAGGACTGGCTGTGGGAGGTCGTGTGTGTGATCCCTCAGGTCTATTTCATCTGGAGTGAGAGCAGGACTGGCTGTAGGAGGTCGTGTGTGTGATCCCTCAGGTCTATTTCATCTGGAGTGAGAGCAGGACTGGCTGTAGGAGGTCGTGTGTGATCCCCTCAGGTCTATTTCATCTGGAGTGAGAGCAGGACTGGCTGTGGGAGGTCGTGTGTGATCCCTCAGGTCTATGTCATCCATTGTGAGAGCAGGACTGGCTGTGGGAGGTCGTGTGTGATCCCTCAGGTCTATGTCATCTGGAGTGAGAGCAGGACTGGCTGTGGGAGGTCGAGTGTGATCCCTCAGGTCTATTTCATCTGGAGTGAGAGCAGGACTGGCTGTGGGAGGTCGTGTGTGATCCCTCAGGTCTATGTCATCTGGAGTGAGAGCAGGACTGGCTGTGGGAGGTCGTGTGTGTGATCCCTCAGGTCTATTTCATCTGGAGTGAGAGCAGGACTGGCTGTGGGAGGTCGTGTGTGTGATCCCTCAGGTCTATTTCATCTGGAGTGAGAGCAGGACTGGCTGTAGGAGGTCGTGCGTGATCCCCTCAGGTCTATGTCATCTGAAGTGAGAGCAGGACTGGCTGTGGAAGGTCGTGTGTGATCCCTCAGGTCTATGTCATCTGGAGTGAGAGCAGGACTGGCTGTGGGAGGTCGTGTGTGTGATCCCTCAGGTCTATGTCATCTGGAGTGAGAGCAGGACTGACTGTAGGAGGTCGTGCGTGATCCCCTCAGGTCTATGTCATCTGGAGTGAGAGCAGGACTGGCTGTGGGAGGTCGTGTGTGATCCCTCAGGTCTATGTCATCCATTGTGAGAGCAGGACTGGCTGTGGGAGGTCGTGTGTGATCCCTCAGGTCTATGTCATCCATTGTGAGAGCAGGACTGGCTGTAGGAGGTCGTGTGTGATCCCTCAGGTCTATGTCATCTGGAGTGAGAGCAGGACTGGATGTAGGAGGTCGTGTGTGATCCCTCAGGTCTATGTCATCCATTGTGAGAGCAGGACTGGCTGTAGGAGGTCGTGTGTGATCCCTCAGGTCTATTTCATCTGGAGTGAGAGCAGGACTGGCTGTGGGAGGTCGTGTGTGTGATCCCTCAGGTCTATGTCATCTGGAGTGAGAGCAGGACTGGCTGTGGGAGGTCGTGTGTGATCCCTCAGGTCTATGTCATCTGGAGTGAGAGCATGACTGGCTGTGGGAGGTCGTGTGTGTGATCCCTCAGGTCTATGTCATCTGGAGTGAGAGCAGGACTGGCTGTGGGAGGTCGTGTGTGATCCCTCAGGTCTATGTCATCTGGAGTGAGAGCAGGACTGGCTGTGGGAGGTTGAGTGTGTGATCCCTCAGGTCTATGTCATCTGGAGTGAGAGCAGGACTGGCTGTGGGAGGTCGTGTGTGTGATCCCTCAGGTCTATGTCATCCATTGTGAGAGCAGGACTGGCTGTAGTAGGTCGTGTGTGATCCCTCAGGTCTATGTCATCTGGACTGAGAGCAGGACTGGCTGTGGGAGGTCGTGTGTGTGATCCCTCAGGTCTATGTCATCTGGAGTGAGAGCAGGACTGGCTGTGGGAGGTCGTGTGTGTGATCCCCTCAGGTCTATGTCATCTGGAGTGAGAGCAGGACTGGCTGTGGGAGGTCGTGTGTGTGATCTCCTCAGGTCTATGTCATCCATTGTGAGAGCAGGACTGGCTGTGGGAGGTCGTGTGTGTGATCCCCTCAGGTCTATGTCATCCATTGTGAGAGCAGGACTGGCTGTGGGAGGTCGAGTGTGTGATCTCCTCAGGTCTATGTCATCCATTGTGAGAGCAGGACTGGGTGTGGGAAGTCGTGTGTGTGATCCCATCAGGTCTATGCCATCCATTGTGAGAGCAGGACTGGCTGTGGGAGGTCGTGTGTGTGATCCCATCAGGTTTATGTCATCCAGTGGGAGGGAAACATAACCGCCACTGAAACGAACTTTTATCTTGGAACTGTTGATGGTGCTGTTGCTAATGTTCATCGTATAGCATAACGGTTCGTGATAATCAACTGATGTTTATGCATATTTATTCATTTATTGTGTGTTTGTGTCTTTAATATGAAATTAACTGTCGTTCCTTCAAAACCATACTGCTGTTACTATGTTAGTTATGTATCTTTTGTTATGTTTAGCTAGATCTACTTTGACTCTGTATGTATGTTTTATGACAATTACCACATATACAAAAACCTGAGCACCCATATAAACTCAGTACCTTTAAAAACGTAAAATGTAAGATTTTTCAAATAGCACGAACATAACTAGGGATGCGAGATGACAACTTTGCATGATATTATTTCGTTCTACGCAATGATGAACACTAAACTTTCTTTCAATCAACGGGTGGTTTCATCTCAAAATGAGTTTTAAAACACACTGAAGTGGCATTTAAAAAATATATCTCAGGTACAAAAAAGTGCGTTTTTGAATGTACTAAATATACATGTGCCTTTCTTTGTCGTGTCAGTATATCTTCAATCATATTACGTAACAAATGTCATCAATCCTTCGCACCGACGTTATATAACGCTCGTGAAATTGTGCAGTATATTATGAATACTTTGTGGAAATTTTCATATCAATATGTATTCAGTAAGTCCAAGGTCATTCATGTAAAACATTGATAACTGGCATTGCACTTACAAGATAAGGTGAATATTGGTACACATAGTTCGACTGTATTGACATGCGATCATCTGCGGTTTGGATTTTCTGTACCTGAACTTTACGCACTGAATATAAAAACATGAATCCAAGGTTAAATTATACATTCATGTCCTTTTATAAAAACGCATACTTTCACATGTTACTGTTGAAACATGGCGTAACCTTCTAATCTATGTCTAGGTCCTAAAGCAATATCATTGAAATCATCCCCTAAATTTAGCTCCATTACTTTCCGCGGTTAGCGTATAGTATAATAGGAGTGTGCGACTGGAGCTGATTTTACTGAAATTGGGGCCTAAAGCTACCTGCTTCTTTACTCATAAGGCCGAAACAATGTGTTTGTTTCAGGATTCATGGAAGGTCGGAATTATTTTTTTCTAGGTTCGGGGTAAAAAATAAGGTAGGTCTGGATACCTGGAACAAACATATGTTTACGCCAAAGCAGGTACATTCAATATCACTTCCACAATTCGATACGATTGATAAGGATATGAAATCGAATCGATAATGTAAATTACTTGATTAAAAAAAGAAGAATTTTATTTCAAATGTGAATTAAGGCGTGTCTATAACATACAAAGTTTTACACAATGAACTGAACTCGCTCCCGAATATGATGCCATTATGCCTATAATTATGTACTTCATTAAATGACATGTAAAATAACATAGTTACATAACGGTATGGGTAATGGCGTTACAATTTTGTTTAAAGGATTGTGATTATTTTTATTTTTTTTAACTTGGTGGGGATTGCGATTCCATATTAAATATTATACAATACTAAGAATAAACAAAACAAATATGTATGAACAATCATTATACAGGTCTATACTCGTATAATGGAACATATATACAGTTTGTGCTTCAAACAACATAACATATTTAATGTACATACAAAAGGTTCATACAACAATATGTACCGAATTTGATATTACACTGTTTTGTTAATGGAAATGACATAAATAAGTATATGTTGCGATGTATAGGCACGTTCATTTAAAAAAAATATTTTATTTTTTTACTCATTGCCAGACTTTTTTAAGAATTTTACTTGATAGTCTCCCTTGATTATCCCTGATTCTCCAAGGTGCGAGACTAATTGAATTGAAGAAATAATAAAGGGGTAACACAATAGGAAATGGATGGGAATTGGAGAAGAGTTATTTCACCATGAGAGTAATTATTATACAAGGAACGTACATTATTTACAAGGCTGTAAGACGGTATATACAGGTCAAAAGTGCTAACACACGTGCTCTATTTCATATAGTTACCGAACAACAAATGGATACACTTTCTGTTGAAGTTATCTGTAACTTTTACCATTTAAATGATTTGAGCCATAGGAAAAAAAGTCAATGTTAACAACCGAAATAGCATTCATTGTTTCAGATCATTTTGACATAATCTAGTCAAGATTCTCGATGTACATGCTGGCGGGTTAGCGTTTATGACCAGTATATATTTTCAGGAGTTCAATGACCAACCGGTTAACGAAACAAAAGCGCAATGAATATACGTCGACATGACGTGAGTAAAATATGTGTTTAACGCGCGTACTCCCAATATTTCAATCAACTAAAAAGTCAACGGCCTGTACTCATGTTGCCGCAGAGCATAAATAACAAAGTCAATTATTTATAGGTCAGTGAACTCACAGCGAGTGACCTTCAAGCTGAGTGACCTATTTCGGCTTTGTTTTCATGTACACCATTGTCTCGATGATAAATCTCGGGGAGTTTACAATCGTTTTGTTGCGCTGGAGTTAGTTGTTGGCACGAACACATAAATGATGCAATCAGTTGTGTGCTAGATTGTGATAGGCATTCATCTAATTACGTCCACTCCAGTCATATACCTGAAATAAATGAACTTGCATTGATACTTTATGAATGATACAATGGTGCAGAATTAGTTCTAATCTACGTAAAAGTTGCGTCAGTGTTTTGAATCTTTAGATATACAAAAGAGTGTCTGCATGTCCGAAAGAAAGTATACGAGTATTTACTGCTTTTCCGAATAAAATTCTTAAAATTATATTGTATATCTAACATCGGGTATTTTAGTGACAGTGTAGTCATTAAACGTGGTGTTTATGTATATTGTATTGAATGCGATTTGTTCCTGTCGATGGATCGAACTGATAGGTTTGTATTCATAATTTCGACAATGATCGTGATAAACCTTGAAACCACACGGACCCTACACTTAATTTGATTGTTTATGCCTAACAGTTTAGGATGAAATGTTTTTTCTTTATTATACACAATCTGAGAATCAAAAAATGACGTGAAATTAATTTCGAAATTACCATTTGTTTGTACTATATTATGACTTGTGGAAATCAAGTTTGTGTTTGAGTCATCGAGGTAAAGACCTTGGTATAATTTGTTTTCATCGGTAGTTATTTTGATGTTTACCTCAATGAATTTAATAATGCACAAACATTGTATCGACAGTACGTACATAAAGTTGAACGCTGACTGCACGCAGTAATAGAGTGAAACGATTAATGTTCCAATCTTGAGAAGTAAAGTATATTGTGGTTAACCAATTATATACATGAACTAGTCGTGTTGGAGAGGTATCTGTATTTACTTCATTTACTTTTTCTGATCACATAAACAGACTGTTCTCGCAGTAAGGGTGGAAGAAGAACCCATGTGCCCCCTTTAGCATTAGTTTGGTCATATGCGGGCATCTCGGTAGAACCACTGATCTTTCCTCAGCCAGCTACTAATTGAACTTTAATATGACGCTGCAAAATATTATAGTCGCGTGGTAAATTGTACTTCATACGAAATCAACGATATTCGAGTAACTAAAATTACCAACGGTGGACAGAAAAGCATCCGGTTTTTTAAACGAAAATTTACGTTTCATTATCAGGCTGCTTATATTACAGTAGATATATATCCACGAGTAATTCACACCAGTTATTTCCTTTTTCAACTTTCGCCACGTGTCCTTGAAACTTTGTAAGGTTATGTTGATATAATTTCTAGGAAGCGTAACCAAACGTGACTTGCCTTGACACGTAAACGTGCGTCCTCTTGTTATACTATCTCCATAATGAAATGCTTGATCATAATTCGAGAATCGTCTAACAGTATCATATGTACGCTAGTTTGTCCTGGCTCATACTACCACACACTACATTACACCCATTTACTACTTAAACTCATTCACATCCATACTAGATGTGCTTGTATAATTTCTTACACAAAGGTTTGAAACAAGTTTATTACAAACTAAACTTATACGTGTAGTTGGTCTCATCCCCCCCCCCCCCAGGAGCTCAGCTTAGGAACTTATTTACGGAGTTGTTACATCACATGTTATTTTCTTAACGAAATACGAATAGTTATCCGTATTGTATTATGTAAACGTTCAATATGCAATTACACTTCACTTAAATCCCACCGCGAAATTAATGTCTTAAGTCGTAAGACCATCCCATTGATTAGACCTTATTTACTTATTGTATCAACTATCAGTCCACCTCACAACTTAAAGCTTCTCTCTTCCCTACCAATGCTGGTTGGCCGGGGCTTTAGCCCAAGGCCTTAGTTTCTATGCAACAGTTTGGACGCTATGCATTTGACCCAATGTCCCTAAAGTGTAACGCGGAAAGTAGTTCAGCACGGTTCACTTCAACTGCATCGAACAAAAGCTGAACAACTGATCAGAAAAGCCTTATTAAATGTTTCAAGAATTTTTTGATTTTATTACTGAAGTTTCACTGTAGTTTGGCGTGTGTAGTACAATAACATATCTTACACAGAATTCGAACAGAATCGTACTAAATCAATCAGAATATTACAACGTGATTGCACATTTATACTGACGCATTCACTTTAAGAGCTAACCAACTCCAGTTTAATTCTTTCTATCCAAAATATCATCATTTTATTATTTATGTTTACTTAATTGTTTGCATTTTAATATATCAAAGGACACGATCATATTAAGTTGGATTAGCAAGTGAAGACGGAGATCAACGAGATTTGCCGGAAGCTACCGAGAAACTGAATAACAAAATGCGGAATGTTTAAAGCTTGTTTACGCACAAATTGGTTTGTAAAACCACGAACTGAATGGAATTTATTGGATGTTTCTGAGTGATACTGCAATCATGTTTTGATCCACAGCGTTTTGTATTTGCGTCATGTCACTAACAGTTAATGAGAGATCCGAGTTCAACATTGAGGGCAATATGATGTGATAAACAGATGTATTACCCGGTTTTGAATTGCCCCGTTGTGTTTAAACCACGATTGACGTCACGACGTAATAGATAAACATCGGATCACTGGGTGCGCTGTTTGGGTTGGTCTCATGTTGTTTACGATTTGCTCTAACTGACAATAACACAGTAAAAATATTTTGAAGAAATATTTAAATTCCCCGAGTTTTATTACAAATAATGCAAAACGTAGAAACGAAAAATTGATGTTCGTCTGTCGCAGAACATTGTGGGAGAGAACTAGTTGCCTTTGGCTATAATGGTTGTATACACGCTCAATTTTCAGTTCTTTCAGTTTCCCATTTTTTCAAGAACTGTTTAAAAAAAAGTTACTCATGCACAACAATTAAAACCAAAACGTGTCATGCCACGCTGCCTGTATCGAGTTTATTCTGGGACATTCTGATGTTAGAACAATTCTGTTTTTAATTAATTATATAATGAATCAAACATCAGTACAATCATGTTGTATTGGAGCCAATTAGTGAAACCAATCTTACAGCTGTAGTTTAAATGAAGTATAGCACGTGTCCGTATACAATATTATACATTGTACACTATCCCTAATCTTATAGGCAACTCTGTTCAATTGCTTGATAGCGCTTACCCGACCCATACTTTCGTATGGTTGCGTTGATTACTTGCGTGCGGTATCCCCACCCGAAATTGGTAAATCAGCAGAGGTACCGCATGCAACTACTTTGAATGATAGTCTTACATCATACGTCGCGGTACAATGCTGACAGCGGCCTTCAAGCGAGTAATAAACGTATTGATACAAATTGTGTGAAGGAAATTCATTGTCTATGATTTCAAAGAGAAACAAACAAAATAACCTTCAAAAGTAAGGCGTGGCTTAATCCTAGATTATCCCTGCGGACCTTGGAAAAACATTACGCATGATGCGGAAAAACACTACATTCCGCTAATATCGCCGTTATGTCTTTTTGCTCAAGGTCTCTTATGCAGTATTTTGTTATTGCACGTTGTTTACAATGATTCGCTTCAAGGATGTAAATCATCCGAGGACATTGGTTCATGACAGAGAAACAATAATATGACCTTAGTTTACTAATCGCCATGTGTTAGCGGACATATTTCCCACTTGTCTCATTCCAGTCACAAACTGCGTAAAAGCGGCCTATCTGAATGATGGCGGGAGTGTTGGACAAATCGCATTACTTTCTCTAAGCACGAGTTCTTAACTCGGAGTTGGTGCAGTAACGCCACTTCTCTCGTCAGTACGTCGACCAGTTGTTTACCGTTTTGACTAGTGTTTAGAAATTTCGGTCAGGGACAAAATGGCGGATGGTACTCAGACAAGTGTGTGCTCTGTCAATAGTGTGACTGCGTACTGGGTTACGTTTTGGTAAAGTCGTACATGGCTGACAAACACGCGAAATATTTTAGAAACAAAAAAATAACTGTCATACAAAATAGTGCAACTTTAAATTGCTCGCTGACCGTGGCTTTAGTATAGAACAATCATGAAATCATGCGAGCGAACTCTGTCTGTCTACGTACAAAGATAGAAACAGATAAACTTGTTTTGTGTTTTAAGCTTTTTACTCAAGACTAGGCACCTTTACATGTATAAGTACTAGCATAATAGAAGTATGTAAAGTACATTCAACACATTTACTGTCGGTTGTAATCGTACAATGACATCGCCGTGATAGAAATTGAACATGCAGCCGTCAATGACCGTCAATGACCGTCAACCTGTTATGCTGCAATAAGTAATTGAACTGACTAAGTCTTGTTTACATTCACATATTTGTTTACTTGTTTACTTGATCTGCTACGCGGTGTTCCTCAGTATCGGCTTTATTCGTTAGTTAACCTCAACAACAAAGCTTGTGCAGCGGTATAGTGATCACTCTAAGACCGTCCGTCCGTCCGTCCGTCCGTCCGTCCGTCCGTCCGTCCGTCCGTCCGTCCGTCCGTCCGTCCGTCCGTCCGTCCGTTTGTCTGTCTATAACCTTCACTCTAGTTAATATCAGGCACATTCGTCTAACACGAACCATACTGTAATGTTCAAGGAGCGCACTAGAAGAGGTTAGTAAGTGTTTGAATCGGTCATCTGAAATGAATGCAAAATAATTATTGTGTGTTGGCCTGTCAGTCAACCTTCATTACATATGAAAATGATAAACGTGTCGAAGCACACGTGTTCTGCACGATTATCGCCCTTTGTCTTCTCATCTGTCAGCGCCACTTACTTCTAATACTTCCGAGTACAATTTCCTGCAATGTGGACATATAATATTAGGTATCAATATGTCTAAAATAGTCAGTTTTATAAGCTCACATGAGCGCGAATAGCGAGCTTTTGTGATCGGTATCCGTCCGCTGTATGTCCGTCCGTACGTGATACATGTATTCTTAACATGCTGGATATCAAATGTTTGCTACCTCTATCTATTCTGTACTTAAACTAAAGTTTACACACTGTGACACAGGACCAAAGTACCAAACATTTCAGGCGCTCAGGTGAGCGATTCAGGGACATCACGGCTGCTTGGACGCACAGTTTTCTTAATTATTCAGACTGATTCAATACCGAGAACGTTTGATAGTTTCTCAATACGGTATTGATCATTTCAAGCGTAAATTTTTCAAAGAAACACAATTCATACTGGAACATTTTTGGTCATTGCAAGTAGGCCTATCTAGTCAAAAGTGTCCAGCATCTTACTACGTGCTGTTAAATCGTACAATGTATCTGACAATTAAACGAATATTAAGCTGCAATGAAAACAACTTTGTTGAATATCCATTACAAAGAGAACTGACCGATTTAGGATACGTTACCATATATAGTAATGTTATCTCCGATTTACAAAAATATCAATTTGAGTCTGGGTTTGGTTTCACGTAATGCTCTCGTGTTCACCGGATTTTAGACTGATTTTAGATATACACTATTTTATCTATTACTTGTACTTTTATATGGTGATGTACTTTTTGACAGTTCATTTGTACATGCAACCAAGTTGTCGAAGTTCATAAAATGTAAATGAACGCAGCGGTGGAATTTCCAACCTCTCCTGTAAGTGACGTCTTAAATGAAAACGTAACATGTGACGTCACTATGGACAAGCAGGAAACATTTTTTACTCCGTATGGTCACTTTGTTTTCATATTGCCTTCTAGGGGCATATATTGCTTACTGTCAGTACATGGTGACCTCACATGAGACGTTTTCTGGAAATGACGTCACTTATAGAAGAGCTTGGAAATCTAACAGCGACGCTGAAATGATATTTTTATCCATCAAAAATGGAATGAGAACATTAAGCGGTGTTTCCTAAGAAAAGCTTGATAGACAAGGGAGCCACAAACACATTTATCGCTCACCTCGGTCATAATGATTCAATGTGCTTCTTTGATTGTTGTATTTGGTAAACATTTGATGATCAGCGATGGAGCATTTTTATAAGATTTCTTCACATTCTGACCATACGATTCGTACATCCGTTTGAAGCAAATTATTGTTGACGGGCAACATCGGACCAAACTGGAAGATGTCATTCAAACATGTATTACTACAGTTAACCAATGTCCACTGAATTAGTCCCAGACGAGTAAAATCGTTTCACTCGAGTATGGAAGGCGATCTCATGGAGCGTTCTTCTATTACGGACGATGCAAAGCGGCTACAAGCCAACTTGGTCCGGCGCCTCACACAACGTCGCCTTGTCATACAGTAAATGTGTCCAACTTCCACTCAGTAGCACGAACACATGACCTCAACAAGAGATCTGTGTCCTAGATTTTACACCACTGACATCAGAAAGATTTCATCATGTTTTTTTATGAAACGTTCATATTCACTGTCTTTGACTATTGGTTATAATCAATATGCTTCTTGTTATTACAAGTTTTATTATAATCTGGGGTCGCACTTGACTCTGTATTAGTCTATAGTAATTTACCGGAAATTTCTGTCAAGTATCCCAAGTATCCGCCAGCTTATACAATGTATATGTTATACATCGCTCCGTTAATTCTCATAGATTTTGAACTTGATATTCAACTTGTCATGTCCACAAGTCACCGATAAAACGGTCAGTACTAGCTATCACTGGTCACGCACTCGAACTATTTATTCCAATGTCAGACTAAGTTCGATAAGTTTACTACAATATGAATTATATCACCGTTTATAGTTGCCCGAAATATACTGGACAATTGTCCGATTTGTTTATTTATCTCAAGGTCATACTCAGTGACCATTTACTAACTCTACTAGATATTGACCAACCCAACCATTGACTGGTCAAGAGGTCACGTCCTTGCCTAGTTTATAAATATTAGCTTTACCCATTTGGCAACGTGCCAGGTAAGCTAATCGCAATCAAGGTCGCATGTATTGATATAATCGCGTGTATTGGAGTAATATTCGTTTCGTAACATATTATTAAGTATATCGGTCAGCAGGCGCGTAGCTGAGCCCAAATTGACTTTACGCACTCTGCTAGGGGGGTCCGGGGGCATGCTCCCCCGTGAATTGTTTTGTAATTGGAACGGTCTATGGTGTCTTTTCGAGTATATTTTACAACATAGAATGTGAATTTCCGGTAGTCTGCACCTCACCCCCCTTAACTCCCAGTGTACATTTTTATTGCGTTTTTCGCATTTATTTCATTTTTATTTTTTCGACCTGTCTAAAATTATTTGTAAGCCTAGCTACGCGCCTGGTCAGTGATTAATATTCATGGATCTTGCAGCCATTAGTACACACTCCAGATTAAAAGTTTCATACATTTCTGTTTAGCAACGACTCTGAATGTGATCTTCACCGGGTGTTCTCTTTGTAGGAAGCGACCGAATTTAATGTTGTTGTATGATTACGTTTAAAGGCCGCAACTAATCCTAACTTACCAAATGCAGGGGCGGCTTCAAGATTTGGTATCAGGGGATCTTTGGAGGGGGGGGGGGGGGGCGGCGTAACTTTTTAAATACAACGCATTAGCAGCGACGGAGCTATATTTTCGCATTTATACTCAGACAAACATGTAAGGTTAGGGGATTTAAGGGGGGGGGCGCACCCGCTAGTGAAATATTATAAAAATACAAATGTATTCACGTTCGACTGTATGACATTCTGATTCGCTTGTATTAGTGAGTCATTACGAGGAGATTCGGTCGTTACATTTGCCAGGTTCGTACCCACTCTTGAATGAGAGGTCGACCCCCATCAATTATACTACATGTCCGTCTCCTCGAATACAGCTGGTAGAGTATTCACTACATGTCCGTCTCCTCGAATACAGCTGGTAGAGTATTCACTACATGTCCGTCTCCTCGAATACAGCTGGTAGAGTATTCACTACATGTCCGTCTCCTCGAATACAGCTGGTAGAGTATTCACTACATGTCCGTCTCCTCGAATACAGCTGGTAGAGTATTCACTACATGTACGTCTCCTCGAATACAGCTGGTAGAGTATTCACTACATGTCCGTCTCCTCGAATACAGCTGGTAGAGTATTCACTACATGTCCATCTCCTCGAATACAGCTGGTAGAGTATTCACTACATGTACATCTCCTCGAATACAGCTGGTAGAGTATTCACTACATGTCCATCTCCTCGAATACAGCTGGTAGAGTATTCACTACATGTACATCTCCTCGAATACAGCTGGTAGAGTATTCACTACATGTTCATCTCCTCGAATACAGCTGGTAGAGTATTCACTACATGTACATCTCCTCGAATACAGCTGGTAGAGTATTCACTACATGTCCATCTCCTCGAATACAGCTGGTAGAGTATTCACTACATGTACATCTCCTCGAATACAGCTGGTAGAGTATTCACTACATGTACATCTCCTCGAATACAGCTGGTAGAGTATTCACTACATGTACATCTCCTCGAATACAGCTGGTAGAGTATTCACTACATGTACATCTCCTCGAATACAGCTGGTAGAGTATTCACTACATGTACATCTCCTCGAATACAGCTGGTAGAGTATTCACTACATGTACATCTCCTCGAATACAGCTGGTAGAGTATTCACTACATGTACATCTCCTCGAATACAGCTGGTAGAGTATTCACTACATGTACATCTCCTCGAATACAGCTGGTAGAGTATTCACTACATGTCCATCTCCTCGAATACAGCTGGTAGAGTATTCACTACATGTACATCTCCTCGAATACAGCTGGTAGAGTATTCACTACAGTATCGTCAGCAGAATCAACTTGCAGCGGGTGGAATTCAAATGTTGTATACGTGATTCAACCATTTCTGACCGCACGGATATCCCAGTCGACAGAGGGCCCCACTGCTAAGCTAGTGTTCATGGGTTTGAAGCCCGGGCAAGGAGAGTGTTCTACCATGACAATTGGACTAAAGATAATGCATACAAAGTAATCTGACCCCACCTCTAGACTCTGATGTAGGTGGAGAAGTTGCCAATTGCTTGCGGGGAGCAAGGCTAGTACTGGTTGGTAGCCCAGGAGCAAGGCTAGTAATGGTTGGTAGCCCAGGAGCAAGGCTAGTACTTGTTGGTAGTCCAGGAGCACTGGTTAGTTGTGAATTACTGTTCAAAACGGCGAAAAAGCCCGAAATGAACAAAAACAAAATTTAAACATTTCCTCAAATGAGTTTTCATAGAAGGATATTATATGATTATATTTGTTAACATTCATGAGAAGGAGAATTTTCCTTAATCTCTCTCGCGATATCTGTCATTTAAACTGTCATCTAAACTGGCAGTTTAGTATAAAACGTTTCATAGACTGAATGATACCCAAAAAATCGTCATTATAAACTATACACATACATAAACGACCAGGAATTGTCTTCATATTTTCTACATAACCAATGTTTTAATTGAACAACCATGAACGTTTGTCTAATGTTCGGCACATAATGAACATAATACTGTCGTCAGAGGCGAACACTATTTATTAATACAAGAGACTTTCATCCTCTTAGTACACAACAACTTCTATTTGGTATAGATACTTTATCCGAAACTCCAAGATGAAGTGTTATTTCAAAAAGTACAAAATTATATTAAAAATAGTAATAGATTCAAATAATTAAGTCTTACTGCTATATAACTTAATAACGTAAGCGGGGGAAGGTACTGGCAGCAATCGAATAACAGTATACAGTTTGTTTTCATGTAGTTAGTTTCATAAATCTAAAATTTCTTAAGCGCAAATAAACCATTACTTTTAAGCTAGTAATAATCTGCCATATGTAGGGAAGGGCCCTAGATAATGTTGTTAAAACTTTTGGCCCAACCCTTTTGTATGTATGTACAAGTTGCGTGTATGTTTGTGCACATATGATAGTTATATGTATAAATACAATAAAATATGATTAAACTAAACTTAATATGGGTTAAACATTTACGTATTGACCTCCATTAAAATGTTTTTTCGTAGCTCAAGTATGTTCTATATAAAGACATAATGATTATATCATTTAATACGCATAAATTATCACATTCATCACGTTCGCAAAATCGATTGTCATGTGTAGGTAGAGTTGAAGGTTATAACTGGTCAGCGGGTGGAGTCGAGTTAAAGCGTAATGTGTTCATTATACATCATTTATTGGAAGTGAAACATTATACTTATGTTTATAACGAAAGATCTTTTTAACGTTCATGTAAATTTGTATAGATTATGTTACATGGGCAAAAGACCTTCTCTCATGACACAAGTTTTAAAACGAGTATGTTGTTTTATCTTGTATCCACCTGTTCACTCTTAAATGTCAAGAAGGGCTTACCTGTCATGACATATTCATATGTTTCTCATTTTCTGTTCATGTTGTCAGTAGTAAAAAGAATGACAGCAATTACTTGGCGCTCACTTCAGAGGCGAACGGTCGTTGGTTCGAGCCCCGGTCGCAACATACCGAAGTCGTCAAAGTGGTACTAACAGCTCCCTCGCCCACACTCGGCATTAAAAGGGAAGTAACTATGACCGGATGTGACATCGTGTCACGTGACAACGGCTTGGTATCACATTATGGAAGCACTGTGTCTGCTACGTGTTGATACCGGTCTCCAATTAATGGAAACTAAACAAACTTTCGTTTTTTTTGTTGTTGCTGTTTTTTGTATTATTTTCAATAATAATACATTGCTTAAACCACCCATATCAATGATCGTTTTACCTTTTTCATATAACAATGAATAATTCGAACCCATCACCTTCCGTATCTAGGCAAACGATTTATGTAAGTTATATTCCAGTGATGTCCTTGAGACGATCGAATACCAATGACATTTGACGTTATACAACACTGGGGGTATTGTAATTGTGTTAACTCATTACCACGTGACTGCGAACATGTTTCCTTGGTTCATGTGTTCTCAACAATGTCAGTGGAACGATCGTAATCATTAATTGTCTGCGGCTAAACAATCAGTGTACTTCAGTCCGTGATCTCAAGGTCGAATTGTATCAGCGTAACATAAACTGGTTTCTGCTAAATAATGTTGAATTCGTTCACGAACCAAGGTCATGCTTTTTGTCATTTTTTT
This sequence comes from Mactromeris polynyma, assembly GCA_032209605.1. Lineage (NCBI taxonomy): Eukaryota > Metazoa > Mollusca > Bivalvia > Venerida > Mactridae > Mactromeris > Mactromeris polynyma. Next base: position 9,437,129 of record JASFXZ010000026.1, on the reverse strand, counting down.
GGCGAGATGTTCGACATTTCAATGACTCCGATCATTGAGGTGTAATTATTTAAAAGCTATCTAGGAATTTGTATATGTGTTCGTATACTTGAGCGTATATAATTTCGGCATTGTTGAGCATTGGTAGACGTTAAATATCGATATGTTGTTCAAAAGGTTCTGAAAAACTATTGATAATAGTACAACTCGGCTGTCATAAAACATAGTGATTATGCTAAGTTTGTGCATTCAGTATATTAATTATGTTATCTATAAAATTTCGTATAAAGTTTAAAGAGACTGCTGAAAATAAACAAAGAATAGCTGTTTGTAATGCCAAAATCTATGCGTAGGTTCAAATGAAAAATCTGGCCTCTTCTTAAATAAATTATTGAGATAAACGGTTTCCCCCCTTGAACTCTTTATCTATTTAAATGTATTCTCGTATAAAGTGCATACAGACTCATTATTCTGGGCACACGCACGAACACGCTTGTCTACTTGCTTAGTTTAAGTTCCCATCAATATGCTTAAAGATGTAGCTGGCTCATCTGAACATAAAATGTTTGAATTGGCTTCATCCAGTATTGTTGTTACATTGGCTAAAACATCTCTAATAAGAGCCATTCCATGTAAAACCTATTCAACAAAATCATTGTTTTATCATATTACTTACAGTCAAAACCGGTAAAATAGCCTGATTGTTAAAAAGCTGGATTTTTATTTTATTTTTTGGTGTACAAACATCTTTCTTCAACAAGTATGGATTAATACATTACGAGGTCATTCTTTATAAATGCATGTTTAGTGATGTTTTGACCATAGTAAATATATTTTTCATGTTTGGTTAATTAAACAAATAAACAAAAAATGAGCATAGTATAACTTTAATAGGCACAGTATAATCCTTCAACACTTAAAGTCGTAAGTTTGAGCCCCGGGGTAGATGCAGGATATACATATGACGGTTAGAAAGCGGTTCCAGATTCCTCATTCGTATACCGTAGTTTTAAATACGTTCGCATCGTTTGTGTGTGTGAACAATGGCCTCTTAGTTGATAATTTATGTTTGATCGCGATTTATGTCAATGTTGGCCCATGTGCTATATGATACACATTGTATATCACAATGCATTCAAAATGTGCGACACAATTATATCGTATTACTAAAAGTGCAACATGTTAGATTGTGACGGTCACCGAGTTTTTCTCAAGGACGATCATTTGTCTGCCTGATTATATCTAATAGTACATGTTGTTGTATGCAGGTTTGGTAAGTCGAATATCTTTGTTCGGTATTGTAGGATTTAACAAAATGCCCGAAAATGGAGTCTTATTATGTCCCAATTCTCTCATTCCTGATTGATGTCATATTCTGGAGATATAAGAGAGCAATCTGACGATACACTGTTTGTGAATGGCGTTTTCTCTGCGTTACGGTTTATTCAAGTTTGTGGTTAAACATAGCTTTTCAGAATAATTTTTCCGACCTACATGTCATTCAAAACCATTAACAAGAGTATATTAAATAACATTTATTTATAGATGCAACCATATATTTGAACATAAACTTCGATTTGATCTCTTCAAAAACATTAATTAAATTCAGGATTTCAACTTCATGATTTCACGATTTAAACTTCCCGAGTTTAGTATTACCTTGTAGAGAAATACTGAAGCATGAATGTCATTTGCGGTCTGTCGTAAGTCTCTGCCAGGATGTATGCATTATAGTTAACAGATTGCATTGTGGGGTATAACTTAATTGATGAAGAAAAGCAACTGTCCTGACCTACCGGATGCACGTCTATCCCTCGTACAATGCAATGTTTTGTCCACGTCCACAAAGTATTCCAGCACGGACTTCTTTTATTTATTTAGCACACTCTTTAGTGTTTATTACCTTGTTTCCGAATTTCGGCGCTGGTGGTTCAGGGTCATCTGCCGGTTTCATCCATTCACATTACACATAACGATCTATTACTACACGGTCACTTCAGGGTCACTTTCTGACCCAAGAATGAGTTCAAAGCACCATCTGTCAAAAGGGAAATTGCAGAAAATGTCTGATTTCAACTTTTCATAACCCCTATCATCATTATACTACGCAACTGCATGACCTCTGTCCTGGGGTTGACATGACCTTTAAGGTCACCGCCATTCTAGATGGGGTAATATCAGGTGAGGGTTTTCTGAGGTCAAAATTGTCTAAATTTTTGGCGCAAAGTTTATGCTATTCGTGAACTATCCATACCTTGCTTATAAGAACCATTGCCATGTATAACCGTTTAAAACAATCTTGTTTAATCATATTACAAAGAGACACAACTAGTGATAAACACCCGCTTGTTTTTTTTATGATTTATGATAATACAAACGTCTTTTTTCGTCAAATACAGAAATACATCATAAATATATTCTGTAATAATGCACATTTATTGAAGTTTTAACTAGTTAAAGCATATATTTCATGATTGTTTAGATAAACAAATGAACAAAAAAATGAGCATACTATATCATAAACCTGATGACAGAGTGTAAAAATGTATGCCACTGGTACGCTTTGGCTGATATCACTATGCATAATAGTGCATAACACTGAACGAGTTTCGTGTAAAGTCGGTTAACAAAATATAATCTGTTGTGAATCAGGGATATAAAATTGTATATGATGTTACGTTGCGCACGACATTTTAATCGCTATTTCATTAACATAAAGGAGGACAAATGATAGAGCCAAAGTTCCCTAGTGTCGCATCACGTTCAGTGAAGCAGCTTAACAACATGAAACGTAAATATATGCCGTTATAAGTATGCACTTCTGATCTTGTAAACTGCTCAGTGAGAATATTTGCCTTGTTATAGTTCAATCTCTATCCAGAATTGAACGTTCTACGGAAGCAAACGCTTGCTCAAGGTCACGTACGTTGTTGACGTCATTACGTTCTCGTATCTTACGTCCAAGATGGTTCCACATGTGTTAAATGTGCGAAAGATTTGGTGATTTAGACGGTCAAGGAAGGACGACAGCATTGTTACGCCTGAGAACATCCCGTGTCAATCTAGCAGTATGTGGACGAGGGTTATCATGTGGGACGAAAAGCTGCGCATGTCACAATAAAACAGTACGACCGCTGGCTCCACTATCTCGTCACAATATCGCAGTAAGGTTTCCTGTAAGTGTAACCAGTTCAGTTTTACCAGTATAACTAATACCCGTCCATACCATCACACTACCCCAGCCATAACGCCCAGTCCATACCATCACACTACCCCCGCCATAACGCCCAGTCCATACCATCACACTACCCCCGCCATTACGCCCAACAGCCTTTCGTAAGCAAATAAATCTAGACTCGTCCGTAGTTAGGACATTCCAGCACGTATCGGCGTATTCAATCGTATATACTCGTACCATAGTTTATGATCATGTTATGTAAGGACATGACTTCAACCTGGTAAGCGTGGATAAATGGTAAAACATTAATACATCTCGTTTATGCGCCTGGGTTATGTGATCAATGTGTTGATCGGTTTACACATTAGATAAAGGTATATCTAACTATTAAAACATTATTTGACATTAAGGCCATTACATACACGAACTGATGTCACATCGGTTTCAATTGACAGTCAGTGTTATATTGAGGAAGTCTGCTTACTTTTAAATGTGTTACGGCAATGACGTTCTGTCTGACCGGCAGACATTTTCAAAGTACAATGTATATTTTATATGCTACACGTATTACCATGTTCAATATAAATAGTTGATACAATCTGGCTTTGTGTTGGTGTGTTTGTGTTAAAGAAGAAGACAATGTTTGATAATACATTATAAAATACCATACTTTATATTTGAGTCCCCGTCCATAGCATTTTTTGAACAATTTTCATTGAGTTACCCGATATAGAAACCAACATTGTACCAAATATTCTGTTCTTCTTCCTTTTTAAACATTTTACCTATGAGTATGTAATACTTTGTGTCTAACAACTAGTCCCGATATTTGTCCTTCAGTCAGGGAATGTCAGTCATTGTTTAGCGCTATATTATGAAGGTTAAGGTCAAGCGATCATATTTTACCGACTTATCGAGGAGTTCTAAGGTACACTTACCTATGGTATTGAAACATTGTAGCTGATATTTAAACTAAGTGCATAAATGCAAATATTGCTGATACTTTAAAGCGCTTTTCCTCTATCACGATGATGTTTGGATCTAAGCTTCAAGTGACACAAATTTTACGCAAGACGAAATGTTCTCCGATTTTTTGTGGCGCGAATTCCAGCAAATCTTCAGAGATCTGTGTGTCGATATGGGCACGGATGCAACCGGGTTTTGGATGACCAGGTTTTAGGTTATTAAAAACTATTTCTAACAAACAAAAATTGCTAAAATACGTACCGTTTTGTGATCGACCGCCAGCTTTTCGTGCCGCGTAGTAAACAAAAAAGGCACGTTTTCACCTACCTTGTCGGGGACCAACTTTATAATGTTATAACACTTATAATGTTTATGAATAAGGTCCCAGATATGACGTCAGACAAGAAAACCCGACTTCTTCATAGGGGAATATGAATTTCTTGTATCGAACTATTTATTGAAATTAAACCTATTACTTTGACTGAACTAACTCGAATACTCAATTTATCAAATATGACGACTAAAAAAACACCCTTCGACTTCATCTTTATCATAAACATCATTCACATCAACAATCATTGTTTCTACACCAACCTTGTCACAATGGTCATCATAGTCAACATTATCTGCTACAAGTGTAACTCAATACGACACCAAAAGCAACAACAAAAATAAAAGGCACCTGCAAGTGTCATGTAGTACAATTATAAGGTACACATTAAAACATATTTCACCAAAACAATCGTTCTTATATTCAGGAATAGTATTTTCCGACTTTTAAAACGGTCGAATCAAAATTCATATCAGATCCTAAGATGGGACTAGCGGGGTTAGTTGAGATGAGCTGTCCCTCGAGAGGTCCGGATTCGATTCCCGGACGGACAGGTCATGTCTTTTGTGACATTTGGCTGCGGCTATATGTCCTTCACCTCTGTACCTTCATGTGGGCAAGTTGTCAGTCGCTTACAGAAGGGCACGATAGCACTGGTTGATAATTAATTCCAGGAAAACCGGTTAAGTTAATTGACCACCATTGTATACTGAAAAAGGTTTTAATTGCGTTTAATCCAATATAAACTAAACGTAAGTATACATCCTTATATTGGATAAATGTTTAATTAATAATATCGCTGTAGCCATTCACAATAGATAATCAAGGCATGTTTACGTTAATAATTGCTTAACGTTTGTGTTCTTCCTCTAACGAAGACGTTGCTTGCAAACGTGACATCTTGCTTGTTCCTATTCAAATCGAGGAATATTTTCTGAGAAATTTTCTTCAAATGACGTATATGATAATTCTACGCGTGTAATATAAATATAATATTCTTCCTCAAACAATGGAACATTATCATTTATCATTGATTATGTATAGCTATAGAACGCAAGTTAATGCGTCATGTCCGAGAATTAAAACACTCATTTAAACTATTTTTAGAACATCCATTTGATCGGATAATATTTTCTATTCTAATCTGATTGGTTTACGTGTATTTAATGACTCTTTGTGATTTAAAGATTTCAATATTTACCACTACGTATATATATTGTCTGTTTGAAAAGATAAAAGTAAAAACCAAACAACCGATGTTTGGTTAACACTACGCAATAGTTTTACCTTTATATGCGATTTCATAGAAAAAACGATTATTTAATGAATACAAATGTATTTCATTATCGTAAAATGACCAAACCTGACTAATTGCGGTTACATGTTTTGTTTCGGTAATCAATTTATTCACTAGGAACATGTGAAATTGCATTCGCAAATGGATTGAAAATTAAAACATGGCGCATAATATTTGTAAATGTGACAATTTATGTCCTTTTCTTTGAACAGCATGAGACGAATTAACGGAAATTTCTCCACCAGGAAGATGACAAGTTTTACAAATAATGATTCTTCCTAATACATCCTGTTCAGCTTTGTGGTGGCATTTACAAGAATCACTCAAGTTTGTTTTTTTCGAATGGCTGATATATGCAAACCACTGAACAAGTCATTATGATATATCAAGTGTGGTTAAGATTTCCATGAAAAATAATAAAATGTCGGTTTCGAAATTTTTGTGACCAGGAAAACATTGTTTTTTTACTATCTAGCAAGGGCGTATTTCTGTTAAAAATGTAGTCACGTGACTGGTATTCCATCTAATCATTGAACTTCCTGCTGTGTCCCATTTCTTATATATATAGTTATACATCTCGTTAATTGTCTTTCTTTATTTCGTTCATTCCTTATTCAATGATACAAACATTGTATTAGTTATGTCTTATACAGAATACTGTATGAATGATTTCATAATTTAATTGCTTTTTAATTGAGATCATTTTCACATATAAAGGAGATTAGAGATTGGAGATCAGTCTCAAGTGCAGAACCTTTAAAGTTTGTGTCTCAGATGCATCATTGTTGTTGTTGTTGTTGTTGTTTTGTCTTGTTGTCCACGTTCCGCTTCAACTGAAACGCTGGTAAAATACGTGTGTGTTCTCTCGTTTATTTCGTTAATGTGACGTCATAACAAGGCATATCGTGCAATGTCTCACGAGTTTGGCTGACGTTGGAAGGTTGTTTCTCTAGAGAGATTTAATTGATAATACATTCTTACAACAGGTAATATTGAAATCGTTGTTAAAGAGAGGTTTGTGAACGTAATGAGTATATATTTGCACAGAAACCGCTTCGTTGGACTCGGTATTTCGTTAAGTAAAAGGAAGTGTCAACTATTTGAATGTCATAGTATTTGACATACCAGTGACGTGACAAGTTCACCATAACGTGGTAACAACGCGTGATATACTATAATATATTGATACTTCTATTTTTACCTTTAAATTATATAAATAGATAACATTGTTCTAAATCTAGCCATATATCTAGCAGAAGTAAAATGTATTCTACACTTGAGTTATCTTTACGACCCACTTATTTCCTTATATGGAATAAAAGTTTACTGTTTTATCGTCCCAACACGAAGTTAAAAAGTGGGGTACATGATATGTATAATGGCTACTATCAAGTCGGGAGTGCTCGTCCAGATGTAGATTTATTTGTGTTTTAAAGGTTAAGTCGAACTGATATGCAGTGATAATGCAAGAACGTCGATGGTTAACAACGAGACAAGATTGTCTGGCTCGTCATTGTATTGTAGATATGCGTGTTTTGCTTCAACCCTCAACAATTTAAGTAAAGTCCTGTATCATGTTAGTAAGCTTATGCGAGAAAAAAATACTGGGCCAAAAATTCCGCAGCGAAAATTTGATACCTACCCCAAGCTACTGACCGAATTACATCTTAAGTCGGTAATAATATGGAGCTTAAAATACCCCATGCAAACTGCACAAACACTTTTATTGACAATTTTCTTTTTTCAACGGATGTACACTATATTTTATGAACGCAGCCTTCACAATGGCGTTATTGTTATTCAGTGTTAATAGTTGACGAATCATTTCAATAGCCTAGTTCTTGAAAAAAAATGCACTAAGTATCGTATCAAGTACCCTCAGCATGACACATTTATACGTATCTTGAAAAGTATTGGATTAACGCACTTTTCACCAACTGCAAGAATTTGGTTTAAAATCACGCCTCAAATCCATTAAACTTTTCGCCGACATGAAGACTTACCATTCATTTATACTGTTACATCATTCAAATGTCATACGTCTTAGTTTAACGATGTTAAATGTAGTCTGTGTCATAGTCTGGATTATCTGCCCCTTAACACTACGTTTGAAGTACGACGGGAACCAGACTATATATACCATCGCACCCGGAACCATGGATTGAGTTAGACGCCGTCCATGCAAATGACGTCATAAATTTATTATATTTACGTTTTTAATGACGTCATTTAATATGAAATAAAGTCATCGTAAAAAGAAACATCATACGGTAGTAAGTCAGGCACTCTTGAAAAGTTGTTATTTCGAACGATGTTTCATTGATCTTGCAACAAAACGAATCTGTTTCACAAAACAGAAAGTGTTTCAAATATAACTGTACATGAATAGTGCGCCTGTTTTAATCTTAAGGCAGGTGGGAGTAAATTGGCCTAAGCAATAAAAGTAGTCCGTCAAAAATCCAGTCACCTGACCGATTAAATAACTACAACTGATGCTTTATTAGGTTAGTAGGCGTTCATATTATATAACATGTCTTTAACCTTGAGATATTAATTTTAAGTCAAGGTTTTGACGTAAAAAACCTATAAAACTCAACAACGTGTCTATTTTTAGCACACATTTCGTCAAACAGACTGGTTGTATACAGTGTATGAGTACAATTATGCTAATTTGTATTTATTGAATGAACTATTGAATATGTTTAAACGATGATTTGGTTCACTTTTAATCTAATTTTATAACGAACTATAACGGTTTGAATTCATTATTTCATTGTTGCGCGTAATGATTTGATTTGTGTTCTATTTCTAGTTTGATGAAGTTATCCGTGAGCCATTCATTACATCAATAAAAACCTTTTTTAATTAACTAAGAAATGATAAAGATGTAACAACTAGACCCGGACTACATTGCACATTTTATTTGAATCTTTTCTGACACGTATGTACGTATAATTTAAACATGAGCGATATGTACAGTATTGTACGGTGGCACAGAGGTGACATCCGCAACACTTTATTTATATTGTGGCCACAAGTTACTAAGCTGTGGTCACAATATAAATTAAGTGTTGCGGGTGTCACCTCTGTGCCACCGTAGTCTTGGCTATGATAGCGATTCACTTTTTATTTAAAGTGCATCTTGGGTAACACATAATACATTTCCTTACCACGTGCAGTGAAGTTTCTGTAAAGCTACCTAACTACTCGATGAATACATACCTAACTACGAATTCCTGTTACGCCAATGCGTTTTCGACCTAACGTGAACGCGAACAAATTAAGAGTTTATACAAAAATTATGTCAATTTTTCTCGGTGAGAAATGTCCACAGTCTTATCACGTCGATGGTTGGTTGTCTCGTATTCGTTTCATCCTTTTCATACACATATATTTTGATCGACAATTATCGCGTAAATAACATTCCAGATGGGAGCTCTGACCATGAACATTTGATATATTACGTAATCTTCTAATTTCCATGGAACCAAATACATGTAGGTTGAACAATTTGGTGGCGGAAATAGGATTCCGTACCGAAATAACGTTCAAAGGCTTACGTTCTAGTCTTTGGCGAACAATTAATTAAGTAGTGCTTTGTTCATTAAAACGTACAATGTGTGGCTTCACCGTCTGGTTAGTGATACACTTACGTTATTTACTTTATATACTAAATGTTTACTGCACTTGAATAACATTGTGATACTGCGATCATTTAGCGACATAAAACCCACCGTCACGTGTAAGTTATGTTGCTTACCTCCAGTTGCCAAACCAAGGTTGTCATACAACAAGGACATGTACATGTAGACAAGCAACGGTTCATTCATAACCTTAAGTGGCATTATCATGGCAAGCACGCATGATATTTGTTCGAACCAAACATAACATAGTCGCACGTATTCACAACAAAGTACATCACACCTATATTGATGGCATTAATGTAATTTTTCCAGGCACGTTTTTCTCCTCGTGCGAATTACGTTTATATTTTAGAAAGTTATAAACAAATATCTGTTACAATGACCATAAACTACTAACACAATTAAATAAGTAAGTAGCAAAACATTATCATGGAGGACTGTTGTGATACTCAGGAGATAAATATGTCAAGTACTGTTGAAATACCGAACAGTCACTTAAGTGGGTCGTATGACCAGGTGCGTAGTAAGATAAGCCTTGGTATAAAGACATGCGCGACATTTCGGACTGCACCTAATTTTATGGTTAAAAGATAGAATGCTTAAGTGTTAAAAACGACTCAGTTATCATTATTGCGCCGTGCAGTCATGTGCTCAGGTTTATTGTACATGGTAATAATATTACTATTTGTGTTAAATATTTGTCTGACTTTTTTTAAATCTTCACTATCCTTCTGATGACTCTCTCTCACCGACCAATGGCTACCAACGTCCTGTTTAGTTAAACATTACAATACAATACGTTTTATTTAGGTTAAAAGCCTAAATAAAACGTATTGTATTGTAATGTTTAACTAAACAGGACGTTGGTAGCCATTGGTTTATAACTACGTCATTGGACAACGCGTGTTTAAGCACAAATAGTCTCCTCTTATAATATCGACGGGTTAAATCAAGCTATAGTGCTTGAGTTCCCGAGCGGTCAAAAACTACAGCTAACGAATAATTAAAGTGCATTGTTTGATTTATCATAAGATAAATATTAACAGTTCCCGGTACTACGTCCTACAATGTTTGAGGTTGGGCGGTAAGTCGGTTATTGTATTGTATTCTGTGAACACTGGTTTAGTAAGAACAGGGAAGTACACTCGAATAAACAGAACAGAACAGGACATAACAGAACAGAACAGAAATTATATTTTGGATTTAAGCAAGGCTACTCATCCATACAACCTATGTACAACATTTTGTCAAAGTACAGACAAAAAAGCAACATGGTAAAGTATAATAATGATAAAATAAAAACATACATGTACATAAAAACATCATTATGATTCACATTAATGTAATGTGTGTCAGAGTGACATAATCAGTTAAACATCACAAATAAAATAAAACATCACACATTAAACTATTATATAATGATTTCTCTATTAAAGTATTCGTTTCCTAATTCATGAAATACGCTTAATTGTTAAGAGTAACGACATCTTTTCTAGAAAGTAATTGAATTAATTTAAACATTCTTGGTCTTATATAAAAGAAAAAACCCCGCACGAAAGACTCAGACATTTTTAACTCGGAGCCGAGTCCGGAGAGTCAGTCGGGATACCTCAATAAACAAATTGCTTAGGTCGACGTTTTTAATCTAATACGGAATCCAGTACTCGCCATCGAAGCGACGTACACTGTTTCAACTATTAGAAATAATTGTCCGCTTTAAACTTCGTTAAACCGGTGTCGTATTCTGTGACATGAAGAATTGATCGGACTATTAAAGTACATCTACATTTTTTATTTAGTCTATACCTTGCTGAAAGCTCAACCCATTGTTTAAACAGCCATGCCCTTAGCGCTTGTGTACACACATTATCCGATATAATGACTTCAGTTTTTTACCCTTGACCGACTTATTGAATAGTTAATCTATTAATTCATTTGTTTCATATTTCGACGTTCACGATTATGAAGGCTAAGTATTCATTCATTTTGGCAAACATTAAAATACCACGACTTGGTGCGTGCGTACCTAAAACTTGAAGGTCTTTGTGTGATTGTCATAAATGACATTAGGATCTACTTTTGTGCGATCAAACCTCAACTGAGCGTGCGCAAACAATATCCAATTTATTCTGTAAAAATTGAATATCTTGCGGCAAGAGTTATACAAGAATAGAACATAGAGTTAATTATAGTCTGGATGTTGTTATGTAGCAGCAGTATCGACTGCTTCCAAAAATGTACCGACTTTTAAAATGTTATGAAGAGAATTATATTAAGCTGTTAGTTTTCAATGAATCCACAGATCATGATGACCGTATGTATGTTAGGAAGGCGCAGTGGTCGAGGGATAGAGACCGCTTGACCGCTGGGCCCGTATTCACAAACGTTATAAGACTGAATCTCAGACTTGCACTTTTAAATGGTAAAGGTTCATTTTGTTCCTACGTTATTGTTACACAATATATTTTGATAAAACATGGCAAAAGTGTAGAGTGAATAACAATATTCAGGCAAAATGTTATCCGTTTAAATATGATGAAAAAGAATTGCTTGTAATTTATTTTTTTGCAATTTTAAAGTCTTAGTCTGAGATTCAGTCTTAAAACGTTTGTGAATACGGGCCCTGGTCCGAATGTTTTCAGAATCCCTTAATTTGGCACGAGTACGGTGCTTATACTTGTAAATAGATTAAACAATAACTAGGTTTAAAGCAAATTCTGTAATAGCGTATATCTTCGTGATTGGAAATGATTGTGAATGGCAATATTGTTATATTTATGTATGATCATGTATACTTTCATAAATGAGGAAATATATAAGGGACTTGAGTTTGCGCGACTTTATTACACCGTAAGACGACTACCTCGATGGCATCTCTAGAGACGCTGAATCCTGTTATTGAATAATGTATTTCGAATAGGCTTCATACTTTGCTCGAATTCTGTACATGTATTCATGTTAAGATCAGAAAAGACGTTGCCGACGAGTAGTATCATCCATATTGCCCATTTTATTATTTTCGATTATTCATGTATGACGAAATTCTTGATGTTATATCTCCCGCGTTGCTTTACAATGGTGACCGAGATTATTGGCAGTGAAAATGATTCGTTTTTTTAAAGAAAAAGTCTGAATCGTATAATTGTTGACTAAATTGAATTCCGTTATCATTAAATATGTTTAACTCGTATATGAACTCCATACAAAGTATCATCCTCCCCAAATATCCGCGATGGATTTGCTTACCGAAGCAAGCCAAATTTGGAGTGTACCAAACACTTCCAATAAATAGATCTATATTTAGAAACACACATAAATCTATCATCGTTGTAAATGTTAGATTTGTAGAAGTAGGCTGAAATCAATGCGCAAACAAGATAGCGAGATTTAGAAAAAACAATTATAGTATCACAAAGTGTGTTCTTAGTGTTTGGTTCGAGCTCAGGCGCTTTGGTGTCGCGTATTTGAAACAGAAATAACTTAGTCTAATCTAAAAGGCGGGCTTCAGGCGAGGCTTGCAATGATATCTTAGCTTCAGGCGAGGTTTGCAATGATATCTTAGCTTCAGACGAGGTTTGCAATGATATCTTAGCTTCAGGGGAGGCTTACAATGATATATTAGCTTCAGGCGAGGCTTGCAATGAAATCTTAGCTTCAGGCGAGGCTTGCAATGATAGTTTAGCTTCAGGCGAGGCTTACAATGATATCTTAGCTTCAGGCGAGGCTTGCAATGATAGTTTAGCTTCAGGCGAGGCTTGCAATGATATCTTAGCTTCAGGCGAGGCTTACAATGATATCTTAGCTTCAGGCGAGGCTTGCAATGATATCTTAGCTTCAGGGGAGGCTTACAATGATATATTAGCTTCAGGCGAGGCTTGCAATGAAATCTTAGCTTCAGGCGAGGCTTGCAATGATAGTTTAGCTTCAGGCGAGGCTTACAATGATATCTTAGCTTCAGGCGAGGCTTGCAATGATATCTTAGCTTCAGGCGAGGATTACAATGATATCTTAGCTTCAGGCGAGGCTTGCAATGATATCTTAGCTTCAGGCGAGGCTTGCAATGATAGTTTATCTTCAGGCGAGGCTTACAATGATATCTTAGCTTCAGGCGAGGCTTGCAATGATATCTTAGCTTCAGGGGAGGCTTACAATGATATCTTAGCTTCAGGCGAGGCTTGCAATGATATCTTAGCTTCAGGCGAGGCTTGCAATGATATCTTAGCTTCAGGCGAGGCTTACAATGATATCTTAGCTTCAGGCGAGGCTTGCAATGATATCTTAGCTTCAGGCGAGGCTTGCAATGATATCTTAGCTTCAGGCGAGGCTTGCAATGATATTTTAGCTTCAGGCGAGGCTTGCAATGATATCTTAGCTTCAGGCGAGGCTTGCAATGATATCTTAGCTTCAGGCGAGGCTTGCAATGATATTTTAGCTTCAGGCGAGGCTTGCAATGATATCTTAGCTTCAGGCGAGGCTTGCAATGATATCTTAGCTTCAGGCGAGGCTTCCAATGATATCTTTGATATTAAAACGGGATTTACATAATACGGTAAAACCCACTTAAAGACCACCTTAAAATTAAGAGCAAAATGTTCAAGTCCATTTTCACTGATTTGCTGTACTCAATATTAAGACCATTTCAATAAGTTGACCAGTTTTCAAGGGTCCCAAGGGTGGTCTTATTATTGAGGTTTTACTATAGCTTTAGAAATAACCCTAGTTTAGCCTTAGGACGTCTCCAAACTAATCGACAGTATTTTTTTTCAAGTTCATTGTGAGGTAATTATAGTAGATCTAAATGGTACTAATTTTTTCCTCGTCTGGGTTACTAGAACACACCTTTCAACGGTTGGTGACGCTGCTTTTTTAAGTTGGTAGCACAGTCTACTGCAACCGAATTTGTTTCCAAGATTAGACAGCTTCTGACATTGCCCTATAATAGAATATTGTCTGTGAGAATCGGTAAAAGACCGGGCTATGACCGGAAAAAAGTACATACTAGAACGTTGCGGCAGGTCACACGGTATCGATTGTTCAACATTGTGCTGTTACATCAATATATTAACCAACTTTTCCAAACACTGTAACCCTGAAGCGATTCTGCAGAAAAACCTGTCTGCTTCAGATTTTATTGCGCTTGCTTATACATATCACGTGACTCAATAATGTCATGTGATTCCAATGTTCATTTTTGCCGGTCCGGATGTCTTATAGCGACTGATATTTAACAATTGTCCTGGGGTAAGTGAGTTGAAGAGTGCCTTACTTAATTTATTTGTTTGTTATGCACATTGTTTTTTTCCTCGGCAGTCTCTCCCTTCTAGCTATTTAATGCCATATCTGTTTTCTGAACGATTAAGACATGACAGCTCTCTGTTAAAATTCCTGATATACTTCGGGTTTGACCTATGTAGTTCAGCGTAGGGGCTGGTTGGTCGATGTATTATGTAAAGCTTTGATAAATCGTAACACAGTATGAACTTGTATACAGGACTGTGTTATGTACACATGACCTACATCATGGTTTGTGTCGGAGTTTAAAAGTAAGATGATAACCCTGACCTAGACATCACACAATGGAATTGTTGTGGTGTTTAAAGCAGCATTGCAGTATTATTTCAATCATTGTTCAGCGCTCAGTTGACCATACCAATGTTCCTGCGTTATTTGCACCAACCAGTACTAACTTGCTCTTCCACAAGCAACTGACAACTTCATACGCTGGTGAGAAGTGACTTTAGATGCTTTATTTTCATTAAAATTGCCACGGAGTTCTTGCCTATTGTGCAAACCGGCGGACTCGATATATGGAAGACTGAATATTGATGTATAATTAAAATAATATTTCACCCAACTCCAAATTCCAAGCAGTCTGTTGAGAAGCCTTTCGACTCGAATTATAAGCATTCCTCAGGGATGCAGTATTTTCCAAAGCTTTTACGTTCAAGGACATTAATAGCACAATAACCTATCATCTCTTCTCGTCTGAGTGTCCAAATTAAAAATATTGTGTTACATTCCATGCCAGTATTTCAACATCGGGCAGTGTTTGATCACTTATTTCTGTATTTCGTTTATAATAGTTATGTAATCATGTTATTGCTTGTTTCTTTTCGTTTTAATTGTTGTTCAATCTTGTTTATACTTTTTGTGCAATCACTTTCACTTCTGTTGTTTATTGTTGTACTTTGTGTATATGTTAGCTTCTATAAATGTGATGTGATTGTTAAGCAATACGACGCTTAAGTGCAAAGACGGCATCCCCTTAAAAAAGTGTATGCCCTCAGTAATGTTATTGTATTACCCCTTAATTGTCTTGTCGAGTGCCAAGCTGTCTTATGTCATTCAATACTAAATATATCTGAGTTTGTTGAAGATGTTGTTGTTCAATGTCCTTGTAGTGCTCCTTTCGGTCTTGTTGCGCGACCTCTCATTGCAGTGCTCCTTTCGGTCTTGTTGTGTGAACACTACTTGTAGTGCTCCTTCCGGTCTTGTTGTGTGAACACTACTTGTAGTGCTCCTTTCGGTCTTGTTGTGTGAACACTACTTGTAGTGCTCCTTTCGGTCTTGTTGTGTGAACACTACTTGTAGTGCTCCTTTCGGTCTTGTTGTGTGAACACTACTTGTAGTGCTCCTTTCGGTCTTGTTGTGTGAACACTACTTGTAGTGCTCCTTTCGGTCTTGTTGTGTGAACACTACTTGTAATGCTCCTTTCGGTCTTGTTGTGTGAACACTACTTGTAGTGCTCCTTTCGGTCTTGTTGCGCGACCTCTCATTGCAGTGCTCCTTTCGGTCTCGTTGTGTGAACACTCCTTGTAGTGCTCCTTTCGGTCTCGTTGTGTGAACACTCCTTGTAGTGCTCATTTCGGTCTTGTTGTGTGACCACTTCTTGTAGTGCTCCTTTCAGTCTTGTTGTGTGACCACTCCTTGTAGTGCTCCTTTCGGTCTTGTTGTGTGACCCCTCCTTGTAGTGCTCCTTTCGGTCTTGTTGTGTGACCACTCCTTGTAGTGCTCCTTTCGGTCTTGTTGTGTGACCACTCCTTGTAGTGCTCCTTTCGGTCTTGTTGTGTGAACACTCCTTGTAGTTCTCCTTTCGGTCTTGTTGTGTGACCACTCCTTGTAGTGCTCCTTTCGGTCTTGTTGTTTGACCCCACCTTACATGTGCTTCCTCCCTTTTTGTTTGAATGGATATATCTAGTGAAGTTCTGATTTGTGAATGGGAGATTTCCTATGACATACACTGGTCCGGTGGTTGATTGGTAGATCATTAGCTTGGCCCCTGGCGTGGAAGTTTGCGAGTGTTGTCCCACTCGCGACATACCAACAAAACAGTTCCATTAGCCCGTCTGACTAAACTTGGTATTATAAGGGTAATACAAGGACTGTTTGGGCCGTCATCATGGCAAGTGTCGGAGTGTGTCCATGGCGTTATATCACAGTGTGACAATAAGTAGACACTGTCTCCGTCTGACTGAAAAGAATATTCCGGTATGAAAAAACCCATACACTTACACAATGTTATCTTAGTCAGATGTTTAAGTACGGGCATGAAGATATCTCATTAGGAAATAATTATTTTTGCTAAAGAAGTATCTACATATTTGTGGTAAATATACACCAGCATTCACTGGCAAAAATGGACAACCGCAAGGACAAGAACAAACACAAACCAGCTTCAAAGTCATCTTTGATAAACCTTTGCTTTATATACTAGTAAACGTCTATTAGATATGGTTGCACAGCCAACCGCAGATATCAAAATAAAATGACTTTTTCAACCTACCAGTAACATGCGTGTCTCATTGGAACCATGAAAACTCGCCGAATGTAAACATATAAACATGATTTTTAAGCCTAACGTTATGATCGTCTTCATTTTCCCCTTGTCGGTCCGTAGTCACCTTATATTTAATCTTGCCCTGTTAAGGATTCACTCTCCTTTTTTGTCCCCTTTTTGTTCTACTCTCCTTAACTGCTATGGTAATCAGTCAGACAAATCCCTATAGGTGTTTGCCCTTAAACCTTCTCAACATTTAGTGTTTCGTATACTGATGTTTCCGTGTGTTCTCTATGGGAGGCATTGCTTTGTGAATATGGCTTTCTCTGTACAAACGTAATCCTTTTATATTCATATCACTGGTTCTCAATAAATGAGTTGTGTTGGAGTTTTCACTCTGTTTTTCAACAGTATATCCGTAACTTCCGGTGGTCAATTTACTTAACTAATATCCCTGGGTTACCAACCAGTATTAACATGTCCTTGCACAAGGAGCAGACTCATGAATCAGTAGAGAACACATAACGTTGTATACATCAGGTCACTGACACCGACAATCAGTGAGAATGTTTCCTACTAGTTCATATCTTGAGGTAAGCAATATTGGCCCCATATGACAAAATGAAAACGAAGTGACCCTATGGAGTAAATCTTGTTTCACATCACATGTTGCGTTATCTTGAAATGACGTCACTTACAGAAGATGTTGTAAATCCCATAGCAGCGCTCATATTCTTGTCATAGTAGGACGCAGTCTACGTGATATGTAGAGCATGTATCTCACCCGAAGTTCGACCTTGCCTGTAGATTGGTGACCCGGTACTCTACTCTCCGAGAAAACCAGACGGACCACATTATGAGTGAAAACGTTAGTGAACGCACGTTCATGTGCATTACACTCTTCTGTAAGATGCATGAACTCAAAAGAGACGCAAATGAAATAAAAACCGAGCTGTTAAACCAATAAACGTTTTGTTGAACCGTTAGACCGTTCGACGGCTTCTGTAGCAATGATGGAAAACCTTGTGGAACATATTTCAAACACTAACGTTTATGGATTAACTCTCCCACAGAATGCTTTAAATGGTTTATCACCTTCTTGAAACCATAACGTTCTATTATTGTAAAGTGTGTGTGTGACCTCTAAAGTGCAGTTAACCCATATTTCAAATATTGTCCGATAAAAGTACACCGCTTTGTAAATTCCCTCTTCGCTGTTTTATAGTTGCAGTTTGAGAGTTGTGCTAAGTAGACGATGTGTTATGTCTTTGAGATAGAATTATCAAAATTATAGAAAAATCTGTATACATGTAGTTATTACAAAGAACAAATCGATTGAGTGTAAGCGAAAGTAAGCTACTTGCATGTAAATAAAGTATCAGGTAGACTTGTTTTGTTTTAACTTCTAGGAGAACATTGCTGTTCTGAATTGAAGAATGGTAAAAGCGACTTAATCTACGTTACCTTAACTATAGTGTATAATTTCCAAACAGAACTTTTCAATCAATCGCTAATCTTGGATCAGACAGATCAAATGAAACGCATTGTCAAACTATTCTTACTCACAGAGTTTAAAGCCTTGAAATAAATATGTTTCGTTCAATATACTGTCAGTGACTAATGGGATTGGTAGGCAAACATGGCGTTGTTTTAACAACCATTGTTCTGTTATTGTTCTGTTTAGTTCAAGTAATGTGCCGATTGGGAAACTAGATATTAGAATTATGTATTTGGCAACATGTATGACAGCTTCTTGGGTTGTAAATCAGTACGTTCGCCTTTTATTGGGATCCTGAATTTCAGGCCCACCCAGATTCGAGCTCATGACCTACAAGTCATGAGTCAGGCGCTCGACCCTTTACAATTACGTTTCTCACTGATTGAGGTTAGTTACTCCGCGCTGACATTCTTCAAGGCTATGTTATACAATATGTGTGTTCTCTGACAAAATTTGGCTGAGATAATGTCCTAAGGTCACTGTTTTTTCCACAACATCTGTTTCATGTGGACAGTTATAAGTTGCTTGTGGGTGTACATGAATGATTAGTACTGGTCAGTGCTCCAGGGGCACTTGTGGGTGTACATTTCTGATAAGTACTGGTCAGTGCTCTAATGGCACTTTTGGGGGTACATATTAGTACTGGTCAGTGCTCCAGGGGCACTTGTGGGGTACATATTAGTACTGGTCGGTGCTCCAGGGGCGGTTTTTGGGGTACATATTAGTACTGGTCAGTGCTCCAGGGGCATTTATGGGGGTACGTATTAGTACTGGTCAATACTCCATGGGCACTTGTGGGGGTACATATTAGTACTGGTCAGTGCTCCATGGGCACTTGTGGGGGTAGATATTAGTACTGGTCAGTGCTCCATGGGCACTTGTGGGGTACATATTAGTACTGGTCAGTGCTCCAGGGGCACTTGTGGGGTACATATTAGTACTGGTCAGTGCTCCAGGGGCACTTTTTGGGGTACATGACTGATTAGTACTGGTCAGTGCTCGAATGGCACTTTTTGGGTAACATATTAGTACTGGTCAGTGCTCCAGGGGCACTTGTGGGGGGTACATATTAGTACTGGTCAGTGCTCCAGGGGCACTTGTGGGGGTACATATTAGTAATGGTCAGTGTTCCAGAGGCACTTGTGGGGGGTACATATTAGTAATGGTCAGTGCTCCAGGGGCACTTGTGGGGGTACATATTAGTAATGGTCAGTGTTCCAGAGGCACTTGTGGGGGTACATATTAGCTCTGGCTTCGTCCCTGACTAACATAAATAATGGGTGAGAATAGATGTACCACCTTACACCGATCAGTGACAAAAATTCCACTGGGTGCTTGAATCTGTTGAGGAACGGTTTGAAATGACTAAAACCGAACACAATCAAAACAAAGGAAATCAATTAGGCATCAAAAAGGTTTGTTTCTAGATGCATACCCAACAAATAGGGTAGGTAGGTCGGGGGAAAAAGTTGAGATTTTTTTTCAAACAAAGCAAATTAAACATAGATTTAAATGAATAGATGTTTAAAAGACAAATCCCCCTCTACTTTTAAAATGGATAATGTTTAATTGCTCTTTAGTTGGAATACTCGTAAAGCGTCTAATAACTGGGCAGAAATATGAACTTAAAGAATATTTCATACAAAGATTGTATACCAAAAAAACTAGGATCGATGCAAATAGATAGCGTAGGTCGGGAAACTTGAAACAAACATATTGTTTACGCCTTAGTTAACCTGTAAAGTGGTGTAAGTATGTTACAATAACAACGCAGTTTAATACAGTATTGTCTTGTTTAAACCCTTCAGTCGTTAGTTTTCCATTGTGTATGGCGATAGTTTTAAATGTCACAGTTAGTGCAATATTTAGAACACGCGCTATAGGTCGAATAACCCAATTAAGGTACTAGCTTGAAACGTAAGCCTGCCAGTATTTGAAACGAATGTCCATTAGATCTACTGCACACGTTATGCACATAACAATTCCTACCATTCCATGAAGTACAAAAAGGAGAAATTCCGTAAACAAAATTTAAAGTGCATTACATAAATTTCCGCGTCAAGGACAGCAGTACGGATTTTGCTAGAACATTATCTGGATTTATTGGTTGGTTTAGAAGTCGGTGAGTGGCGCTTTGCAGATTTCTGGACAGGGTTATACGATATGAAAGCATTTAGTTATCGGTACTCTCGAATATCAAGGTATATGTTTATGTGAATGTGATATAAGTTTGGTTAGATGTGGCTAAAATCAAGGGACGAATTCAACGGGTGAAAGTGATACCCGTCAGGTGCGTAGCTAAGCCAAGTTTTAGAGGGGGGGGGGGGGGCATGGGGGTCCAGGGGCATGGTCTCTCGGAAACAAATTTTGTAGCTAAATCGCCAGTGATGTTTGTTGGTGTATATATTCGTATTGGTAAAAATAGTTACAATAATATCAAAAACATACATTATTGCAGTTTATATTTGGCCATTATATTTTTTCGACTTTTCGAAAAAAAGTGCCTATCGTGCCCTGTCCGTCTATCTGCAAGGTCAATGCGTGTCCCTTAAGCCCTACCAAATGCAAATAGCTCTAAACATATGTATACCATGTTCATTGATATCGTAAAATATGAAAATCGACCTTAAACGAAAGTTTAAAATCTGTTACATTTCTATTTCTGTTATATTGATTCACATAATTTAGAGTTAAATAGTGCATAATACATGCAACCAGCTTTCCGCGCCTATTTCCGCCCTTTAATAGCGCGTGACTGTATAACTTATGTAATTTGTAGCCCTACATGCATACTTCACGCGTTCACTAAATATGACGTCACTGTGTTCGTCTGCGCACTGAAAGAAGCTCAACCATACACCCACAGTGATAGCGTCTGACAAATTGAACTCCATGCGATAAAATATGTAGTCGGTTTGTTGAGGAATATACTAACATTAGTGCCCGAAAATTTATTGGAATATATGAATCTGAATGGTACGTGGTAGAATCCAATACTAGCTTTAACACCCATGGGGGGAGTGCGCTTAATCACGTTTTGTCAATGCTGATTTGAAAGAGATCACTGAGTCTGAGGTAACTATATTATCACTGAGTTTGCTCCAATCAAGTGCTGTTCTCACAAAGAATGAATTTTTGTATAAGTCACGTTTAGCCCGTATTGGCACAAAACATTTGGTATTGTTATTTACATATTGTTTAGCCCTTACAGTTTTTTTTGGTCTTTGGCTTTTAAGGTATTGGTCAATGCGCCCTTCCACCATGGTGTTAAACAAGACAACAGGCCCACCTAGCCTAGATCTGTACTTGTATGGTCTCTGCCTAGATACATACTTCACTCACTGCTTCCTACACTCGTTCGATGTTTACAGTTTTCATTCAAAATATCATAGCTGTATATATATGTATATTTATATAATATATATCGTTGACATTTGAACATACAGTGAGTCGACTCTCGTTATGACGAACTCGCTTAATACGAATTTTCCGTTTCCCATTATGTCGAAGTTTTTCAAAGTACCGCTAAACAAATTCGTACATCGTAAATGTACAACTATTATAAATATTTGTTAATAGTGTATGCTCATAGACTGTAAAGTCTAGAGTATTGAGAAATAAACATATCTAATAAAGTGGATAGAGTATGGGATTGGCTGACTCAAGGTCCGGAAGACTCGAGTTCGAATCCTGCCCGCCATGGCGAGCTTCCCTGTATCCCGGATTATATCTGCGAGTGGATACTGTAGACACAAGATGCAGTCACCGTGTGTGATTAAGCAAAGTTATAAGAAACTCTTTAAATCAAAATCCATACTGTTATATATTACAGCTGGAAATTCGGTATCGATGTTCGGGTCATTTTCAGGGGGCAATCCACTGTGATAAGCCAGTTTAAAGATAAAGAAAGCTGGATTTGAAAGAAAAATCATGATCGCCCCATTTCTAGAAACAAATCGCATTTATTTCTATATCAACGTACATGAAAGTGTTGAAGTGTACAGTGTCTTTCCAAAATACCCGACACTTTCCACTCTAAACTTCAAGCTTTCTTTGGTTAGGTAGGAAATATAAAGAGACAGTGTTGCTCAAAAGAAGGTCGATGATGAAAGTTAACCACGACACGAAATTAAATATCAAAATTAATCAATGGTTACCAGACAATGATATATTTTTCACGTTCATGTAATCTTTGTATAGACACCTATAACATCAGACCGAATCACACTGCCGTCAGCGATTCTATTCATGTACACACAATTAAACTGAACAAAACGTTATGCACAATGTATAAATGTTGAAAACACGCCCTCTGTATAACACAACGTGCATCTAATGTCCTTGAAATGTTGCGTTTTAAGCGATGAGTCGTCATGTAGTAGTCTTCTTTGTCTCGCTCAACTTAATTGCTGTTTGCCTTCAGCGCACTGTAACAGTGACCTAGTGCACTGATTCCCGGACATGCGTAACATATCTTGTATTCAAGGGCGAACACAGTCAGTATATTATGCGCATTGATGTATACGCGCGCTTAAACATAGAACAAACATTAAACATGTTTAAGTATTTCAACGAAACTAAATTCTTTGAATGAAAGTATACACTACTACTTAAAAAAGGTGAATGTGCGTGAGCGTGTATATGCTTTATTTAGAACATTGATACGCTCGATTTAAAATACAGCTAGTCATACGCCTTCGTGACATTATGCTAGTCTAGACGCAATTTGGTTTAATTATTTTTACCAAGGTACATGTTTTACGTCAGACAATGGGTTAGCAGGTTCGACACAAATGAAGTGCTATTCAAACTTAACTTTCTGGAATTCGATCGGCAGTGGGCGTCAAACTATTATTTATTAATGGACATTATTTTGCGGATTGACTTTCAAAATTTTATTAATTTCACCGTTCAAAAACACTTCTGAAACTATTAATATGTATACATATCTCCTGAAACACGTAAAGAAAATGAAAGGAATTTTGTCATTATTTTGTATTTCTTTATATTTCTTGAAAAACAAAACTTCTGTATACTTAACACGTACGTAATTCTTGAACATATGTACGTACAGTCTACTTGCACTTGAAAGGAGGCGTTCTTTTCCTGAGGACTTTTAAGTGGCAAGTTGATTTATAAGTGGGCAAATTTTCTTTTAAAGTCAAATTATTGGCAATATCGAAATACCTAAACTTCCTTAAATATCCATAGGGCACCAGATTTTCTAATTATGAACATTTACTACCCTATGTAACGCAGAATATATACCTTTCAGGGGCATTTGTCGTCCAGTTTCTGCAAAATATCGTGTTTAAAAGAATATTTGCATTTTGCTCACAACACATCAAAATCCAAACAGTTTGTTTGGCTTATTCCGTTAAATAATGTCACTTTTTCAGAAGAAGTTATACATTATAGTTGTAAAAGATTAAACAGTGTTGCCTACATGGCAAACTTATTGTATTTCTTAAAAACCTATAGAACGTACAAACCAAATTTTCATGTTTCAATATATACATTTCAATGTATTCCCTTCACTGATAACCAAGCCTTTTGTTTTGATCATTACAGTTATATTGTTGTTGTTTTTCATTTCCGATGAATTTTGTAATTTAAATTGAAGAGAAGAGTAATCCCATATTGCCTTATGGATCATTTACCTGAAAAACACGCTATCATATTACCCGGGGTAACATAAAGTAACCTTATTTGATATTACCCCGGGGATGTTAGAACCTGTTCTTTTATTACCCGTGCATTGGTGATATTACGCTCTCGTTTTTGTGTGTTTTGCTTGCATACTTCTTTTCAACAAAACACATGAAACATACAAGACTTGAATATTTGATAAAAAGACAAATATCAAATATGTTAATAGCACATTAACAGAGTGGACTGCATATGTTATTTAAAACATTAGGTTTGTCCAAGATTCAACCGAATTGGAGAATATCCATCAGTATTAATAGACCTAGCACAATGACAAGAATGAATAATATACATTTGGGTAACAAAAACACTACATGTACTAATCTACCCTCGCTACGGGTAATTTGAAATAGGCATCTGCTTTCCTTCCTGCCACGTCAGTCAAGGTAAGGCGGGAGCATTCCTATGCCGGTACAAGTCACCTTGACATACGTTTACGTCAATCGTTTGCCCGATTTCTGAGTACCAGAATAACAAAACAACATGACAAAATACAGAAACCTTCGTGCCTTTGTAATATCCTATGTGTACCTAGAAATCGGTCATATAATATTCCTTAACCGAGAGAAAACATGATCGTAGTATGTACCAAAGGGGCCTTAGGGTCACACAGCGTTTCAATACACAATCAACCTATTTAAGGATTTATGTTTAGTGAAATCATAATATTATGATCACGTGTTCTTTAATAACAAACCTGTGTTTTTTATGAAAAAGTTGAATGGACAGGGGCCTTGAAATAGACAATAGTGTATATTTAACATACCAGTCATGAATCAAATCATGGTGGACCAATGGATGGATTAACTTGGTCAGGTTCATTCACAGTTGAGCTCCGCTGTACGATTGCCAACCTCTTCTTTAAGTGACGTCATTTCCAGAAAACGTCACATGTGACGTCACTATGTACTGACAGTAAGCTATATTTGCCTCGTATGGTAAAATGAAAACGAAGTGACCATATGGAGTAAATATTGTTTCCTGCTTGCAAATTATGACAAAACATGTTTCCTTGAAATGACATCACTTACAGAAGAGGTTGTAATTCACACAGCAGTGCTCATTTGTCAATTTACAGGCCGACAGTCATCTACGGATCATATAGTTTCAGCAGGAATACCGGTGCAGCTCAATACGTCATTACGACGTCAACGTCATTCACCATCACGAGACGTCATATTATTTCGAAGTTGTAGCCGCCATTTTCAATATTCCTCTGTTGCCGTGTGATCCAGGATTGAAACATAATCTCAAACCAGTCTGCTGCGTATGTCCTGACTACTAAGTTTACATGTTGTTTCAGGTGATCACGATTGTCGTGACGAAAACACCACTGGTCTTTCTTCAAATTCGGTAACGCTTCGAAGTCACAGGGCGCGAGGCCAGAGAATACGGTGCGTGTTACAATCGATATTAAGCGATATCAAAGTCTATGTCCATGACTGTACAGATCTAGCTGTTCGTGGTTGGGAAAACGTCTTGATGACAAATCAAGTTTTCAGTTTCAATACCAGAACCTGGAATCAGTCAAATGATATTTTACCTAATATGGTAAAAATGTATTTGACCTAATACGGTAAAAATGTATTCGACCTAATATGGTAAAAATGTAGGTGACATGCTGATAAGAACGTACATTTTGTAATTACTTTTGTTTACATTAATATGTTATAATGGTGATTTTCAATTCTGTATACATGTATAAACTAATAATAATAGTCCACTGCATGAAAAAGTACTGACCTTTGAATGATACTCGGCGTTCATGGTCTGTCCCTCGGGTACTGGATGAACAAGCAGCATCCCCTTCTTTCGAGGAAGAAAATAAACATCATTTTGGCAGACAAGTTTGAGACCCTGGCCTGTACAGGGGGTGGGGAGGTAGATAGTTTTCATACTGGTGTTTCCCGTATTGTTTCCAGGTCCTTTAGGTTGATCAATGTCTCGTCCGTTGGATTGATGCAATCAGGGAAAGCTTATCCTTCCCGGCGGTATCTCTGTAGAAAATGGCGGGAAAAATTCCCACGGTCTGGTTTTGTCATTGTCAAATAGCAACCTAGGTACCCAACGTGTACAAACATGATTCATCCCTAGTCTTTTAAGTATTGAACTGTTCCTTGGCTGATAGAACAGAGAGAATACGTAACTACAGGGAACGCCACATCCCCTCCCCACGCAGACCTCCGGAAAAAACTACAATCCACAAAACATAAGGCACTTAAGGGGATCAAATAGTACACATATTAAGGAACAGAGGCACAAGGAATGGCCCGGCAGACCACAGGGAATAACTAGGAGAATCAAAATGGACAGTGAAGGGAGGTGGAGGGGGGAATTAATGGATGGAAAAGATCACAGGACTAGTCAAGACAACTGGTCGCAATAGGCCAAAAATGGGCAGGAAACAATCTGAACACTGTATAAAGTGACAGAATTGCACAGGGGAAAGGGAAATACAAAACACATTCATAACACAAACAGAAACAACAATCATATAGCGAATTACAGCCTTGGAACTGTCAGCAAAAAATACTGGGGACCTCACCTATTCTACTTGCGTCATCTCAGTCACGCTTGACTATAATGTGACGGTGGTTACAGGTCAAAAGAAAAGTAGAAGTGATAGGAAAGTTAGAAGTTATGGGATAGTTAGACGTTAGGAGATAGTTAAAGGAGGAAAAATAGAAAAAGTGTGAGCCAGTTATGTGTTCACCTCTTCAACTTAAGCCTCTCCGGTTATGGTGGCCACGGCCGGCACAGCACTAAGAATCATTGCTACGTGTAGCTGGACCCTGACCTTAAAAGGAAAGAATGGACATCCCCTGCTTGAAGGATACCAAGTCAGGGGCTTCGACGACTACAGACGGTAGCTTGTTCGACACAGTGATAATCCGTGGGAAGAAGGAGAATGGAGCATTTTTATAGTCTGAGTTGGCGTTTTGTTCAACAAGACACGATGGACACGGACGACAAATGCGCGTAACATGGAAATTTGCAGAAAATAACGTCAAAATGACGTGCAGAAATTTGACATTTTTGCGCGATAAACACGCAATTGCCATGACTTTTCAATAAACATAGTTAGTTTGCGTTTTGACCTGCACCGCAAAACTAGATATTCATTGACTCAATATGGTGTAATTTTCTAATTTATTTAGAAAATTAGCTTTAATCAAGAATGTCTACGAACTTTTTGGACACATCTCGGACCTTAGGTGCGTTTTTTAGAGGTTGGGGAAATAAGCAAGAAAAGTTAGCCAATGTAGAAAAGGTAGCTGTCTAAAAAACGCTTGAACGATTCGCTAGCTACAAAATGGCACATGCCAGACCAGACGACACTGTTCCGCATGGACGCCATTTTGTGTAACAAAGCTAGCACTGTCAAAACACGCTACCTATCTAAAGATAGGTGCTACTTTCCCTACGTTTAAGAAACGGCAGCGCTACTTTCCCTACCTAGCGCTAAGTACAATTCTACTTTTCCTACCTCTAAAAAACGCACCTCTTATTAGCACATAATCGAGGAAAAGTGACAGTCTTGATTTTATATCACGTGCACTATAATTATATAAGTTTTTACGTAATCACGTGAAATTAATAGTGATAATAAAATCCGTATTTACCGTGAATTTGCTTTAACCAAGAATGGCTTTTGGACACACCTCGTACTTTATAAGAACATAATCGAGGTAAAGGGAATGTCATGCTTTTATATCTGTGACATGTACTTCACTAGTTTCACAAGTTTTTACGTAATCACGTGATACTAATAGTGATAATTATATCCGTATATATTTGGTATTGACATTTGAAAATAATATCGCGGTTTTCCGATCAGGAAATAGATGTGTGGTCGAAGGTTGAATACATGCTTTTATTAACCATTCAATGAAACGTTTGGGCCAATGTTTCCTTGTGTAATCATTTATACCGATATTTTGAAATCTAATTTATCTTAAGATGTTTCTGAAATGCTACACCGAGCCGTTGTCTGCTATTTGCATGCCTTGTTTAAAAGTAAACACGGTAGCGGAAATAAAACAATTAGTGGTGCGTACAACACTCATTGTAAACTCAAATTTCAATGCTTGAGGCATTCCTATTATTTTTTCTCTCGTGACGACAAATGGTACCCGTTTGTTGATGTCCCGGATGTATCTCTCCGTCAGTGAAGTCGACATCATGTTCTTACATGCATCTGATCGCATACAGACTTTGTCTTGTTTTGTATCATAGCATGCCAGATTAAAATTTATCGCAGTAAAGAAAGGTTTATTGTTCGTACGACAAGAGAAGTTCAAACGAAATTTGCTATCAACATAAAGCTTATTTTCTTTTGTAAATGAAACAAATCCATGAGATATTTGAAGGAGAAGATCACGCCACGAAAACCTTGTATACGTCTTGTTGATCCTAAAATTTGTGTCTATGTAAAATTCATGCTGATGATGAATAGAACAAATAACACATGTTTAACCTTTGATACTTAATATTTCAAGAAATGGATCAAAATGAACTTAAAAGAGATCGTTTGCCAGTATGTTATGTCAGCGATTATGCAACTTTCACAAAGCTTTAAAGCGTATGATTTCGTGTTTTGTCCAATCGATGTAAAAAAAAATATTTTTTTATTATTATTTATCATTTCTCATGCAATGAATTATATGTTGACGCTGAATTTCCTTTAATCAAGAATGTCTACGATTCTTTTGGACACACCTCTCACCTTATTAGCACATAATCGATAAAAAGCAGTCATACTTTTATAACACGTGAACTTCAATATAGTTATATAAGTTGTTTACGTAATCACGTGATAACCAAAGTGATAAAAAGCTCCGTAAATTATAGGTATTGACATTTGAACATTGCGGTTTTCCGATCACAAAATGGATGTGTGGTCGAAGTTTCTTAACCATTAAATTAAATGTTTAATCATTTATACCGATAGTTTTAAATCTAATTTATCTTTAGATGTTTCTGAAATGCTACCTTAAGCCGAAGTCATTTGTATGCCTTGTTTGTAAACTATTCAACACGGTAGCTGAAATAAAACAATAAGTATTAGTGGTGCTCGTAAAAACACTCATTGTAAACTCAAATTTTAATGAAGTATTCCTTAAGTATTCCTTTTCCTATTATTTTTGTCTTTTGTAAAGATGTACGTTAGTGAAATTTGATCGACAAATGGTACCCGTTTGATCATGTATGTATCAACTTAAAATATATCGTTTGCCAGTATGTTATTTCAGCGATTATGCAACTTTCAGAGAGCTTTAAAGCGTATCATTTCTTGTTATGTCCAATCGATTTTGCATTTTGTATCAATACTTTTTACAGAAGATGTATCAATATAACATTTTCGCGCCATAAAAATGCAATTGTCATTACTTTTGAGTTTTACCTGCGCCGCAAAACTAGATATCTATTAGCAAAGTATGGTGTAACTTTCTAATTTATGTTGATCCTAAAATTTGTATCTATGTAAACTTCATGCTGATGATGAATAGGAACATAACAAATGCTTAGCCTTTGATACTTAATATTTCAAGAAATGGATCAAAATGAACTTAAAAGAGATCGTTTGCCAGTATGTTATGTCAGCGATTATGCAACTTTCAGAAAGCTTTAAAGCGTACGATTTCGTGTTTTGTCCAATCGATGTAAAAAATAATAATTTATTATTATTATTTATCATTTCTCATGCAATGAATTATATGTTGACGCTGAATTTCCTTTAATCAAGAATGGACACACCTCATACCTTATTTGCACAATAAATCGATAAAAAAGCGACAGTTATACTTTTATATCACGTGTGCTTCATTAGTTATATAAGTTGTTTACGTAATCACGTGATATTCAAAGTATATACAGCTCCGTAAATTATAGTTATTGGCATTTGAAAAAAATATTGCGGTTTTCCGATCACGAAATAGATGTGTGGTCGAAGTTTCTTAACCATTAAATTAAATGTTTGGGCCAATGTTTACTTGTTTAATCATTTATACAGATATTTTGAAATCTAATTTATCTTTAGATGTTTCTGAAATACTAACTTGAGCCGAAGTCATTTGCATGCCTTGTTTGTAAACTATTCAACACGGTAGCTGAAATAAAACAATTATTATTAGTGGTGCTCGTAAAAACACTCATTGTAAACTCAACATTCAATGAAGTATTCTATTATTTTTGTCTTTTGTGAAGATGTACGTTAGTGAAATTTGATCGACAAATTGTACCCGTTTAATCATGTATGCATCAAATGAAAATATATCGTTTGTCCGTATGTTATGTCAGCGATTATGCAACTTTCAGAGAGATTTAAAACGTATCATTTCTTGTTATGTCCGATCGATTTTGCATTTTGTATCAATACTTTTACAGAAGATGTATCGCACCATTTAACGTCGAAATGACATCGGAATGACTTCAATGCTGGCGTGAAAAATATAACATTTTCGCGCCATAAACATGCAATTGTCATGACTTTTGAGTTTAGCCTGCGCCGCAAAACTAGATATCTATTAGCAAAGTATGGTGTAACTTTCTAATTTATCTCGAATGTCATCATTCAATCACAGTAGGCGTATGTTGTACTATATTTACTATTTCTCATGCA
This sequence comes from Mactromeris polynyma, assembly GCA_032209605.1. Taxonomy (NCBI): domain Eukaryota; kingdom Metazoa; phylum Mollusca; class Bivalvia; order Venerida; family Mactridae; genus Mactromeris; species Mactromeris polynyma. Next base: position 9,406,128 of record JASFXZ010000026.1, on the reverse strand, counting down.
ATGAATTATATATTGACGCTGAAAATCCTTTAATCAAGAATGTCTACGAGCATTTTGGACACATCTCGTACCTAATTGGCACATAATCGAGGAATGTGGACAGAATGCTGATGATGAATAGAACAAATTACACCTGTTTAACCCAAGTCAGATAGACCTGGACATTGAATATTTAAAGAAATTCATCATAATGAAAGGAAAGATAAAGTTTGCCTGTATGTTATGTCAGCGATTATGCAACTTTCAGAAAGCTTTAAGGCGTATGAGTTCGTCATATTTCCAATTGAGGTTGCATTTTGTATCAATACTTTTTAGAGAATATGCATCGCACAATTTAACGTTTCTAGACCACTAGCTAGTAAACGATCCTTTAATGTTGATATTTCGTGTACTTAATACTTTACCTAATGACTCATTCTGCTTCAACTGACATGGACTGATCGTTGTCAAGGTCCCGAGATTGAAGAACATTTATATAAGTTATAAGTGTGCGTGCTCATAAGTTCTAAACCTTAACGCTTGCACATATTTCACGAAGTACTTAAATCATGATTGACGCATTTGAGACCATTAAGTTCGCTAAACAGACACTAATAGTGTACCTTTTCAACGCTTAGATATATCACGCATGGCAGCCCGCCCGGTTTGCTCAGTTGCTAGAGCGCTAGGCCGTCACCCTGTAGCTCCGGGTTCGATTCCCGGAATGGGCAGATCATGTGACGGTAGCTTCAGTGATTTGTCCTCTGCCTGAATCCTGAGGATTTTGTCAGCTGCGTGCTAGTACTGGTTGATGAATTACACCAAACTGAGGCGCGTTTTAAAAAAAATATATTGAAAGGCGTCAAACCCGATTAAACAAAAACAAGAGCAATGCTTGCCCCCCCCCCCCCCCCCCCCCTCCGAGACGATTGTTCCACATTTTAGGGTTTATTCAAAAATCAAAAGATTAGATATAACCTGAGCTAAACTGCTTTTTTGTGTTTTGAGTACATCTGCCGTTGTCCAGACGTGACCTTGACATATTCACATCGATGTTACTGCCACCACAATCAACAGACCATGTATCCAGCAGTTTGTAATAAAATGTGTGATATAGTAGTGGGTTAGAACATTTGACCAGTTTATACATTTCTGAGGCTGAACATTAAAGATGAATACATTTCAACAATTTATGGTATGGGTGTGGAAAAATCGCAAGTCACGTGTTATCATCTGCGAATCTCATGTTATTTTACTTTTGACGATTCTTTTATCCGCATTGCGAAGTTTCACGGAGTGCTAACGGAAAGTATACCATGATTCTTTAGTACGTATATCGCATTTTACATTATATGACCTCGTGACAAGTCCGTCTCGCCCAATGCACAATAGATTGCAACATCAGACTTTCATATATCTGCGTTTACAACCTCAGCGTTCGTTAACTTGTAATCATCGATTGACTTGCACTGTAAGAACAGCCAATAATAGCCACCGAATAGAGGTACAGTGGCAGTTTGTCAAGGACATGTCTATCGAAATGGATGATACTTAATGTTTCCTCGCTGGAAATTGTGACCGACTGCGTGGATGCATTCCAGTGGTGTTGTATTGTACCTCGCTCGTGGCTGATCACAGTATATCGATCTCAACACGGACATATCTGCTTTAATTCGCTCATCTTTCACATGTGTTGTCAAAACATTTCACAATGTGTATAAACCGTGTCTGTCCTTTAACCACACATTACGTAATTCTATGATCTACGTAACATTCAGACAACGCCATAAGCTGAACACCTGTGATGTATGTAAACAACTAAGCAGCCAGTATGATAAACAACCATTGTTTACGTACATAGTCTTATGTTTTGGACAAAATGTGATTAATCATAAACGTGAGAAAATCGTGTGTGAATGCCTTCAAGTAGATGTTCTCTTTTACACTTGCATTGTAATGTTTTCATGTTTCCCAAAAATAAAAATGCAAGTGTCTGATACGGGTATTTTCTAATGGAAATACCCGTATTGAACTCGATTTGCAGGAAACTATTAAGAACAGTTATAATGCAAATATCTTGTTAGAAACTTTACAACGGAAAAATGAGAATACCAAAATATGTTTGTGTGCTTATGTGGAGTTTGGCGTAGTTTCTCAGTTCCATACAGCGGTCAGTGGCTCTCTCTCTGGTTCTCTGTACAAACCAGTACTGACCAGTTCTACCGCACACCACGGATTATTTCCCTTCATTCAATCAGAGACGTTGTACAAACGACTGTTAATGCGGTCACAGATAATTTATGCCAGGATAACAATGGGGTCGAACTAACCGGGAGGGCGATATAGCTACTTCTACCCAGACAATTGTAATACCTTAGTGCTCAGCGGTGACGTCACAGTGTATTTAATTCAAGTGACTTGTGTTCGTCGCAGTTTTCATAAATACCGTTCGTTTCTCCTGGTACGTCACTAATCACGTGATTCAACGGTACAATAATCAAAGCACTGTGAGGATGCGTCGGCTTCCCACATGGGGGAGATTTTCAGCAGCAATGTTATTCATTTATTCTCCAGAGGATAAACAGTCTCTATTTTGAATTACGTGTTATTCTCTTTCTTCGTTTCAATTTAACACTTGATTTACAGGCTAACATCAGACTTATAGTTGGAGACTTGGCCACGCCTTTCGATACCAAAGTCCCTACTCCCTCGAGTGATTTTGGTCGTTCAGATGAGAAAGTATCATAACAAACATATTTATTTGTATCATTATCATGTTTTATTTTGTCAAAATCATATTTCGTGGCAAAAAGTGAAATAAATAAATAGTATATGTACACATGTCAATTATGAGACTAAACTTGTACCAACAATGTTAAACATTGAATGAATTAAATAACTGGGCACGCACGCACTCACAAGCGCGCATGTATGCGCGTACATACACAGACATGAACATATTCATAAACAAACTCGAGGTCAGACATTTCCCTGAATGGAAGAGATAAAATCTCACATTTATAACTACACAAATCCAATGTTTATGCCAATCTTACTAATGACTATTTCTTATACTGGTAGATGGATAATGCATATCATAACTGTATGACAAAAATGTATGCATTCTATATATCAATGTTTTTATCATCAATTTTAGCCATGTACGCCTGTAATATATTTATTACAATATTGCGAGTTTTGGGTAGATCTGAACATTTGATAATTTCTTCATGCAGTTATATCAACACCAACATTACATTTCCAATCTAAGTGTATCCTAGTAACCAATACTTCTCTATAAACAATTATTTCTTACTTCTGCAAAAATATTTAAAAACTTACTTCTGATACTTAAACATAGGCTAAAAAAATTACTATAGATCTACACCAATTGCACAACAATTAAATATCATCACATGACTCACCCATACAGCACGTGCATGTACACACTTTGGCAAGTAAATTCACCCCATACATCTAGATTCTATTCTTTTTATCTTGACAATTTAATACCTCTTGTTAGTTTAACAAGCATGTTTTTAATACAATCTTTCATTTTTTTTACAATACCGTCTTCTCGTTATAACGAATATTTCCATCTTATATAGATGCATTTTCATCAACCATAGTTGTCATTATTATAATAAACGATTAGTCTCGTATTTAACAAATAGTCTAGCCCAATAAATCAGTAATAACTGGACACATAGAATCCAAAAATATCTTTCTCCCGTTTTCATTGGTCGAGGAATGTTTAGTAGGAACGTTATTACTGATGACGTCTTTCACAGAACACATATATCAATTATCTATAGTATTTGGCTCACACTGTCACAAGTTTTGCAACATTTCTTTCAATAAAACTTGCATGTCTGTGTTTATACGTTTACAGAAGAGATTTTCAACCATTCTACAGTTTATTCCATAAAGCGAGGGGAGAAGCATCAGTATTCTGGAATAATGCATGACGTCATCAGGTCGCGATGACGTCACATGCTGTTGTAGCAATTGTTGTACAGCGGCGTTCAATTTTTCTACCAACTCCGAATCATCCAAACCAACATTACCTGAAATGATATAAAATGGGAAACATAAGTTTAATATTAAATATGAATATGTCAGGTTTAATAAATATGTATGTTTAATTATATTGTAAGGAGACTCAACAGCAGTGGTATTTCATATTTATCTAGGTTAACTCGCCATGGCTAGGATTTTACCCAACGCCGGACAATCACCGGGATCGACCACAAAAATGTAGAAAGTGAATGGGAGCATTAGGCGTGCAATTATAGGTTAACAAACTGAAGTTTCTCCGGGTGATACTAATTTTGTTGGTCAGTTTTGGGAGCGGCCGGAGCTTTTGTCCTTCGTCTGGACACTTGGTCAGTTCGCGGTCATAAACTGACCATTACGAGTCTTCTATGACCTGGCCTTGTTCACAGTTCAGCCAGTGGTCAGTGAAGCAAGAACAAAGAGATTATAGCTGGAAACGATTGACCACCATGTTAATTACTTCACTAGCTGACCATCACTGACCAGCTGACCTTAGCTGCACTGGTCATCTCCGAACATCGACCTTACTAGCAATGGTCAAACGTAAGATGCTGGTTAGCTCTGGAATCTATAGATCGGGTACTCGAGAGGAAAGAATTTCCCGCAGGAAAGGAAAAATCAAATCAAACCGGACCATCCTAATGAGTTTCAAATATTAATAACGACCAAGGTTTGTACTTAAACACAAATACAAAAAGCATTCAGTGATGTACTTTGACCGACAGCTAACAGGATAAATAATGCTTTACAACAGAATAAAAAAACATGAAACCCTACACACGTTTCCGCGTCTTATTTGTGATTTGTCCCTGACTTATTAAGTGAATAAGTCAATGACCTCAGCGGTCATATTGTTATTTCTATTCCAAGGTTATTGACACAAGTACGCTGGTCTATACTCCCCGCTCATAGCAGTGAACGATAAAACCGAGGAAGATATGTAGAATACCAAATGGACGAAACAATCAACGTCATGAACTGATACATGAAATCGATTATTCAAAATGTGCAAACTAAAATATAATTGAATAGTTTGGTGAAATAAGACAAATTGATTATATCGGTGAAGCAATAGTAGTGTGTCACGTGACTCACCTGAATTAAAGAGAACAGCCATTCTCATCAAAGCGTACTCTTTCTGGTCCATGTGCATGTTCTTGCATTTTCTGATAAAACTTTGAATTCCCTCCACAGATTTCATCGTAGGTTCGTCCTGGGACGGTGTGGCATCCATTTCTCCAGATTTATGGTCATAATGTAACGGAGTAATAGCAAATTCATAGTCATTTTCAGCCATTAAGAGCAGCAACATTCTAGTCCAAGAGTTAAGTAACAATGTCATTTTATCATTTTGAGACATGGTGTAAAATTCTGGAATAGATTTTGAAAACTGAACGATTTTCACCAACCAGTCTGATACACGCGATGTAATTGGGTACACCATTTTCTTTGCTAACGTGACTCGTGTATTCCCCGTGACCGGTATATCGGGCTTGTAAATGTCAGATCCGGGTGAATCACGGCCATTGTCCGATACATAATCAACATGTCCTTGTTTGCCAGGACGAAGTAAGTTGCGTAACATTGATCCATTAGTCAAACTATCGTTACAATCATTTTCTTCGGACAAAAATTCATTGGACTCATTTTTCGCGTCTGTTTTACATGACAAATCTATAGGTTGATCGTCCGTCATTTCCGGCCAATCGGCTGAGTATCCTTCTGAGTTATAAATAGAATGATGTGTTGAGTCTGATAATTGAGATCCTGAGTAGGGCGAAGTCGCTGTTCGAGGTGAGGAGTACGGAGATTCCCGATTTATGACGGAGTTCACCGAATATGGCGATCCAACATTTTGGCTCGGTGAGTATGACCGACTTGGAGATCCAGCGTTGTAATATGGGGACGAACCAATAAATGGAGAACCAGACTCTTGAAATGGCGATGATCTACCTTCATAAGCAGGAGATGAACTGTCGTATCCCTGATTTAAGTACTGATTAACATCTTGATGAATTGACCCGTTTCTATAAATAGAATACCTATCCACCATGGGTGAGTTTGTACGTTTTGGTGAAACCATTTGCGACTGTGGTGAATGAGTGTGATTTGATCGAAATGTTGAGTTAGATGGATAAGGTCGGTAAGAATGTTCGTGCTCTCTGTCTCTCATTGAAAGAACTACACTTCCGGTCGAATCTGTCTTTTCAGAAACGAAGCGTTTATTGTTATGAACAGTGGATCTGTACGGTGACGTTAAGTGTAGGTACGCAGTCGGCACTTCTCCGTGGAGCACACTCTGTAGAGTGGTTGAACTTCGAACATGTTCCATTGTATTGTGCTCCATATCTGTGCACCTTGAATGTTGATAATGTATTGGTTGATGAATTTCATTTACGGCCGAGTTCAGATTATGCGTCGGCGCCATCATCGACGTAACTATTGTCTATTTTTGTAACACTTGGATACAATCCAGTAACAAGTCCTTGGAAACAATCTTAGTGAACCTAAAATAAAACAACAGTAGTTGAAAGAAATGTTTGAAGTATAAATAATATTCAATAGATCTTCCTATAAATGAATTAACTACAGCGCAGTTCGTGTTTATTTAACCCAACGAAATCGGTCTAGAATCTAAATAAGTAACGGAAGTTCAAGTACGGTGTATTTTTAGAGCCATCGAATTTTTGTGACCCACTCTCGCATCTGAGGGTTGTCGACTTCAATGCACTGACTGGAGAAAGCCTGTAGTTGTTACATAACTTGAGATTAGTTGCATCGTTTCTGTATCGATTACCGATATTAGTGATAACCTAGCGAAATCCAATATTCATAAGCTTCACGGAGATTTCATTTCTACAGTAGCAATGAAAAACAAATGCAAATCTTTAACTTCATTTTTATTATAAACCAAATCGATTACAAAATAAGTTTGATATTGAAAATGAGAATTTACTAGAAAGTATTACGTATATGTTACACCAATAAGTTATTCATAATATTTTCCGATTTGTAAACGAACAGACAAAGGTCGACTTTATGTAACATTTTAGATAACGAATCGTCTGTTCAAAAAAGCTTAAGTTTATGATGAAAAATCAACTAAATCTTACGCTGAAATAAAAAAAATCCTTTGATATATTAATCTTATCCAGAAGCCAATATCTTTATATAACCCTACTGTAAGGGCAGACGACCGATGTAACACGCGGCAAAAAAACTAATAACAGACGGTATTGCGGAATTTAGGTTAGTAGTCGCAAACGTTGACCTTCAAACAATGTAGGAACTATTTTTAGCCGCGCTCGCACACAAGTGGGTGACCTAGTCGTGTTGAGTGATCATTCTTCAGTACGTTATCAGCTTGAGGAAGAATACACGTACTTATTCGTAACAACGCAACAGTAACTAGCAATGACATTATTCTGACGAGATCTTTAAACTTGTTAATAAACTTAGGAAGGATGAAGAGTTTGGAGAGATAATAGAATTATGTATACGTGTGGTAACTGGTTTCCCCGCATGACCCACAAGTCTGGAGTCAATCAGTGTACAATTTAGAAACAGCCAGTCACGTAAATACTCTTAGGAAATATTTGGGAGTGTCTGGCAATCCGATCAGTCAACTATAGGTATACCTTTCCCACTTGAAACACGGCAAATGGCGAAAGTTTGTTAAATAATTTATTATTAATGTCAATGAAAAAGCGAAATAATATATAAATTTATAAAAGGAGGAAAAAATTGTACGAGTCTGTTACCATTTATAACATTAATTTTACATTTCAATTAATTTACACATAGAATTTTAAATTACTTTCGTGTGTTTTAAGTTTCTATCCAAAGACATAACATAAATCGAGATATAGAGCGTATTATTACTATTTTACTAAAAAACAAACAGAAATTGTAGGTGGGAAGGTTTTCGGGACGTACAATTATATATGAAGAAAATAAATTACCCCTGTAAAGTTAATTTCCATCAAAAGAAATTAACGACTTCAGTTCATATCATGCATATGATTTTTTTTTAATCTCGATTTTTTACAATAGTCACGTCTTTTATAAACTATTTCTTGTAATTTTCATAAATGTCAATAATTACATATTTTACATTCTGATTTAATGATAACTTACATTATAACGTACGTTCAAAACTAACTTATAATGTAAGTAATCATTAAATTAGAATGTAAAATATGTAATTATTGACATTTATGAAAATTACAAGAATTAGTTTATAAAAGTCACTATTGTAAAAAAATCGAAATTAAAAAAAAAAATCAAAATACGTAACAACGGACAATCCTTATCATAAACTAACTCATATTTTGAATAATGCGGTAATAGACGCGTAACAGTACGGTAATTATATTATTAAAATTCTTTAGACGAAAATAAAACAGTTAATAATTTGTAAGTAAAATATTAGCACAATAAGTTTAACTATTTTATCAGCTATTTTTCTCAAATTATTTTTCAATTACAATTACATATAAAGATCTATATGAACTGAAAAAATTAAATTTACATACCTTTCAATATCGTTTCCAATAAATAAATAAATTCACAATATATTTCACAAAATGTATCCTTTATTGTATAATAATAGGGTCAAGCAAATCTTTCACGTATCTCTCATGCCAGTAGCGTTTGTATAATGATCTTATACAAGAAGTATGTGACCTTTATGTCTGAAAAAATCGAGCCAATCAAAATCGTTGTTACAAGTCGGTTAGCTATACAAAATATTTAGTACACATGACCTGACTTCGCTAGATCATGTGACTTTTGGTGTTAATCTCTAAACAAAGTTAGTTTAAAATTTTCAAACACGATTACAAGCGTGTTTAACCACATCTGTTAAAAGTCATGAATGGAAAGTGGTGTGTTTAAAAATGATTTAAACCGTACCACAGAGAATTTTCAGTAAAGCTATTTCTTTTTCGTATAGATAACGATTTTCTAGTGAATTTGCTTTGTTTACGTTCGTGACCTACGATCCAAAAATAGACGCAGTCTGTGTGACGTCATTCGAGTAACCTTGAGCAGATTAGAAATGTACGCAGTTAGAAACGATTGTACTCTACGGAAAAATCCGCCCAATATTAACGTGTGTGAACACTCGTATGTTATCACTGAAGGTCACAGTATGAAAGTGTGGAGATCTAGATGGAAATATGTCGGTAAATAAAACATGTTGACTCAAGTTCAAGTATTGTTGATCAACTTGTTGTTGATCAGATAAAATGCTATATCTACTTAGGAGTGGAATGTATTTACTATTGCAAACGAAAATGCAGGCGCCCGTTCATAAAATTATTATAATCGCGATTCGTTAGAAATTAGGGCGACTTTGATGTGCCGTTGTTGACATATAGGTGGAACCGCCCACATTGAAATGGAATTGTATTCTTAATATGTCCATCTTTTATAATCAACGAATATATGGTATATAGATCTGTGTTTTCGTTGTTTTCTTTTATTTCTTTATATCATATCGAGATAATCTTTATCTACCTACATATCTAATCATTTGAAGAAAAAAAATATTCGGAGAAAAATTAAATCTAGACCTGCAAAGTTCTAAACCCAACTGTCCCCACATAGTTTGTACCAAATCATCTAGTCAGACTTGAAAGCATTAACATATATATCTACATGTACTTACATCACAACACGTGGTCTTGGAAGATATTTTTAAGGTTATAATTTCATTAGAGCTCTTGAATAAATAACACCGTAATGCGAAAGTAATTTCCTCTTGTGGAATTAATGAAACAGACGAATCACGCGGCCTCTATACAAAAAATAGTTAACGTGACTAGACCTTGATTTCTAATTATGTATAATTAATATATATCTCACGAAATGCATGTAGATCTACGCACACGGGCAAAGTCGGTGAGTTACTCACCATGTGACTATTACCACTCCTTTATTGTTTGTTTTGATATGATGTATCGATAATTTAGTTCAAATGAACATCTTTATCTGACCGACATGTGATAATCGCACGTGTGCGTTGTTGGAGTTGTGCCAACGTTGTGCATAAATTTCGTTCTCTCGTCTGAAATTGTGAACTAAACAATCGGAGACTGACTCTGTACGAGTACATCGTGATGCCCGCATTCTATAGTCAGAATTCACTTGGAATATCTCCGTTGAGTAGTGTGCTTCGGTAAATATTATTTTATTATACCGATTTGTCTGAACTGACCGATAAGTTTCACCCCATTTCTGAATTCAACAATCTAAGTTATTCGAAGTTATTTACTAAGTTATGATTTAACTATTCGCAGTTTAATAAAATGTAAATATTCGTTCAAAACAAGCATTTCTCTAATAAATGCGTCTGGTTATAAAATCATTTTAATTTTCTCGGAAATACATACAAGCGAGAGAGAAAACTAACGATGCAAGAACATGTAGAAACGATGGATCATATGTAATTTAGTCGGGTCCCTGTTGAAAACATTGTAAATATCCGTGTCACTAGACCGACGCGAGAAAAATTCCCCTATATACCTAGTTGCTATAATGCCTGTAAGGTCATACACGTTATTAGCACACATCCATATTTTGTAACAAACAGCATTTCAAGGTCAATTGATTTGCTGTTTTTGTGATTAAAGGGAGGTAATAGCAAGAATGGGTAACATTTATTTTCTAAGAGCGTACGAGTTGCTTCCCGTAAAAATCAACGTTTTCAGCGGATAATTGAATTGAAGTGCTGTTTTTGTGATCTCGATATATAACTTATTCAGTTGTCCAAATGCATATACATAAATACAACACATACAACTTCATATAACACACGTAACAAGTGGCGACCAGTCAAAAAAAAAAAAATACACATCTTAATTAACCACGTGAAATGAAAAATGACATGTTTTAAATAAAGATATATTATGCTAATTTTTTTTGTTCATTCGTTTATCTAAACAGTCATGAAACAAGTGGGTGTATTTTACTAGTTTTGTCTCTTAGTAATATGATTAAACAAGATTGTTATAAACGGTTATACATGGCAATGGTTCTTATTAATCATGTTTTAGACTATGTAACAACAATACTGGATTAAGCCCAATAACAAATTTAGGTTCAGATGAGCCAGATACATCTTTAAATATTTTGATCCGAGTATTTTCTCCTTATTGTTGTTGTTATCGTATTTTCTCCTTATTGTTGTTGTTGTCGTATTTTCTCCTTATTGTTGTTGTTGTCGTATTTTCTCCTTATTGTTGTTGTTATCGTATTTTCTCCTTATTGTTGTTGTTGTCGTATTTTCTCCTTATTGTTGTTGTTGTCGTATTTTCTCCTTATTGTTGTTGTTGTCGTATTTTCTCCTTATTGGTGTTGTTGTCGTATTTTCTCCTTATTGTTGTTGTTGTCGTATTTTCTCCTTATTGTTGTTGTTGTCGTATGTTCTCCTTATTGTTGTTGTTGTCGTATTTTATGTTGCAATTGTTGCTTTCAAATTGAAACCGCGCTTATTTACTTATCGCCATTAAAACGCAAGTTTAGAATTTCGCTACTTTTGAAATATCTCCAAAAAATCAAACGAAAAGGAAGTGGCCGTATATGTCTACAAGACGTATTCAATTAAAAAAACCCAGAACGAGTTGTAGAATATTTTCTAGTATAACTTGCGTGATCTTGAGTATATTTACTAATTTTACAGACCTGTACAATACGACGGGCCCGGTGGCTCTATAGGGGAGAATTTACCTCGGAACATGGAAGATCGTGGGTTCGATGAGTTCTCTACTTGTCTACGCTCGGCAGATTGTCGTGCATAGCTTAGATATACTTACATATTTGAAGAGTGATAATGGCCTCGGAAAGAGATCGTGTTTGAAAAGCGTTAGAACATATACCCTATAGAAGGGTCAAAGGGAGAGAACTATAGAAGGGATAAAGGGAAATAACTCGCGACAGTCTCGTGTGGTTAAACTCGACATACACATACACACATCAGTCAGCATGTAATGTCTAACGATTCAAGTATAAAATCTGTGCGGTGCACGAGAAAATCGTGCGTCTTGCAAGTAATGAAATTCACTCAGAGATTAATTGTCACTTTAAAGACGGCTTTGTATAGGACAACACAAAATGTTTGGACTTTCTACTGATAAATGGTTGTAGATATGGGACATTTCGAGGGTGAGATACCATATGTATAGGTAGGGTATAACTCTGTTATTGCATTTATGTAATCATTATCTTTTATGATAAAACACATTTTAAGAACTCGTTCACTGCTTCACTGGTACGATGTTAAATTGTGCAAGCATTTTCATCAGCAGGGTATCATTCGATAGAGAACCGTAAACGAAAGTAAACTTGCTGAAAAAAAGCACGTTTCGTCATTCCATTTATACAAATCCTGCACGGCGTATTGCAGTGTTAAATAATTGAAAGTGGATCAAATTTAAGATCTTACATTCATAAAACTTCAACCAGGTAAACATGATTTCGATTTATTATTGATTTTGATATATAGATTCCGCGAAGTGACGTTAAAGTGATGATCTGAATCTGAATAATACTAGCTTTAACACCGCAGGGGGAGTGCGCTTAATCACTTTTTGTCAATGCTAATTTGAAAGAGTTCGCTGAGTCAGAGTTCATTATGTTATCACTGAGCTTGATCCAATCAAGTGCTGTTCTCACAAAGAATGAATTCTTGTCACGTTTAGCGCGTATTGACACAAAACATTTGGTATTGTTATTCATAGTTTTCAACAACGTTTGTTTTGACGTAATCTTCAAATTTGTTAGCCCTTACAGTTCTTTTTGATCTTTGGCTTTTAAGGTATTGGTCAATGTCAATAGCTGGCACGAGCCCTTCCACCACATTGTACAATAGTGTCAACCTCAGGTGCATACGCCTCTCCTGTAGCTAGGCTCTGAAGTTCTAGTCTCTCAAGAATTTCGGAGACGCAGCCTTCATGCCTTGATTTGTAGTTGCCGGTTATGAACTGAGCCCCGGCACGTTTTATGCGCTTTATTCTGTCGATGTCACCTATGAGATGGGGGTCCCAGACAACGCTTCCGTAATCTAACTTTGCTTGGATTAAGGCAAGGTAGGCGTTCTTTCTGCGTGATGTGGGGCAGTGTCGAAGGTTATGGCGGAGGAATCCAAAAGTACAGTTTGCCTTCTTGCATATGTTGTTAATGTGAGTTTTCCACTTCAGGTCTTCAGAGATGGTAATTCCAAGGTAAGGGTTATTTGGGTGTCTATATGGTGTCCAGTTGTTTGTTGTCTTGGCTCTCTTGTAGATCCTGACCTTTTTCCTTAATAGTGTTTTGATTTCTCTTGTTATCCATTGCGTTTGGTGTTTGTAGGATTTCATCTTATGAGGAATATTAGAGTATATGGCTGATTGAAGTTTGCCTTTGAATGTGCTCCATAAGGTGTGTACTGTACTTTGTGGATGTTTGGCTAGATTTTTGATTTCTTCTGACAATATGGATAGAACGCGTTTGAGTTCTTCCCAGTTAGCTTTAGAGAATGAGTAGCTTTTACACGGCTTCTGTCTGGCATAGTAGGGTTTGGTGTCCGAGTCAACAACCTCAATATCGTGATCAGAAATACCCAGGATGATGTTGGTTGATTTTATAAGGGAAGTGTTCGATGTGAAGAACAGATCCAGGATGTTGTTCTCTCTGGTGGGTCGTGTTTGGACTGGGGTGAGGTTGAAGTTGGTTATAAGCTCTATCCGTGCTTCTTGGGTCTCTTTGTCCTGAGCTTCTTTCCTAACTGTGAGTGATTGCCAGTCTATATCAGGGCAGTTGAAATCACCACATACTATAACAAGTTTTTCCTTGTTATATGTTGTAAGTTCAAGGGATTTCCTCAATTCAGCTATATCTGATAGGTTTCTGTGTGGCATGTAGAAGGATGAAACAATGACGTTTTTCTTTCCTGTCATTTTTACTTGGACCCATTCTATTTCACAAATAGTTACATATTCAGGTTTTTCTTTGGTTATCATGTCCAGGTGGGTTGATACAAAGACACCTACACCCAGTGTACCGCGGTCGTGCCTGTATGCTCTGTAGTTGGATGGAAATACTTCATTTGATCGTTTGTTACAAAACGAGTTCTTCTCAACATTTTTAAAACAACATGTCTTTATTATGTGTAAAATAACATAAGATAACTCTCAATTAAGTGAAAACGTCTCCTTATTTCTTTTTACTCTTTGGATTAACGTCAAAATTACGTCATGACTATTATTATGTTCGCGGAAGTTACCTGCATCATTTCCAGCAATAATGCTAAGAAAGCCTAAGTCTTGCGTGTGTAGCATAATTTTATAAATTACATGCGTATATACAGTAAAACCTCAGTAATAAGACCACCCTTGGGATCCTTGAAAACTGGTCTTGTTATTGAGATGGTCTGAATGTTGTGGTTGAATAAAGACCAAAACAGTGAAAGAGGTCTTGCAAAATCAGGATCTTATTTTGGAGGTGCTCTTACTATTGAGGTGCTCTTATTGTTGATGTGGTCTTTCTATTGAGGTGCCCTTACTATTGAGGTGCTCTTATTGTTGAGGTGGTCTTTCTATTGAGGTGCTCTTATTGTTGAGGTGGTCTTTCTATTGAGGTGCTCTTACTATTGAGGTGCTCTTACTATTGAGGTGCTCTTATTATTGAGGTGCTCTTACTATTGAGGTGCTCTTACTATTTAGGTGCTCTAATTGTTGAGGTGGTCTTATTGTTGAGGTGCTCTTACTATTGAGGTGCTCTTATTGTTGAGGTGCTCTTACTATCGAGGTGCTCTTATTGTTGAGGTGCTTTTATTGTTGAGGTGCTCTTTTTGTTGAGGTGCTCTTACTATTGAGGTGGTCTTATTGTTGAGGTGGTCTTATTGTTGAGGTGGTCTTATTGTTGAGGTGGTCTTATTGTTGAGGTGCTCTTTACTATTGAGGTGCTCTTTACTATTGAGGTGCTCTTACTGTTGAGGTGCTCTTACTATTGAGGTGCTCTTACTATTGAGGTGCTCTTACTATTGAGGTGCTCTTACTATTGAGGTGCTCTTACTATTGAGGTGCTCTTATTGTTGAGGTGGTCTTACTATTGAGGTGTTCTTACTATTGAGGTGCTCTTATTGTTGAGGTGGTCTTATTGTTGAGGTGTTCTTATTGTTGAGGTGGTCTTTCTATTGAGGTGCTCTTATTGTTGAGGTGGTCTTTCTATTGAGGTTCTCTAATTGTTGGGTGGTCTTACTTTTGAGGTGCTCTTATTGTTGAGGTGGTCTTTCTATTGAGGTGCTCTTATTGTTGAGGTGTTCTTTCTATTGAGGTGCTCTTATTGTTGAGGTGGTCTTTCTATTAAGGTGCTCTTATTGTTGAGGTGGTCTTTCTTTTGAGGTGCTCTTTACGTGATGTTTTAATATACAGTTATTACCCGTTGTACGTATTTGTTTCGAATAACCAAGTTTAAAATATAAAACATTTAATATCATAATAATGTCGTATTGCTGTTGTTTAATATATACAATACTTGTAATATGAAAATAGAGGATGAAGATTCATGATAGCGTGCACATATCACATGGGTTGCAACTTCTAGCTTTACGTTATTGATTTAAGTAATGAAGAGTATTTACAATTTAATAAGTATCAACGATGGAAAATTCAGTGTAATATGGCTTTAGTATGTTTTCATTTCTCCCCCCTCCGAAGCCGTGTTCCCTATATGTTGAAACTCTAAACGACATTACCTCCTAAACCACTAAATAGATGTTGACCAAATTTCGTAGAAATGATTCTTGGAGTCCTCTTTCAAAGTTATATAAATGGTTCCGGTATATTGAATAAGTTCGTAACAAGAGCTTTAAATAGATTTTAAAAGTGAAAATATTGAAAATGTTCTTGTTGAAAAACATAAGGCTTTGAGATTTGGTATTTAGTTTGTAGCATTGTTTAGTGCTCCTCTTACAAGATAGAATAAATTAGTAAGGTCCGTCAAAAACATGGTCGCCAGATGGTGGGGAGATTGTTAAACTGATTATCTTCTTGTCCAAAACCATATGGTGTAGAGTTCTGATATTTGGTGTGTGTTCCTGTTCCAAGATTGTATAAATAATTAAGATCTGTCAAAAAACATGGCCGCAAGGGGGCATTGCCTTGTTGTCGATATGAATGTTGTGGAAACTATTAGCATCACTCGGTGGAATATACATCGGGGTATACACCGTGGTTGAGGTCCGTGATAAAACGATGAACTAAACCGATACTACGGAGACCCTAAAGTGACATTCTAATTTGTAAATAGGAATTTTTTCGTAAATACGAAATAATATCGTGGATCAGATGCATCACACGGCACCAGATATTAATACATTCCTTTTCATTCAAACCGTTGAAAACATTGTTTTTTATTAGTATCATGACAGAAATATTTTTGAAATCATTGTCAGAATAATATTGCGAAGATCATTTGCAAGTTCTTCATTGTAAATTTTAGCTCGATTCTCCCAATATAAGTTTTAAAGTATTCATGGCGATTTTACGCAAAATCTAAATTTAATGTACAATATGCGAGTTTTAATAATGTTGCTACCACATATTGTTTGTTTTTGGCAAAGAATATAATTAAAACAAGGATATACAGTTCTTTATTCATTATGGACGTTCCTGTCAAAAAGCTGGATATTGAACATGTCAAATGGACACCTGTTCCTTGTGCTTTACTAGAAAGTACTTGACCAATTGAAGTACTAATAGATGGCAATACTATGGCATACATAGTGCATGAAACAGAACTCTTAATTGCTTAATAACTGACAAAATAACCGACATATCTCTCTCACTTTAAGCTTGATAAAAACTCTATCATGTCTGGAAATAAGTATCTAAACATTCTACCTGAACACATTTTCTAATTACAAGTTCTTGTTCACGTAATTATCAGACCACTAATGCTTTTTGACATTGAAAACAAATATTTTTTTCACATTTGTCCATAAATTGTTTAAGTCAGTCCCTATAATATACCCTATAAAACAGAGAGAATACGTAACCACAGGGAACGCCACATACACAAGACAAGTCGATACCAGGATGACATTATTCCAAAGTCTTCCGTTAATATGTGCAAACAGACAAAGGTGGAGGCTGATATAAATAGGCGATTATTCCCATTCTGATAGGACAGGTTGTGAATTGATTGTAGCACATGATCCATTTACAATGTCAATTTTTTAATGTTTTACAACTACAATGAACTTCATTTGCCATTCATAAATCATACTTTAGAAAGATATAAGCAAAATTGCAAATTCCAGTTTCATCATGTGTTGGTAAAACTTAGGCAGCATTCTGTTCAAATATTATTTTGCAAAAACTAAACAGTAAATGTCTCTGAAATTTGGATATAGTTCATGTCATATGTTACAACTCTTATTTATGTTATAATTAATTTTCATTGGAGAAAATTTGATGCCCAACTGATATTTGGGTTTTCTAACAATATTTGCATGTTTAAATGAAATTCATTTATTTCCATTTTTAAATATTTTATGACAAATGTCCCGCCTAAAAAAATTGTCTTGATTCTTTTCAAATATTTCTGACTTCTTAAATCTGCATATCTGTTTAGTACACAGGTGGTTTCACTACATGAAAATATGAAGTAAGAAAATAAATGTCACTTTCCATTTATTGGTTTATTTTTAAAGGCTGTTTTTTTGCAGAGATGTAAAGGGCCATTACTTTTTTGGGCACAGTAAAAAATGATATTTTTTTCAAATTTTATTCACATAATTATATAGATTGAAACAGATACTGTTCCATTTACCACATTCATTATGCCAATGATGGGTGGCTAACCTTAAAACAATTAATCTACAGAGCTGGTGATTTCTAGCTACTAACACACCTTTGATATCTCGTTGTTTAAAATCTACTGTTACTAACACACCAGTGATATCTCGTTGTTTAAAATCTACTGTTACTTACACACCTGTGATATCTCGTTGTTTAAAATCTACTGTTACTTACACACCTGTGATATCTCATTGTTTAAAATCTACTGTTACTTACACACCTGTGATATCCCGTTGTTTAAAATCTACTGTTACTAACACATCTGTGATATCCCGTTGTTTAAATTCTACTGTTACTAACACACCTGTGATATCGTTGTTCAAATTCTACTGCTACTAACACACCTGTGATATCTTGTTGTCTAAAATCTACTGTTACTAACACACCTGTGATATCCCGTTGTTTAAAATCTACTGTTACTAACACACCTGTGATATCTCGTTTAAAATATACTGCTACTAACACACCAGTGATATCTCGTTTAAAATCTACTGTTACTAACACACCTGTGATATCTTCTCTAAAAATATACTGCTACTAACACACCTGTGATATCTCGTTGTTTAAAATCTACTGTTACTTACACACCTGTGATATCTCATTGTTTAAAATCTACTGTTACTTACACACCTGTGATATCCCGTTGTTTAAAATCTACTGTTACTAACACACCTGTGATATCCCGTTGTTTAAATTCTACTGTTACTAACACACCTGTGATATCGTTGTTCAAATTCTACTGCTACTAACACACCTGTGATATCTTGTTGCCTAAAATCTACTGTTACTAACACACCTGTGATATCCCGTTGTTTAAAATCTACTGTTACTAACACACCTGTGATATCCCGTTGTTTAAAATCTACTGTTACTAACACACCTGTGATATCGTTGTTCAAATTCTACTGCTACTAACACACCAGTGATATCTCGTTGTTTAAAATCTACTGTTACTAACACACCTGTGATATCTCGTTGTTGAAAATCTACTGTTACTAACACACCAGTGATATCTCGTTGTTTAAAATCTACTGTTACTTACACACCTGTGATATCTCGTTGTTTAAAATCTACTGTTACTTACACACCTGTGATATCTCCTTGTTTAAAATCTACTGTTACTTACACACCTGTGATATCTCGTTGTTTAAAATCTACTGTTACTTACACACCTGTGATATCTCTTTGTTTAAAATCTACTGTTACTAACACACCTGTGATATCTCGTTTAAAATATACTGCTACTAACACACCAGTGATATCTCGTTGTTTAAAATCTACTGTTACTAACACACCTGTGATATCTCGTTGTTTAAAATCTACTGTTACTAACACACCTGTGATATCTCGTTTAAAATATACTGCTACTAACACAAAATACTAACTTAAAATAATTATATATTAAATCATTAAACCCCACCTTCTCCCTTGAAACTAACCCTGTTCCAAAGTCCTTACCCCAGTTTTAGACTATTGACCTCTTCACATATTTACAAACTAAATATACAAAAATAAAACGAAGTAGTCGATCATATTCTATGACTGAGATGTATTGTCTGCTGTATGATATGTATAACATTGTATTGATATTCTTTGCTGTTGTCACATTTTGCTACTATGCTGTGTATTGATATGTTTCTATCTCACGGGCCTCCGGCCTACAGATATATTGAAAATAAATCTTACATGCTTATATAACTGATGCAATGTGAAGCTAATCTTCTAAAAGACAATTGAAATAGATCTATAACATAACAAAGAAAAAACCGTTTCCATTTCAAATTTATAATCAGTTTGACAATATAACATTACAATAATTTCATTTTCCAGGTAAATAATTAATGGGTTAACAAATAATATGAAGGAAGGTCAACAGAATATGAAAATATAAATAAATGTTCAGTCTCTGTATTAGTGGACTAAAAGTATATCAGAAATATATGCAAACAAAGGTCAGCCAACAATTGGAAATGTTTAAACACAGTGCAAACAGTAATCTTTCCAGAACCGCCATCTCTTAAGCTTTTAACCAGGCAATGTCGTTCGAACGTGCCTTAGTGTCGAACCCTGCAAAGCCTTGAATTATATAAAAAATCATAACAACCAGTATCAAATAAAATTTAAATACTTAACTGAATATAACAAATGTATAAAGGAGAAATGCACATTACTTTGCGGGTCAGACGGGAAATAATTTGCATATACACTGCTCTCAAACATTTCCTGCACACTTCAATTTCCCATTGCAATTAATGTATTTTCATATTTGTTTCACATGCAATACATCGAAAATGCTTTTTAACACAGCAATAACTTTCTGTAGAAGTATTTATAAATTTTTACTGAAATTATCTTATTTTCTATGTCAGATCAATCAGTTACACACACTTTGGTTTCATGTGTATGTTATACAGTATGTTTGTAATTATGTTGGTTCTATTAGATCTTAGAACATAGAATGTTGTATTTGTTGAATTGTATTTTAGTATGTAGAATGACGGACACATTGCCTTTTTCTAAATAAACTAATCTATCTATCTAATACGGGTGAACACTTTAGCAATAAAAAATTCTTCCTTGGGGGTAAAAATTATAGATTGTGTTAAGGCTAAAGAAAAGACTTTAAGACAATTGTAAACATTGAAATTTGAGTTTATACCAAGCATTACGTAGAGGTTAACAGAGTTCAAGAGTACTATACATTTACACAATACTAGCAGACACTGAAATATAGAATACAAAACCCACAACGACTCATCAATTGGAAATAATGTATATGCATATCATAACACAAAGCTACATGGCTTTATGAGCACTTAATAAATAGTCCAAATCAACATAGGAATAGCATTGAATTCATTCATTCATAATCCATTATCTTCCAATTTATACTATTATACTCCTGAAATGTATTCCATTCATTGCTGGAGTTTTTGCGACACTTCAACGTAACTTCAATCAACAAAAGAATTCCCAGTATTTAAATAGCCTTCAGCCTTTCTTGAGTTGAATGCTTAACCAAGTCTATCTGTATACACAATGTATATACTTAACATCATTAAAAACGCAACTGTTTTAATTAGGCTTCATTTTGTATGTGGTGTTACAAGCTACCAACTGTTATCAATGTTCAAAATATTGTTATAAGGTATTGAAAGTATGGACCAAGAATTCATACTTCATGGTTGAATTAGTTTAGGAAACTATGTTAGTGAATTAATATGGAATTATTTCATGTTTTGAAGCAGACAATTTTTGGTTGCGTTTTTAATGGCTATAAGTATAAAGTTTTACTTTCACTTCTTGATTTATGAAATAACTCCACTAAGTTAGTGTGACACATCTCTCTCGTTACAATGACTACAAAAACACACATAGCACTTTTTTATGTCTGTTCAACAGATACACAGAACTTTAATCACAGCAATCGTATCATTGTTTCTCACGATTCAAAGCTTCAATAAATTCTTCCAGTTTTTCTTGGATCTGTCTAACTTTTTCTGTAAAAAGAACAAAAAACAACTAAATTAATAACTAAATGATTATTTAAATGTTAATTTGAACTTCTTTTTTTACAGCAATTGCAGGGAGGCTACAAAAAGGGGGAGGGGGAGGGAAATGAGGGAAGGGGTGGAAAGGGAAGGGGAGGGAAGGAAAGGGAAGAGGGGGAATGGGGGGAAGGGACAGAAGACAGGGAAGACGTCCTGTCTGTGTTGTCCAGACCAGTCTGTCGTGTCCTGTCTGTCCAGTCCAGTCTGTCACGTCCTCCCTGTCCAGTCTGTCACGTCCTGTCTGTCAAGTCTGTCCAGTCCGTCACGTCCAGTCCGTAAGTCCTGTCTGTCCAGTCTGTCACATCCTGTCTGTCCAGTCCTGTCTGTTGTGTTGTGTCTGTCCAGTCCTGTCTGTTGTGTCGTGTCTGTCCAGTCTGTCACGTCCTGTCTGTTGTGTCGTGTCTGTCCAGTCCTGTCTGTTGTGTCGTGTCTGTCCAGTCCTGTCTGTTGTGTCGTGTCTGTCCAGTCCGTCACGTCCTGTCTGTTGTGTCGTGTCTGTCCAGTCCTGTCTGTTGTGTCGTGTCTGTCCAGTCCGTCACGTCCCTTCTGTCCAGTCCGTCACTTCCTGTCTGTCCAGTCCTGTCTGTTGTGTCGTGTCTGTCCAGTCCTGTCTGTTGTGTCATGTCTGTCCAGTCGTGTCTGTTGTGTCGTGTCTGTCCAGACGTGTCTGTTGTGTCGTGTCTGTCCAGTCCTGTCTGTTGTGTCGTGTCTGTCCAGTCGTGTCTGTTGTGTCGTGTCTGTCCAGTCCTGTCTGTTGTGTCGTGTCTGTCCAGTCCTGTCTGTTGTGTCGTGTCTGTCCAGTCGTGTCTGTTGTGTCGTGTCTGTCCAGTCCTGTCTGTTGTGTCGTGTCCGTCCAGTCCTGTCTGTTGTGTCGTGTCTGTCCAGTCCGTCACGTCCTGTCTGTCCAGTCCTGTCTGTTGTGTCGTGTCTGTCCAGTCCGTCACGTCCTGTCTGTCCAGTCCTGTCTGTCCAGTCCTGTCTGTTGTGTCGTGTCTGTCCAGTCCGTCACGTCCCTTCTGTCCAGTCCGTCACGTCCTGTCTGTCCTGTCTGTAATATCCTGTCCTGTTTGTCTGGTCTGTCGGTCGTAAAACATAATAAAATTGACTAAATAACAAAATCCTGGAAATTTTAGGCCCCCTAATTACATACTTACTGATTGTTTAAATAGTTTGGTGCATTATCTCCCTTTATAAAAAGTTAATTTTTTCCAATTATATTATTTTTCCATAGAAAATGTGTTTTATTGTTAACAAGTAGAATTAAATAATCAAAAAAGAGCCATAACTCCTCTAAAAATTGGTGAATTGTAACCTTTATAAAACTTGACATGTATTTTATTATCCTTTATGTATGTGCCAAATACGAATTGAATCCACCCATCCTTTCAAGAGGTATTGATTGCAACCAATTTTGCATTGACGGACGGAAAGACGGACAGACTGACAGGGGTATCATTTAATGCCCCTACACCATTCTTCTAATGACGGGGGGCATAAAAAAGCTTCAACTAGTACCACTCCTTTCAGAGAGCGTGCTTGAAAACCAACAATATATGATTAAAGTTTGGAGCTTTAAAAACCTATGTTTGACCTGACTAAACTTGAATATTGTAGTATTTAGCACCAAACAAAACTTTACAGACAATTAAACAACAACTTACTGAGTTCTTCGGCTAATTCTACAGGTCGTCCCGTTATTAATGTTTTCAGTTTATCTCTATCTTCAGAAAAGTCATCCAAGACGTCCTTAATTATTCTTTCCAAACGTCGAGCTGTAATTGAAGCAAGAACATTACACTACCATCTCAACTAAGTCATTATAATTAGGTCATAATATATACTCAACACCATTAAATACGCAACTAAAATTGTTTGCGTCAACTGTCAACATTATAAAGAAATAATTATATTTTAACTATCAAACATAATTTCCTAAACTTAATCATGTATGAAATATGAATACTAGGGCAATAGTTTGATTTCTTTTTGATGAATGATTTACACATTTGTAACAATAAAACACGTTTAACGCTTGGAACAAAATGAAGGTTAAGTGAAATAGTTGCGTTTTTAATGGAGTTACGTATATATTGGTACAGCAAGTTACATTGCAAAATTTCTTCATACTGTCTCTCTGATAACACCACATGATTAAATAAATGGATTTTGAGCGAATTGTTTTGAAATAATACATGTTCAGCCAGCTTTTACCTACCTTCATCTTTGACTTGCTGACGTAAAGCATTACTCGTTACTCCTAACATTTTCTGTAGTCGAGAAAACAGGACGATTTCATGACAGTTCATCTGCAAAAAAACCACACAACATTCAACGTTGAGCAAATTGTGAAAATCTTCAATACAACTTGCCAAGGAAAAGAAGTTAGATAAGCTTACAAGAACAGAAGCAGGCACTTGGGGGGGGGCACTTGGGGGGGGGGTTGTATTATTACCAGACCTTATACTTTATAAGAAAATAGGCTAAATGCAACAGGGGTGTCACTAATTCTTGAAGTAGCAGTGACATCACCCACATTAGGCAGGATATGGGGGGGTATTCATCCTAAAAGTATTATCATTCATGCAAGAAAAGTAGCAGGGTGATGACACTTAAGTTACTGGGTAATTTTACTGGCTCCTGGCTCTTATTGACACCCCTGTGTAATATTTAACAGGGCTGGCTCCTGGCTCTTATTGACACCCCTGTGTAATATTTAACAGGGCTGGCTCCTGGCTCTTATTGAAAGCCAGTGTAATATTTAAGTTTCTCAAACATAATTAATTAATACACTTGCTCCATCATTGTGTATCTAAAACTGACTAATACATTTCACTGTATTCATCAAGCATGGTTTATTTGGCTAGCGTTCAGTCATATTTCAGAAAATAATTTAACTTAACCCAATATTGACCAATAAAAGTGATCTTTACAAACTGAATTAAATCAGCAGTGAAATGATTGGTCAAAAATGTTCATTAACTCGTCAAACTACCAATGAAATGGCTGAATATACAATATACAACTGAAAATAACAAATTAAACAATAAGCATTGTGATTAGTCCAGAACTTTTCATACAATATTGTTTGTTTGTTTCATCGGGTTTAACGCCGTTTCTCAACGATATTTCAGTTATATACGGCGGCCGGTTCACCTAACCAGTTTTTCCTGGACTGAATTCTTACCAGTACTAACTTACCCTTCCACAAGGAGCCGGCAACTTCTCCACATGTGGAGGAAAATCGACATTTTTGTCAAATTTTCATGGAAGGGTATGACCTGCCGCGACCGGGAAACGAACCCAGATCGCCGGGTTACAAATCCAGCGCACTAACCACTGGACCACGGCTCATACAATATTGAGTTGACCAATGAAATGGTTGAATTTTACAAAAATGAAATACAAAATCTGAACAAATACATGTATAACCAAGGGAGATGATAGTATTGGAATGGAACGGTCATGAAGAATGAAGACGACTTACCCCAGAATTTGGTATGTCATTCTGATAGAGGTAAAACCCTTTCCTACATTCATTGCACTGTTGTAAACTCTTCTGTATAAACTTCTGTCTATACACATGATACCAGGTTTGTTTAATCTATGAGAGAAAATGAAAACAACACATAACATACTTATAAGGTGATAAATGTACAGGTACGAAGTAAATAGTCCACAATATGTACAGTTATATTATGTTACAGTCAGTAAAACTACACACAACTTACTTTGTATAGATATACAACAGGAGATTGTCACAAGTTATTTCCCTTTATTTCATATATCGAGTTCTCTCCCTTTGCCCCTTCTAATGTTTGTATATATATACAGTGGAACCTCCTACGGGACCGGTTGAAAATTCCGGTTTACAGAGGTTTCTGGTTTGTAGAGGGTTTTGTCATTTTGATGCTATTTCATACTCTTACCTAGGTTCAGGTCATTATTTCATTGAATACTTGTACATCTTTCAATTTTACATTGTGACCACATAATATTTCTTTATTTTAGAAGAAAATGAACACAGTTTTAACAAACATGTATGCCTTTACTTTAAAATTTACAAGCAAACTAAATGAAATTCATATCTTTTGCTTCGTGACGCACATGAAATAAATGTTTTTTTATGAAAAGAAAGACTCGTAAAAGTAATAATTACTGTTTTTTGACAACATTGTTTATGTTTTCACATGAGATCGTATGTTTGGAACAAGCTATTTCAAAATCAATATTTCCATCTGTGATCTTTTATAATTACCCATTTAAGACTATTTGATAAAAATCCGATCATAAACATAATCAACAGATTAAAAGTCAATAAGTAGTAATTGCCATCGGCATTAATCAGACCAGACGTCAGTAACAATAAGTGATTTTCACACCTGTGTAATAAAAACCTGCACCGTATTTCAATGTAAATCAACATGTCAAACTGTTAAAAATACACGAAGTGTCAGCATAATGCAAGTATTTTCATGATGACACGCACAGCCGAAAGTCTTTCCGGTTTTCGGAGGTGAAATTATATAGAAATGGAACCAAATTTAGTTGAATTTTTGTCCGGTTTCCGGATTTTAGAGTTCCTGTTTCAGAGTGTTTTATACAATAAAAATAGAAGAAGAAAATTCGGGACCACAAAAATGTCCATTTTCGGGAGTATTCCGGTTTTAAAGGGTCCGGTTTGAGGAGGTTCCACTGTACTACACAAATAACTAAGAGGCAAAGGGAGAGAACTCAAGATGGGATATAAAGGGAAAGAACCCACAACAATCTCCTGTGAGTTATACTATCCGGCCAACTTGTAAAAATTGTTATGTTAATTACTTCACTAGAAGACAAAGAGTGCTCTTTAAAAATCAAGTTTTTAACACAAATGTACATTGATTCTTGAACAAATCATCAGGATCCAAATGGGAATATTTTGTACACAACACAACAATTCTATAAATCAAAATTTAGCCACCAAGACATAGAGACAGTGCTTTGTATGTGATGTCATGTTGTGTCATGGGACCAGGGAGCACTCAAATGTTTTATAATATCAGAGAAAACTTACAAATTCAGGGTCCACCTCCGTCCCCTTAGACTGCAATGTTTGTTTCACTGTTGTTAATTCATCTTGTGATAATGTTGGTCTATGTTTCTATAAAAATAATCGAATCACATTTTTAAAAGAAATCATATTAATCGGATTGATGTACAGATCCAAGTCTGAAATAAAAACATTGATCACACATGATGAGAACATGCCTAATTCAAAAACAAGAGGGCCATCATGGCCCTTATATCGCTCACCTGAATACACGGCACATTTTTTTACCGAACGTAATAATTTAAGCAATCTGAAGAGGACAACTAGACAATGCTTAAAACCAAATATCAAAGCTTATGGTTTTTGCACAAGAAGATTTTCAAAGTTTTCACTTCTAAAATCTATTTTTAGCTCCTGTGACCTACTAATGCAGCAGACCGGAACTATTTATGCAACTTTGAAAGAGGTCCACCCAAGGATCATTCCTGTGAAGTTTGGACAAAATCCATTCAGTAGTATAGGAGATGTTGTTTAAAGAAAATGTTGATGCACGACCCATGACGATGGACATTCATCGATCCTAAAAGCCACCATGAACAGGCCTTTTTCTTAAGTTCCCACAGGTTAGACTATCTGACCCATTCCCAAAGTCAAATAGATGGGTTTTTTCCCAATCAGAAAAAAAATCCCAATCAGAAGCACCTACGAAAAATCGTCTACTGGAACAAAACCTGGTATATCTTTAAAGCTCTTTGAATAACTCTGGCCATTATTGTCCTCTGGCCATTATTGTCCCTTGTGCCATTAATGTTTGCGGACATTTTATGTGTCTTTTAGACAGTTGATATAAGAAATGTTATAAGAATGCCTGTTTTTCTAAAATTTTGATATAAAAAGCCTGTTCTTGTAACTATGAAAATTTCCCAAAAATGCAGTTGGAGCGATTACATTTTTTACCAAATTGACAAATTTCATGACGCCTATTTTCCCAATATATCTAGGGTATTTTTCCCAAAATGGACAGAAAAAGGCCTGATGAAAACAGGCACCTGACACTGTCCCCATGAGTTCAAATCCTAAGAGTGATTATACAAAGTAGCGAAAACAGGATTTAAGTTTAATTCAGAATTCATAAGCCATAACTACAGCGGGATCTCGTTTGTTCAACAACCTTCTATCTGAATAATTGGTATTGACCGTTCAATAAATATCAGGTCCCGGATGTATCTTTTTTATGCATGTCGAATTGAAATGGGCTATTCGAAACTATGTATTATTCGAAATAAAATGATGACCTTGAATGAAGGAGGACCAACTGTAGTCATTTTATTTACAAAATTAAGACTGAAACTCAGATTTAGATTTTAAAATTGTCAAAGTTATATTTACAAGTCTTCCCTTTTCTTTAAATCCAAATAAATGAAATATGGTCAGAATAATTGTTGTTACCCACTCTATACTTTTGCTGATTTGTATTAAAATCTGTGCTGCAATAACAATATTGGAGCAAAAAGAACATTATACATTTAAAAGTTTCAGACTAACAATGTTCGTGAATAAGGCCCCGGATCTACAGACTATGGTAGATACATCTAGCGGTTGCAGAGGTTATTACTCTACAGTGGTTAAATTGGAAGTGAATCTTAACTATTGGAAAATTGAAAATGTTATTTTAGAGAGATTGTTGCTGAGGAGAGGACATGTTTGGAGAGGTTATATATTACCAATGAAATGCACAATGACACTGACACGTTTAACAAACAAGGTAAACCAGTGATTATCTCTGATTTCTAAGAAGATGAAACAAAACATTCACTAACATTTTGTGGTTTGACGAGTCTCTCCAGCTCGTGTTTTACAGCTAATCTATTCTTGTGTTCAGGCGTACGGTATGACCAGTGTCTGTACTGCTCCCAAACACCCGGCCCCGTCAGTTCATGTAATATACTCTCATCTGTAATGTAATCATATATTTCTATAGCTTTTATTTGTAATTACAACACATTTTTGTTAAACAAGAAATATCTTGTAAAAAGATGATCGGCACAATTTGAAAGTTTCATATTAAGATTTGTTGGGCAACAGAAAAAAGTGCTGAGTGTTACAATCGCTGGTTCCTCCAGATCCAAAATGGATTTCGGTTAATTCACCGTAATGCAGTGGATTTCGGTAAAGTAACGTACCCTTTATCGATTTATTGACCAATCCATGTCAAGGCTACAAACGTTCGGTTGAAGAGAAATTGCCTTGGTGTGTAATCCATCAAGTCTCGTTTTATTACAATGATATGGTGGGCAAGTCTCCAATAATCGAATGACACCTCAGGAGAATATTGTTATAATATTAATGAGTAATTAGTTAACAAGATTTAAATTACTTTTATCGAACTGCTCTTTCAAAGTTTCCTCCATAAATTGTACAGCACGGTCCCACTGTGCCTTCTCATGAACAAGTCTGTCTTCCAGTGCATTCCTTTGCATAACTCTCTGGAATTAGAATCAAAATCAGACAATAAATTATTGACATGGAAAATATAGGTAATTTTACCCCACTACCAATGTTACAAGTAGTTTGTATGCAAAAGTTATTTAACCAAGTACTTATAAATCAGTACAAACTCAATGCAAATCAATCAAAAAGATGGAGAGATATTCACTATATAAATATACTCGGCACATTTAGAAATGCACAATCAATATTTTCTCAAGTTTCATTAACTTAAATAGGAATACAAGAAATGGACATTACACAATAATATTTTATGTTCATGCAACATGTATGCTATCTCCCAGTACAACCAACAGGCATTTTCATATAAATAGAGTTTCAAAATGCAGTAAAATGACATTTCTCAGGAGAAAAACCATGCTTTTTTTAAATGTACTGAGTATAATTATAACAACATCACATGTATATGTATGTCTTCTTATGACTGTGTTTTGGTAAGACTAAATAAAACTCAACACAATAACAGAATTATTGATGAACACGACTTACAAGACTTTCTAAAGCTTTCTCCTCCCAGCGATGTGAAGATTTGCAGGAGTTGATCACATCCAACTTGAGCCGTCGAAACAGCTCGTCGTGCTCGCTTGTCTTTTTCTTATCTGACTCGGCAAGTCTGGCAAATTCTTGGTGCAGGACGTCCCATCCAACCTAATGAAGAAGGATTTAATGTACATTTAACCTCAATAATAAGACCACCTCAAACTTAAGAACACAAGTTTAAAGTCCATTTTCACTGTTTTGCCCTTTATTCAACCTCAATATTAAGACCACCCCAATAAGACCAGTTTTCAATGGTCCCAATGGTGGTCTTACTATTGAGGTTTTACTGTAATAAATGCATGGAAATAATAAGAAAGAGAAGCAGGGCAGACAGATACAGATGATTGTCTGTCTAGAACATTACCATAAATGTTGGATATGGATTTCATAACCTACATTGCAATTCTTATTCAGTTTTGATGGCAATGGGACTTGTATCCCCTAAGAAGCCAAGCTAACCGCAAACTTTAGCAACTGTGCAGACAATGACAATAGCTCGTGGAAGTTTTCAAATCAGTTGAGTAAAAAACTAAAGTGGTATCAGCAGTTGGAAAAACTTGTGATAATTTATGGGTTTAAAGTTCTGTTCAAAGTCATCCAATTAATATCCATTCCTCCTCTTACCAAAAGGAATAAAGGGAGGTAACTCACCTCAACACTTTTATTTGGTAATGCGTTATTGGCCCACTCTGAGAGCTTGATATCCACAATAGTGTTATACTCCCTGAAATAGACACATTGACGTATATATATATACGAGTGCAATCTATGACTTTACCCAGCAGGACAAGTAAAATTAGATTTTCTCAAAATTGTTCAGTTCAAACTTTATTAAATCTATTTTACATCGACTGTGAAACAGGTTCTTACAACTTATACTAATAACTCCCGATGACACAATTGTCAATGGTGATCGTAAAATCAAAACTTAGACCAAGCCAATAATTAGTGAATATTCACTAACTATTGGATATAATATACATGTACAACAGAATCAAGTGATGTGACCATTTGGACAACCAATTTATGATATTGATGCCACACACAGATTTCTCATACAGTAAATAATACATTTCAAATGACTAGCTTCAAGCTTAAGTCAATACTTAATGGACCATCTAGACATTGATTCATGAATCATGAATATTGATACTTATACATAAATTTATGGGGTAAGAACACCAACCCAACACTGTCAGCATTTGCAGCTGGTAGATAGATATTCTCAAACACATGTGTAGCCGTTTTCTCCCATAACTTCTTGTGGAACAGTTGCTCCCTGAAATAAACAGGCAAACAAAATTAATTTTGAATCAAATATCATGTACACTAATCAAGTGAATTATGTGAATTACAGTCTTTTATAGATAGTTCCCACATTAACAATATTTACCTCCCTTGTTCTGAAATGTCAGTCATATTGATAGGCAAATTTTATAGGGAATAATGTAAACGATGATAAACTTATCAGATATAAAAATAATAACTTATTCATTATGCTCATGTGGACAGTTGGCTCAGTAAATTAAAGAAAAAGTTGTTGTCACATGCAAATTCTCTTAGTATTTTCTCAATTATCGCATATTTAGGAATTATTCTTATAAGGGCTTATCTGTTTTGCCTATCAAAATGGCTGACTATTCAGAACAAGGGAGGTAAACATTGTAGATGAAACTACTATTCAGAACAAGGGAGGTAAACATTGTAGATGAAACTATCAATAGGTTGATATTGTAAAGAAATATGGAATAACTTCCTCCGACAAATAAAATAACGGATACATGACATAACTCAATCAAACCAATAAACAGCCCAATTTTTAACTGATCAATTCCCTTTCTTGTTACTATGCTCGGTAAACCTTGTTACTATGCTTGGTAAACTTAAAAATGCACATTTTTGTACCTGTGATGTGTCTTTTCAATGTCATTTTAGTATGTTTTAAAACTCATTTTGATATAAAAATACTCGCTAATTGAAAGAAAATTTATCATTGTGTATAATAAAATACTATAATGTTAAGTTCTCATTTTGCATCCCTAGTAAGTTCATGAAATTTGAGTAATCTTACATTTTGCATTTATATATATTGAGTATATTTTGAAGTGTATTATTTAATGACTGTTTTTAAGAAATAATTTCAAATTCTGAAGATGTGTTAGAGGATTTTTAGTTTTCTATAAAAGGATACAAGAGAGAGGCTGTGTATGTTACAACTTTTTGGTTCAATGATGAAGATTATTTTAGCGAGTTAAATTTCTAAGTAGAGTTAAGGTGAAAGCTTTGCCTTTCACTTCCAAACATGGCCATAACAACAACACTTACCATTCCTTCGGAGACACGGCTCCTAAACTTATGACCTCATCCAAAATTTCACCTTTCGCTCTGTCAAATAACTCATCCTGAAATGATAATACATTTTGTAATTATTATTAGAAATGAACTTTAAAATGGAGAAGAGAATTTATCAAACCCAAAATGTGATGTCACTATTTGCGAGCAAGAAACACTATTTACTTCATATGGTCACTTCATTTTCATATTGCTATATGGGGCAAATATTGCTTACTGTCAGTACGTGGCAACGTCACATGTGACGTTTTCTGGAAACAACATCATATAAAGAATAGGTTTGAAATCATACAGCGACGCTCATACACTTTTGGGATACTGGTCATGAAAGACCTGGTCTAGGTATCACAATGATGCATGTTCTGAGTAGACTTCCAACAAAAACCACAGTAAACAAACAAAGTAAAACTTAACCATATTATATCAATTATACATTTCATGCCAGTTTGGTGTAGATTTCTAACAAAAAACATTTTAACTACATGTACATTTACAAGTTAGACAATGTCCATCCACCCTGCCATCCTCTATAACACAGGTAGTATTATATATCCCATCAAAGATATACAAAAACATGTTTAGTCAATCATTTAACAGGTAGTATGGTTGAATGAAAGTGCCAAGTCAAGAATAACAATCACAACTATATCCCATAACTTACCCTGTCCAGTTCACGTAACCGTGGGAACGTGTTTTTCCATTCCGTCTCAAGGTTATATCTGGTTGCTTTACAAAGAAAAAGACAGATAATGTAGTTACTAACAATCCAGTCAAACAAACAGAAAAACTTGTAGTCAAAAATTAATCAAAAAAGAAAAACTATATCACATAAGTAAGTAAGTAAGTAAGTAAATCTTTTATTATATGACATGTGTATAGACATCTCAGTATAAACATAAATACAAAAAGTATACACACACCCGGCCCTTACAAGTCACCTTATAAATATAATTTCTTAATCACCAATCATTTATATTAATAACTGTAAAAATAAATAAACAAATATTTAATAGTATTAAAACAATATAAATACAATTTTTAGTTAATGCACATACATTTTAAGAGTACATAATTTTTCGTCTGGTCATATAGGCTTGTACAAGAAATTTTGCTAAGAGTCTTGGCTGGGTTAACATGATATGATTTAAACGTAGTTCAACTGGTAAGAAAATAAGTGTACTAAATAATTTATTAAACTTATACTGTCTCAAATTTCGGTAAAGTTCACAATCAAACAAGAAATGTATTTCATTTGCTACAGAGTTATTATTACAATATCGACCTGTCTCTATTCTTAAAGATAAAATGTCAGTTCTGAAATGACTAAGGATTGAACGTTCATTTCTTGGTAGGTTGATCACATAAGTATTTACTGGAAAAATGTTAACACTGAAACGTATGTACAAAGATCATCATAATGTAAGAGCGATGAAGGAACTATGAAGACTCGGAAGTTTTGTCCCTTAATGACAAACTGTGTCACGTTTCTTGTTCCAGGAAATAAGAAGCAAGCATTTGTTATTGGCATGTGAATGATATTTTGTCAGAGTGAGCAGTGGTCAGAAACCTTGGATAAAAAGGTAATGTAGACTGGATTTTAGGAGCAACGACCAATTTTCGGTCATACAGATGCAGCGTGTGCTTGTATCAGATATAGTGCAGCCACATTATACCTCTAAGCCTCAGATATGATACATGACACCACAGCCAGCAGGGTAAGAGCCTGTAAAATTACCAAGTAACTTAAGAATCATCACCTGGCTACTTTTCTTGTATAAATGATCACCTAATTTTCTTGATTTTCCTGCTACATCAAGAATAAGTGACACTCCTAACCCAGTCACTGACCTGAACCAACCTGACCAAACAATACCCTAATAATGTCAAGCGTAGGCAAGGGAGCTAACTGTACCATGTCCACATATCCAACGAAACACTGATCACACAACCAGCAGGCTGCTCAACCTTACATCACAACTTCATGTTATCTGACTTGTTAGTAGGTCATGACTGGTTATCACAAACACAACCACAAAGCTGGTTCCAGAAAGTAACTGGTTGATTTTATAAATTGACCTAATTTATTGTCATGTTACCTTTGAAAGCATCAGTTTGTTGTTCTATATTTTCTTTCACCATTTTCCAGAACAATTGTGACACAGCATTACTTAAGTTTGTAGTTCCTGTCTGAGTCACTCTTAATGCGCCTTGTCTGTAAAACAACAATTTACAACATCCTTACTTGCCAACTTCAACAATTTCTATTTTACATTTAATTATTTTATTTAGCGCATTTAATGCATTACATTACATAGTAACTCAATTTACAAGTAAAAGAAATACCAAACTACATTGTACACATTTCTTACCATGAATTACCTATCTGACTTTTAAACTTGGTGTAAACTGATGGTACAAGTATGACAACACACATACCTATGTCCATCTCTCCCCAGTCAATGTGTGAGTCAATACATATTACAGGCTGTCAACTCACCTCTTTTCAAAAAAGTTTGAAAAAGTAGAGCAAAGTAGGGATTTTATTGCCTAAAAGCAGGAATAGTAGGTAAGATACCTTACCTTTGGAATACCAAAAATGGTAAAAATTCACCACACTGTTCATTCTCCATGATTAGACCTCCATGCTTCATGCAGGTGAAATAAATATTTTGAGTTAACGTCTCGGATTTGAAAAAAGGTAGGGTTAGTAGAGCTCTTTCAAGAAAAAGCAGGGTAAGAGTAGGGAGCAAGGTAAACAAGTTGGGAAATATAGGAAAAGTAGGGTCCACTTGACAGCCTGCGTATTACAGCACATTCATTAGAAGAAAGTAAAGGGTTCCCACATATCAATTCTCATTTTAGCAGTTCTCAAGTTAATAGTATAACATTACACAGTTCAACATGAGGTATTCTGTAAGATACATTATCAATCTGAAACATCAATTTCACAAATAACAGAAGTATATATTAGACCAAAATAAATAAGAAAAGATTCTTACTTCAGAAATTGTGAGTTTTTGAAGTATTCTTCTTCATATTCTCTTATACTTTCAATACTATCGTTCGAATTGCCTGAAAAAAAAATAATGGATTCCAGTCAGTTTCAAAAAGAAAAAACAGCATTCATGATAATCATTCATGTAAAATAAAAAACAATCAATTGATTACTTATGTGTAAAGTAATTAAAAATAATTTAATCAAGTTTGTAATTTTGACTACATTTTATACCCTTAACTGAGGAGACCTGCTCTTGTTTCTATTCATGATGAGAAGAATATCTCACATACACACCATAAAATGTATAACTGATAAAATGTAAGTTCCCGAGATGAGATCATTGTAAGTTCCTGAGATGAGATCAATGTAAGTTACCCACATGAGATCAATGTAAGTACCCACATGAGATCAATGTAAGTTCCCGACATGAGATAAATGTAAGTTACCCACATGAGATCAATGTAAGTTACCCACATGAGATCAATGTAAGTTACCGACATGAGATCAATGTAAGTTACCCACATGAGATCAATGTAAGTTACCGACATGAGATCAATGTAAGTTACCCACATGAGATCAATGTAAGTTACCCACATGAGATCAATGTAAGTTCCCGAGATGAGATAAATGTAAGTTCCCGACATGAGATCAATGTAAGTTCCCGAGATGAGATAAATGTAAGTTCCCGACATGAGATCAATGTAAGTTCCCGACATGAGATCAATGTAAGTTCCCGAGATGAGGTAAATGTAAGTTACCCACATGAGATCAATGTAAGTTCCCGAGATGAGATAAATGTAAGTTCCCGACATGAGATCAATGTAAGTTACCCACATGAGATCAATGTAAGTTCCCGACATGAGATAAATGCAAGTTCCCGACATGAGATCAATGTAAGTTACCCACATGAGATCAATGTAAGTTCCCGAGATGAGATAAATGTAAGTTCCCGAGATGAGATAAATGTAAGTTACCCACATGAGATCAATGTAAGTTACCCACATGAGATCAATGTAAGTTCCCGAGATGAGATAAATGTAAGTTCCCGAGATGAGATCAATGTAAGTTACCCACATGAGATCAATGTAAGTTACCCACATGAGATCAATGTAAGTTACCCACATGAGATCAATGTAAGTTCCCGAGATGAGATCAATGTAAGTTACCCACATGAGATCAATGTAAGTTACCCACATGAGATCAATGTAAGTTCCCGACATGAGATCAATGTAAGTTACCCACATGAGATCAATGTAAGTTACCCACATGAGATCAATGTAAGTTACCCACATGAGATCAATGCAAGATCCCGAGATGAGATAAATGTAAGTTCCCGAGGTGAGATAAATGTAAGTTCTCAACATGAGATCAATGCAAGATCCCAAGATGAGATCAATGTCAGATCCCCACATGAGATCAATGTAAGTTCCCGAGATGAGATCAATGTAAATTTCTAAATTTCAGGAAAGTCCCAAAAACACCAGATTATTAATGAAACGAAGGTAACTCTATTTACAACACAGCACACCTGTTACATCCGGGCCACTGACAAGCGATATTTTCCGCTGTATTCCGACCCCGAACGAACGGGTTGCATTTATATAGGTCGTTTCTGTCACAATTCCCCCCCCCCCCCCCCCCCGAAAATCACAATGGATTTACACGAATTGGAAAAATTTCCCCCAGGGACTTTCAAAAACCCGAAATCCGGAAAACTTTCACCCCTGACCTTTTTAGAAGGCAAATCGGGTGTTTGCATCAAGAAAAGTGGGATGGAGACTAAAAGCAGAATAATTTTTTTGCAATTTTGTTACTATATCTATAACCATATCATAATATAACTGTTATAGAAATAGTCTGCAAATTAGCACGTGATCTGGGGGGTCATTCCTATAAATAAGTTGCCAATTAACGATTTTTTTGCCAAATATCATCTCTGAATACAATACAAATGTGTGAAACTTTAATAAAAGGGAAGGTCATGACGTATTTTGATCAGTGTCGCTAAGTGCTTTATTCCATGGAGGGCATCTATGTAACCCAGAAAATAGGGTATGCACTTATTTCAGACTGTTATCCCAATTTCTTGTGAACAGATTGACATGTAATTTCAGTGAACCAGTTGGGAATGAACTAAAAAATACCCCATAACCAAAATTTCGATGTTCACTTTGAAGATGGGGAGATCGCGACTCTTGGCCAGGAAAGTGTGATGTGGCCTGTCAAATCCGGGAGCCTCCAGCTGTTCACAAGTATGCCAGAAACATCTGACTTCAAAGATTTGCTAACTTTTGGACTCGCCGAAAGTTTCTAATCAACATCCTAAATTATCCTAATAATTACAAAATGAAATCATGAAGGATACAATACCTTTTCCAGTAACTACAGCAAAATATCCCAAAGCTTTCATCTGGAACAGATCTCCCTCCAACAACATCTTTATCTGCAATGTTGTTACATTTATAATCTACGAGCAAAATAGCTGACAACTAAACTGGAATGCTCTAATAATTGGTCACCTTATGTTAAAGCTATAAAGAATTCGTTTTCATTAAAACAGTTACTAATTGATATATATGCCATCATACATTTAACTATTTGTATTTTAAAGGTTGTGGTAACGGTCAGTGTGAATTTAGGCACATTTCATTGGTGCTTAAATATAATATAGTTGATACAGAAACATCACAGTGACCAATCAGAAACATATTTTGAGTTTAAATGTTGTAATC
This sequence comes from Mactromeris polynyma, assembly GCA_032209605.1. Classification (NCBI taxonomy): domain Eukaryota; kingdom Metazoa; phylum Mollusca; class Bivalvia; order Venerida; family Mactridae; genus Mactromeris; species Mactromeris polynyma. The sequence goes on along the minus strand of JASFXZ010000026.1, from coordinate 9,368,539 downwards.
TTCATATAAACTTTTTAAGTCACTAAAACTCTGGCCTCTTGTGCGCAATGAATCAGTTTTCAGGATAAAGATCACACATAGTTTCTTTCTAACTTTCATATATTTGCTACACAAAGCTGTTTTTTTAACATAATGTGAAAGATAAGAACATTAATGATTTAAAATTCTGATCTCGTGTTTATTTACAAAAAGATAGTACTTAACAAGAGATGTTTGTAAAACTTGACCTTTGACCCTGTGACCCCAAAATCAATAGGATTCCTCTGCTACCTAAGGTGAATGTGTGGACCAAGTTTGAGGATGATAGGTCAAGGGGTTCTTGAGTTATTAATCGGAAACGAGAAGGTTACGGACCGACCGACGGACATACCGCCCGACTGACATGTGCAAACCAATATGCCCTCTCTTCTTCGAGATAATAATAAGTTATTACTTATTCATTTTAAAACACATATACTGTACAAACACTTACTCTGCTTGGATTATAGTTATTACTTTCTGCTAGATCAATTTTGGTTAACACGACGTATGTACGTTTTCCAGTTGGATCAATCTGGTTCACTATATCTGTTACATTGCTTCTTTCTGCATCAATAGAACCGTCTGCAATAACAACAACAGTCTCATTTATTTAATTGATGGTGTGGCGAAGGGATTAAGAGTTTTTCAACAGTATTTGAGTAATATACAAAGGTAGATACAGCCAGAATTCCTTCATTTCCTACCAGTACTGACTTGTTTTGTCCACATGCAACAAATAACTTCCCCACTAACCACTTTAGATGTATTAACTTGTATCAATTGAACAAGCACCTTGCATAAGGCATAAACTGGGCTAGGGACTATAAAAGTTACTCAAAACCTAAAAATTACTCTGCCGAGTGTGGTAATTTGAGTGATGGCTTTCAATGCTAAACAAAGGCCAAGTATTCTTTGTAATTCACTTTCTTTGTGATTTGAGTGTCAATCTGAGATTTGAAAGTAATAACTATAAATAGCTAAAAATAATTTGAACAATCTTGGTAGAGGGTCGCCCAAGGAACATTTGAGTAAAGTTATATCAATATTGGGCAAGTAGTTTTTGAAAAGAATATTTTTGAAGTTTCCTCTATATAATATACACAAAAAGTGGCTTTGCTCCCTGGCACATGTTTTTTGACAAATCTAAATAATTTGAACAATCTTGGTAGAGGGTCATCCAAGACCATAGCAACCAGAGTTCTGCGTGGAATGGAATTCTTGGAATAATTTTGAAAGGGAACCACATAAGGATTATTTCCGTGAACTTTGGTCAAAGTTGGCCAAGTGTGGATGGACAGATGTACAAATGAACAAACAGACGGACAACAGACAGTGAGCATTCAAAATGGCTCATCCTGAGCTATTGCTCAGATGAGCTTAAAATATGCAGTTATATATATAATATCCAGCATTATGCCCCTGGTGAAGTTAAGTATATGATTAAATTACCTTGTATACAGAGAATGATAGCATTAGGGTTTTCCATGTAACTTTTAACCAACTTCTTAATTCCTTCCTTGGTGTTTTGTGCCATTGCTGTAGTTTCTGTCTGTAAAAATAGAATGGTTTTTATTCAATACTTTACAACCAATTAATTAAAAATGTTCAGGTAACCTGAAACCTTATTGCTAACCAATGAGTTCTTCGCAATCAGTAGAGTTAAATACCTGTATCATAGGATATACATTGTATATACACTAGCCTTAAAACATAGTACTGAAATGTGTTCTGAATAGACAGGAATGATAATGCACCAATATATCAAATTGTTTCAACTTTCTTCCTTTAGGTAATAATTGACAGGTCTACACTAGTAGAACTTCATTTAATATCAAATAGTTCATCAAACGTTTCGGACCAACTGACATGTCAAGTAAAAATTCATTCTGTGAGGTAAATAAGAGTAAATTTTACAATCAGCATACAGTAATGGCTAGCTCTATATTGCCAACTCGGACTTCCTAATGCAAGTTTCGAAAGTGTTCAATTCGGCAACTTTCCCTATGTTAATTGAAACTAGAGCTATCACTGAAGGTGATTAATACCCCCACAATACCGCTTTGTCAGACATATTTTTGATAAATTCAAAGATGGCCGCCAGTCAAGACAATGAAATTATCTATCACTATCTATCACTACAGGACCACAATCAGAATGTGCCGACAATATACACAACTAGGCTTGGTAGAAATAATTCATGGAAAACCATGTTATGTGACATGACGGAACAAGTGGTGATTCCCATATAGCCCCCATTGCATATTTTGAAGTGGGGTTATAATAAGAATTGTGTACATTTTAATATTTCGGAGGTGATATGAATACCACAGTATGGGAGTCAGGTCAAAATCAATAAAATAGAAAAAATGAACAGTAATATATAGCACTTTGTCACAAAGAAATATAATGATACATTCGACTAGAGTATGAACTAGTAACACCAATATATTTGATTTTAACTCCCAAGATCTGAACATTTTGAACGTGATGTAGACACGCTCAAATGATGTTGACATAGTTAACTATTTATTTTGTATTAAGTTTGACATTTTATTTCATAAAAAATTAATGTCTTGTTAATTTGAATATGATATGTGCTATAATCATTTGAATTCGTATCTTGTGGCTGAAAATTTAAAAAAGAAAATTGTCGGAACTAATTTTTTATGCATCAGCTTTTGTTTACCAAAGACCAAATTACACATGTCATACTTTGCTTATATATAAGGGGGTTAAATGTAATGCTTTGGCGTTAATCAGCCATTTCTGTCGTTATGTCATAAATAGAATCTTACATTCGTGTTCAATTTTTTATTGAATTTATTAAATTCGTCATCTAAAACCGATAAAAATTCTGCAAAGCCTCGTCTTTATCGTTTTTAGAAGACTCGTTTAATAAATTCAATAAATAATGACCACTCATGTAAGATCCTCTATTTATTACATTGAGTAGGGAAGCAACTTACAGATATAATTCCAGGTAAATCCACCAGAACCATTCTCTGTATACCTGGACCTTTCACTGTCATGGATATACACTGAAATATACACACAAATGCATGATGATATAGGACACCAGGGCATGTTGTTACATTAAAGATGCATACCATTTCCAATGCACTATTGACAATTAAACCCCATTTCTATGAGCATATACTCAGTACATTGAAAATGCACAGTTTTAGACCTGCAAAATGTATGTAAAGTATAATGTTTTTGTATTTTGAAACTTATTTTATATGAAAACACCCAATATATACAATGAAATATATTCTATACGTTGCAAATAAACATGAAATAATACAATGTACCGTACTTTTCTAGTATCCCTATGTAAGTAAAAAAACTTGAGAAAATCTGTTTTGTGCATTTTTAAATGAACAGAGTATATGTACCTCAAACAAAATTTGCTGAAATTATTTCCCTTTCTCTAAATCACCACTACCTTGCCAATAATTTACAGTCAGACTTGATTTCATTTCAATTCATTGGTTCCCAAATTTTATTTCAATTAATACATGGGTTTGAATTGCCCAGTTCAATTCGACATGCATAAGAAGATACATCGGGACCAGATATTTATTTCGAATGATACTGAGTATTCGGATAGAAGGTTGTCGAATAAACGAGGTCTGACTGTAGTATAATTCACAGACTGGTTTCAAGCTATGGTAATATTTATAGACTGGTTTCAAGCTATAGTAATATTCATAGACTGGTTTCAAACTACAGTTATATTTATAGACTGGTTACCTCATTGCTGACTGTCTGTCCGTCTTTCACACTTCTCTTCATCCTTACTTCCACCTCTTTTCTCAATTCTGCAGTCTACAAAAATGTTTCAAGGATAAATGTATGAATTATTGAAAGCAAATTTGATAGAATTACATTAATTTTCTTCTCTAATTAAAAAAACAGTTATCAAACATGGTTTAGATTCTGTACAAGTTCAAGTGTAAAACCACTGAAAACCAGAAATCTGGGGAAAAATGTTGGCAAAGTTCCAAAAACTAAGTATTATTCCAGACAGCATTTCACAGAGAGAGAATTCATGATACAGAGAAGACTATACACAGGATACAATTAGAGTGTATCTCCTGTTGTTTGGTAAGCTAATGCTGTTTTTCACCAGTATTTCAGTGAGGCCATCCTTATAAAGTTGTTTGTTCGCCGTTACGTGACCTGGAATTTTAACAGTGGGTAGGTAGGGTTTTGTTTTTAGTTTAGAAATGTAATGGCTAAAAAATGAAAAAAAAATTTCATTGATGAACCTGAAAAAATAAATTTGAGTCGCAGCATTTTTTCATCAGGTGGTCGTGTAACTGCAAACAAACCGTTTTTTAAGGATGATGTGATGAACGATGATCAGTTGACCTAGTCAGTGTTGTTGGGTTCCCATCAAACAACAGACAACACTAAAACATGAAACACACGACAAAAGATATTGGATGTACACGTTACATAAAGCAGGCACGAGAATGCAAAATTTAAAAAACCACTAAAAAATTCGGCAATGGTTTCAGGGGGTCGCTGAATCTCCTTGCTTGTAAGCATCTAAGATGGCTTAAATTGTCTCAAAAACGGCCCTTGCGAGCGTCAAATCTGCGGATTTCAGCAACAATTCTCATGCCTGATAAATAGAATATGTATATCCTTACTGCAGCATCGCTTGTGAGGTCATAAACTTTTGTGCTATCCTTGAACTGAGCTATATGATAGGGGCCTTCACTAAGGGTCACCTTGACAGGGGCTCTTGTCATCATCTCTCCAGAACCCCTATAATGTAAAATAAACATACACAATTGGACTACAGTGATATATTCAACTATATTCCCAATGACAAAAAGTATAATTATATTTTTCCCAATTTTAATGTCAAAAATTGACAAAGTTAGAGGCTATTCTCTTACAGACAGTTTATATACATATAATTGTTGATTAATTACTTACTACATCCTTTAACTTTAACTTTAAGATTAACGCAAAAAAAATCCCAATTCGAAGGGTGTGGGCAAAATAGCCAAATTAAACCCTGACAATTATGTTATACAGTCACAGCCTCTGTATTTTCATCTAGGGGACAGGTAGAAGGATAACTAAGGTAAAGTGATATGACTTCCTCAGGATAAAGAACACATATTGTTCATAGCAAGCTCATCAAGACAGAACACTCAACATAAGCCAACATACCTAGGGAAGATTCTCGCCCTGGCAACCATTTCAAGCACACTAGTTTTCCCAGCACTTTGATCTCCAACAACAACAACCTATTAATACATAAAATACCTTATAATACAAATGAATCAGTTGTTAGTTCTGTGCCATTTAATAATTGGTTATGTAATTTTGTTATATTATTTTTAAGTAATGTCTCTAATAGTCTATAATGCAACATGTTGTTGTTGCTATCTTGGAAACGAGACAATGTATTGTCGCAAAAAATGTGATGCCTCGCAGGAAATTGGTTGTCTTGTCAGAAATGGCATATATATATCTTGAAGAGAGTTTGTAAAGTCTTGTCAGAAATGGCATATATATATCTTGAAGGAGTTTGTAAAGTCTTGTCAGAAATGGCATATATATATCTTGAAGAGAGTTTGTAAAGTCTTGTCAGAAATGGCATATATATATCTTGAAGAGAGTTTGTAAAGTCTCGTCAGAAATGGCATATGTCTTGAAGAAAGTAACTAAAGTCTCGTCAGATATGATGTGATGCCTTGTAGCAAGTTAGTAAAATACTTGTTGTTATGTCTTGTCGGAAACTAGTAAAATCTTGATGAAAATGTTGTGCCTTCCTTGTATATTAGTAATATCTTGTCGGAAACAACACCAACAATATACTAACTTGATGTTTTTATGCTCAAGTATATGAGCAATTTTCCTAATAAAAGGCTGGAGTCAGAAGTTCTAGAATTGAGTATTTCCTACCATTATCTTTTTTCGTAGTAATTTAGCAATGCATACATCTTAAAGATATCACTTAGATAACCAGCTTAGTTGTTGTTTTCAGGAGTTTTCTTGACTGTCAACTCAAGTTTGTTATCAACATTGGGAGCGACTTACCCTAGGTAGATGGTCCTGTGTATTGTAGCTGGAATCAAATCCTGACAACACGTCCAAAATCTCAGAGTACATATCAATCAAAGACAACTGAAAAACATATTGGAAATTGCAGTGATTTTTTTTCTGCCTGTGCCTTTTCAATTGGGAAAATAAGCGCAATAAATTCCAAAATTGGGAAAATAATGTTATGATTATTTTGATAACTTTTCAGCTCTCGCTGGTCTTTTTTATATATAGGAGGTGTTGGAAGTCGGAGAGGCTCACAACCATTTATTATTTTGAAAAGAGATTCTGTCAGAGGGGGGAAAAATGAACAGAATTAGATAAAAAGGATGAATTTTGGGGGACAATGGATGCTTCTTGGTGAGGGGATTTAGCCGATGTTCAGCAGTAAAATTAACCAAAACAAATCTGTGTATTGAGTAGAATTCTTAAATGAACCACGAGAGGAGAAACAAAAACTTCTTTATCAGGCTGATAAGACTGGTTTTATTTTCACTCCTTAAAATGAGCTTCTTCAAAATCATAGAATTTTAGTAATCTTCAAATCTAAATGTCTCATAATTAAAAAACAAACATAATGAATGTCAGAAATTTCCCCTTTTTCAAAACTACAAAATGTTAAACATTTCAGTGTCTTTAAAGACAGTGTTAAAGCTATGTATAAATAGTAGGGTACAGCACCATGCATCTTGCCCTGAAGGCTTTCCAGCAGATTCCGCCGAGATAATAGGGCTAATTTAACGCCTTAGCCATATTGTTAGTTTCTCATGTCTTTCATTGTCATGTTAATGTGCTGTTATATAACCTTTCTGGAATGGTAAGTACAGTAAAACTTCACTTAAAGACCACCTCAAAAATAAGACCACTTCGAAATTTGCTCTTTTATCATCCTCAACATTAAGTTCACCTCATTAAGAAGACCAGTTTTCAAGAGTCCCAATGATGGTCTTATTATTGAGGTTTTACTGTATATACATATTGAAAGGAGGGACTCATGTCCCCAAGTCCCAGTGTTGAAAGCCCTTTACATGATGCAAGTAAGTAACCTGCCCTTATCAATGACTGGCTAGAGCATTGACTTCTTATTTTTTGTAGAGGCATATCGTGCATTACTTCTAAGATATTTAGATCAGAATGACATTGAGATAAAACAATAAAACACACAGAATGTACCATGTATCGTGACCTACACACAGAATGTACCATGTATTGTAACCTACACACAGAATGTACCATGTATTGTGACCTACACACAGAATGTATCATGTATCGTGAACTTCACACAGAATGTATCATGTATCGTGACCTACACACAGAATGTATCATGTATCGTGACCTACACACAGAATGTATCATGTATTGTGACCTACACACAGAATGTATCATGTATCGTGACCTACACACAGAATGTATCATGTATCGTGACCTACACACAGAATGTATCATGTATCGTGACCTACACACAGAATGTATCATGTATCGTGACCTACACACAGAATGTATCATGTATCGTGACCTACACACAGAATGTATCATGTATCGTGACCTACACACAGAATGTATCATGTATTGTGAACTACACACAGAATGTATCATGTATCGTGACCTACACACAGAATGTATCATGTATCGTGACCTACACACAGAATGTATCATGTATCGTGACCTACACACAGAATGTATCATGTATCGTGACCTACACACAGAATGTATCATGTATCGTGACCTACACACAGAATGTATCATGTATTGTGACCTACACACAGAATGTATCATGTATCGTGACCTACACACAGAATGTATCATGTATTGTGACATACACACAGAATGTATCATGTATTGTGACCTACACACAGAATGTATCATGTATCGTGACCTACACACAGAATGTATCGTGAACTACACACAGAATGTATCATGTATCGTGACCTACACACAGAATGTATCATGTTTCGTGACCTACACACAGAATGTATCATGTATCGTGGCCTACACACAGAATGTATCATGTATCGTGACCTACACACAGAATGTATCATGTATTGTGACCTACACACAGAATGTATCATGTATCGTGACCTACACACAGAATGTATCATGTATTGTGACATACACACAGAATGTATCATGTATCGTGACATACACACAGAATGTATCATGTATCGTGACCTACACACAGAATGTATCATGTGTTGTGACCTACACACAGAATGTATTATGTATCGTGACCTACACACAGAATGTATCATGTATCGTGAACTACACACAGAATGTATCATGTATTGTGACCTACACACAGAATGTATCATGTATTGTGACCTACACACAGAATGTATCATGTATTGTGACCTACACACAGAATGTATCATGAATTGTGACATACACACAGAATGTATCATGTATTGTGACCTACACACATAATGTATCATGTATTGTGACCTACACACAGAATGTATCATGTTTTGTGACATACACACAGAATGTATCATGTATTGTGACCTACACACAGAATGTATCATGTGTTGTGAAATACACACAGAATGTACCATGTATTGTGACCTACACACAGAATGTATCATGTATCGTGACCTACACACAGAATGTACCATGTATTGTGACCTACACACAGAATGTATCATGTATCGTGACCTACACACAGAATGTATCATGTATTGTGACCTACACACAGAATGTATCATGTATCGTGACCTACACACAGAATGTATCATGACTCGTGACCTACACACAGAATGTATCATGTATCGTGACCTACACACAGAATGTATCATGTATCGTGACCTACACACAGAATGTACCATGTATTGTAACCTACACACAGAATGTATCATGTATCGTGACCTACACAAAGAATGTATCATGTATCATGACCTACACACAGAATGTATCATGTATTGTGACCTACACACAGAATGTATCATGAATTGTGACATACACACAGAATGTATCATGAATTGTGACCTACACACAGAATGTATCATGACTCGTGACCTACACACAGAATGTATCATGTATCGTGACCTACACACAGAATGTATCATGTATCGTGACCTACACACAGAATGTATCATGTATTGTGACCTACACACAGAATGTATCATGTATCGTGACCTACACACAAAATGTATCATGTATCGTGACCTACACACAGAATGTATCATGTATTGTCAACTTACATTCATTTTACGTTTCTTTCCCGTCTTCTTTTGCATAAGTTCCAACTGTTTCCTCAAATCTCTATTTTCTTTTTCTAATCTATCCACTTCTTTTTGGTACTTTGTCTAAAAAGAATAACATACTCATTGATGTCTTCCTATATAAGAGAGTTCCCTTATTACTAAACCTCCGTTAGGATATAATTGACAACAAACAAACACATTTTTTTAGCTATAAGACCTGGGTACCGCCGAACGACTGTAATGTATGTATCATACCAATACAAATGTACAATGATTACAATCGTTATATTCCAAACAATATATTACAAAAATCATCTAGTACAAGCTTATACAATAATCAATCTTGATACATGGTTGATACCTAAAGATTTACAAGATAAATGCACATGAAAGTAATACGTATCAGTCTTATTGTACAAATTATTTCACAATTACATCTGCGTGGAATTCCAAAAAAGAAAAGATGTACAACTGTCTGTCTTTTCCAGAGCTGAATGGACATTTAGCGCCAAAACTTACTTATACTTACACAAAATCTTGTACAAATACATGAGAGACACCTACCGGAAAATTCTTACCAAAGGAAATAAATTTTCGTCTAATTCATCATTATTTCAAAGGAAGAAAATTTCATTTCAGTCATATCTGATATCTGATAGCCTCAAGACGAACACGGATTAAATGGATAAGCATTACCCTTATTTGGCCTTTAATGATTTATGTTCGAAGCTAGGAAATGAAGAACTCAAAACAGCTTTCCTTACAAGTGATGAATAAGTAATATCAATTCTGATTCTGGTTGGAATTGGCCAGAAAATGCGCACAAACTGAGATGTAAATAAACTTTAAAACCAATAGCCTAAGATTTGAAGATACAAATTTAGCTAAACAAACAATGCCCAGGATGCCAAATGATTTAAAACAAGAAAACCCCATCTCTCTATCCAGCGAGTATCAGTGTCTCTGTGTAAGGTGAACCCCCCCACCCAGTCAACTTATAATCAACAACAGAAGTATACCTGCATCTGCAGTATCTCCTCATTAACGCTCTCTCTCCTATCACGATCTTCTGGCTGGAAAAATGGAAGACAGATGAATAAACATATCAAACAATTTACAATGTTTATCCACTTTAACAATCATTTTCTTACATTCTGGTCAGAAAGTGATTTGATAATTAAAACTAATTTATTTTACATTAATTGTGCATTTTAAATTTTCCTGGAAATAAACTAAAACTAAGCCCCGGGTTATAAACTCAAGACCATTGTCCATGCTTGACAATAGATATAATTCTCAACTTTATTATGATCACGTATGAGGGGTGTTTGTAAGTTATAGTGAAAGTTTAAATAAATTTGGGACACCCCTCGTGTATAGCGTTGTTACAGGTTTGATGAATGTTCAGTCAAATAACGTGTAACACCGAATACAGCACCATTAATTTCATAATCTTACCACTTGTAAGTAAAATGAAAACATGATATATTTGAGCTTTGAGTTGTATAACCTTGGACCCAGGTGTCCCATCATGGTTCATACAGAACTTCCAGAAAAAAGTCAAGTCACATTTTTGACTTGATTTATGTGAGACATGGTCAGAATATTTGTCGCAATGAAATTTTCAAGGACAAAAATGTCAATCGGTATAGAGAAGAAGGGATCCGGTGTATTTTCAAGTATATCCCCAAAGATGACCATCACAGCAGCAAGACCTGTGCAAACCTTGCTTATGATGATGGGCGATCATGACTTTAAAACATTATTATTGGACACATTATCAAAACCACTACCAGTCTCCGGCATTGAATAACTGAGCTAACGTGCCACGTAAGTATGAGATTACAAAATTTGATATTTAACGAATGCCTACCAGACTGCCTTTATTAGAAGCATCTTTGCTGAATAGATTTATTCCTATCTTAGGTAGTGCAGAATTTGATGAAGTTTCTACATCTGTAAATAGAAAGACAATAAATTTGAGCGCCGCTGTAGTACAATTTTCCAACATATTCTTTAAGTGACGTCATTTCAAGAAAACGTCATATGGGGCATCACCATGTACTGTCAGTAAGCAATATTTGCCCAAAATGGCAATATAACGAAGTGGCCATATGGAGTAAATATCGTTTTCTGCTTGCAAATAGTGACATTACATATTGTGTTTTCTTGAAATGACGTCACTTACAGAAGAGGTTGTAAGTCCCATAGCAGCGCTAAAATGATGTATCAAAATGGAAAATAGATCTCACAAACATATAGGTACATGTGAAACAAAGATGTATTTTGTAAGTCAATACATACAGATACCAGCAATGATTTAGTCTCCTTCTCACGATCAGTGGACTTCTTTATATAAGGGTAAGGTAAAGAGCACTTTGAAAGGGAAACATACAATGAAAACAGGATGGTTGGAAATTTAGAAAAATCGAAGTTAGAATTAATGACATTTCTGAAGATAAGAGACAAGACTGTTTTAAAAAGTACAAGAAATTACTGTAAAAAAGTCTGCTCTTCAGCAAACATATGGACCAGAAATAAAGTTGTTACTCAGCACACAATACCAACATGGAAGTTAAAATTTCACACTCAAATCTCGAAGAAAATGGAGAACAAATAGTACCGAGCACTCAATATGCATTTTTATACGGTTTCCATTCTCAAACTTCAATACTCAGTGGAGTAAATTCTGATATCAGAGCATATATATCAGGCTTGCGGATAAACAAACATGCCCAGTTCTAAATGATTGTACTTATTTTCAAAGCTGGAAATCTAAAAATGAACTACAGTAAAATAAATCTTTTGACACTGAGATCATGACAGTCCCTGCAATTAGCAGGCCTGTATATATATGTATCAGAAAATGATCTTGTCTCAAGTATCACTTATATGTATGTTTGTAAAACATTTTATTTCTAATCCGGTTTTGTCCGGATGTTACCACACATTCAGTATAGACTTGGTAATTGTAACAACAAATTTAAAAGAAGCAACTTTAGAGATACAATTTAATATAAACACCGATGTTATAATATTTTGGGTAACATCATCTACAATGATAATCAACAGCATGACATCTAAAGTTCCATTTGTCTGTTCAAGTGTTAAGGACAATAACACACAGTGATAAATGAAAGGAATTTTACAAAATTTGAGGGGATATCTCCAAAAAATCAGAAAACAATCAAAAACAAGATTACATATTGGCCAACTTTTATTAACATACTTCAAGTCTGAACGGGGATATCAGTTACAAGAGAATGTTAACCACCCACGACGTATGCCATCATGCCCCCGTCTTACACAGATATATGTGTAGGGAGTTTCTAAAAACATCACTGGAATATACACCTATGTACAAAATTAATTTATTAATTTAAAATTTAATGTACAATGCTTATTAAAAAACAGAAAAAAATCATAAAATGATTCTCTGTGATTATCAAGGCTTAGTCCACTCAACACAGGAAAATTACAATCACAAACAAGTTGATGTTTGTTATTGCCTAGCATCGCTACAGGGAAATGGAAATGATCGTACCAACCTGATGACTGATAGAGGTCCCCTAATACGTCCAAAATGGCTTGTTGACCTGGGAAATATAGGGAGTATGGACATATAACGATGTTTTAATTGAATTTCATTGACTAAACAACTCAACAAGGCACACCAATTAATTCAATTGGCTTGATTTGCTGATGACATAATTTCACAATAAATAACAGGTTTTTTCCAGCTGTTTTTTAATTTTATAGCCACTGCCTGGTCACATGCCCACTAAGAAAAGCATATCATTTCTACCCGCATAAAGAATTATTCTGAAAAAATCCGTCCAGAATTAGCTAATTGAAACTCTATTCTTCATCCAGAGAATACAACTGGATACCACAGTAAGCTATGTGCAAATATTATTATAAGAATTTTTGCCGTAACTTCATATTTAATAAACAAATTGATGTAAACTTCAAAGGCTTACTTTGTAGTACATGTATTCTTCTCTATGTCACGGTATTTGTGATCAATCACATTTTCTGTGGATTTATTATAGATATATTTACTGTGTGTCCTTTTGTATCAAGCATTTATCTGAACTTTGACTTTTCACACACAAATTCCAAATGACAAAAGTAAGGGTTAACGGCTATGTCCCCAAAAACAGCAAGAAAAATCCTGTATTAGAAATGGAAGAGTGTAATAAGTAGCTGCTTACAAGACGACCAAACATGATCATCTGACAGTGCAATCCACTTAATGTCCATGACAGACTTGTTGCAAAAAGTGAAACATCATAAGTAATCAAGTGAAACTGAAATAGTGTGTGAAATCAACAAATATTCAAATACCAGGAACAATAAAAATCCATGATTGCTAATCAGAAAAGTAAATTGTCATTGGGCGACTCACTAGAAATGCAATATGACCAAATGGCGATTAATTTAAAAAAAGATTTTTGAGGACAAGAGAACTTCAAACATTTTGACCAACTATAACTACCACAGCCTGGACAGGAACTGATCAAGACTGGTTCCCTACCGTAACAACCTCTACATAGGATGTAACGATAAATATATTGATATTTGGAACCAACAGATATATGCTTGTTGTATATCCATGCAAGAATTTGAAAGCAGACGACACAGTACTTATACAACACAGTGGTTACACAGCTTAATGTTGTTGTTGTTTTATACAATAATATCTTAAATAATCAAATAACACTTTTTAGAGAAACCATTCTATAAACTACAGAATAAATGATACTTGAGACTTCATCTTAATATTAAATATATAAATTTGTAACATACAGCAATGGCAGTCATAATTTTTACAAGCATTTTAAGACCGAACCTCAGACTAAGACTTTAAATTCGCAAACATTATATTATCCAGCTTTTTGTCTTCATTCAATTTAAACAGCTATTTTTTGTTTTTGGGAAAGTATGGAAGGTTCTTTTGGTAGAGGGCATTTGCATCATGAATCATCAAATTTGGGTATTTATAAGGCTGAAATTTTAAATAATTTTACTGATGGGGAATTTTCTTTCTAAGTAGGGGAAAAATATATACTTTTTTCTTTGGGGAATGGGGCCAAATATCAACCACAAATTTGCCAAATAATGGGTGCTAAACAAACTAATTTTTTTCTGAATAATTGCTGTTATCCTCTGTACAATGTTGCCAATTATCATTAAAATCAAAAAAGGAGTTAAAAGAAGATTTAACAATTTTGAGTCTAGATATAGAAGTTTCAGTCCTATGTCGATGAATAAGTGATCAGAGGTCAGAATGAAGCACACTTTGTGACTTACTCTCCAGTGTTACCACTCCACTTGGACTTTTACTTATAATTTTATATTACAAATGGTAGTATAATATATATATATATCAACTAAAGAACTCCGGTTAAGAACATCATCATGAACATGTGACAATATAAAGCTTTTAACTTTGAGGTAGAGTTCCTAGAGATCACTATATCCGATATTCAAAGTTTTAATCCAAATAAATTACTTCAGTCAGAGGTAAGGAATTATGTGGGGTTACAAGAAACAGACAAATATATTTTTTAACAAAAGGAAGATGACCAAACAACCATTGCATACAAATAATAGAATAAATTCAGGGGTTGAAATCCAGACAGCAGTATTTATAGTCGTTTAAACCTTTTCATAACAAACTACAGTCTAGAGCTATCACCTAAGGGTTCCATTTGAACCTGGAGTTTCCGAAACGCCACATTTTACCCTTAGAATTATGGTTGAGGGGTCAATTTTCTATAAATTGTAGGTATTTTGGCTATAAAATGGTAAAATCAACTATTATCAGAACGACCCCTGAGATTCAGCACCTAGTGGAACCCCTGATCACCTGAAAACAAGGGGTTGTAACTCTGCAATGTCAGGCACATCATTCTATATTCACAACAGCTGAGTAAAACATTTGATTAGAAATCTCATTAAAAGTTTTTGTGCCACTAATCTTTGCAACTGACTGACAGCATGACCGGTTTCGTAGGTACATCAATTCTGAATACTAACTTGTAAAACACAACACTAGTTACATGTGTCTATTATCAACACGACAGCTGGTTGAGATCAAGACACCTCATGAATAAAGATGTGCAATCACTTCAAATAAACATAACTAAAATCCGGTTATCCTTATTTATTTGACATAACCCTACCTGCTCTTGAAATAGTCCCAACTCAAAAACAATTTTAAGGGATCTGAGGTAGAAAAGTTTATTTAGGCCGCAGCTGAACAGCTGAAACTTGAATGACCATGAAAAGTAAATGACACAAGAAGTAACTGCTAACTTACAGGGGTGTCAATAAGAGCCGGGAGCCAGTACAATTACTCTGTAACTTGGGCATCATCACACAGCTACATTTCTTGTATGAATGATCATAATAAAGGGGAGAACTCTAAGATCCCTACTTAGTTTATCAATTTCCATGATAATTCAAGAATTAGTGACACCTTTCCACCTAAATTATGCAGGGTGGAGTTATACGCCAAACATACAATTTTTAAGGATGAGGATGACCATACCTGAACTTGAGTTTCGTTCTATAAACTGTGTAAAATCCTTTAATGATGGAAGTCTCTGGCTTAACCATCCCTGAAATAGAAGCACTTGGATATCAATAGCTGCTCAATAAGTTAGTAAGTACGTTTCTGGAATATAACATCACTGCCAAATCGTTTCATTCCAAACATTTTTTCAGTTTCAATATAAAACTAATAAACAAGAGTGGCAAACTGTCACAAAATACGCCCGTCAAAAGTCAGAGCTCAGAGTTAAAACAAAACAAATTTTAGGTAATTTCTAAAATCAAAGGGTGATAACTCCCGAGTGACTTGAGCGATATGGCTGGTTATCGAAATTGGCCGAGATATTATGCCCACAAACATTTTCACCAAGTTTGGTATTGATCGGATAAAAACTGTTTGACTTAGAGAGTGGACAATGCTAATTTTGCCAATTTTGCATAATTCAAGGGCCATAATTCAGAAATGCCTGCGGTGATGTGGCTGGTTATCGAACTTGGCCGAGATATTATGGTCACAAACATTTTCACCAAGTTTAATAATGATCGGATGAAAACTCTTTGACTTAGAGAGCGGACAACATGTGGACGCTGCCCGCCCGCCACAGGTGTTCCCATAATACGTACCGTTTTTCAAACGGGCATATAAAAATGCTTTAAAATATATGAGAATACATTATTCCCAATAGTAAAGTCTGGCTTGTTATCTGTATTAGAATGTTTATGTGAGTTATACCAGTTATCCGTTTGCACACCAGTCACCTCTTTAGTTATCAAAAATTTACACATATTCGAAAGTTGCGTATTGCTCAGTCAATATTCTTGGTCAATACCGTACCATTTTGTAGTGTTTGATTATATATTTCATCCAACAAACAAAATTGACTACTTCTTTAGCTGTAGTAACCCTCGCTGGTGCTATTTGGTGGCCATATTTAATATATAAGTTATTGATTTAAAAAACTTGTGCAATTTGATTATAAAATCGGCTATTAGGAGACAATTTTGACAATTTTGAGAAGTCAGTTTGAGATTCTTTAGCTGAAATCTATGAGGCTACCTACTGGCCATAGCCTTGTCTAAGTAGAGCAAGCCAGACAAAACGAAGACAAAAACGCTAATGTTTGCGTTATAACCATTACAAGTCAAACTTGAGCTTTGATGATGGCTTTGTGAACAATCTCATAATTGTATACAACTGTAATATTTCTTAAATATAAATGAAACTTTTTTTACACTTTTTTACACAGTTTATATATGTGTACCAGTGTTTTCCTTAGGATTTATCAGCTAGGGGTCCATGGACCCTCATGCTTGACAAATTGGGGGTCCTTAGTCAATTTGTAGGGTCCCAGATATGTAGTTCATATTTGACAGAAGTTTATTTTAGGAGTCTCAGTGATGCACGGTAACTGGAAAATGGGAGTTCCTAGAAAGAAAAGGGAGTCAGGGATTCAAGATTTCTGAGTCAGGGAAATCCAAGGTGTACCTTTTCTGGAAGATGTACTCTACTGACTAGTTCTCTGGCTTGTATAAATGGTACCGCCATTCTATCTAAGGTAGATTGTTCAGGTAGAAAATCCTTCATCCATTCAAAGTCAGGGAGATATTCTTTCCAAGACTGGTAGGTCTAAAAAATAAGAAAAAATAGTATGTGTAACACTGGTAACTCGACAACATCACATAGTTAAAAGATTTGTTTCAAAATTTGTTAATTCAGAGAAAGTTTGACTTATAAACAATTCATTTGGGTCAGCAAACACCCAAATATCTACTCTAGTAGGGATGCAAAGATATAGGTGTTTCGATAACTCTGGTTATAATAAATCAATTCTCAATGACTGATGTTTAATGACCAGACATGAACATTTGACTAGATAATGAGTAGATAAGTAGAATTAGAACCATGTGTTATAAGGCTAAAAAAAAATTATGTGTGGTTCAGGAAACCCGACCGACCCTATTTTTTTGCGCCAACCCTATAACTTTTTATCGATTTTGGGCGGTTTCGATTTTTCAAAAAATTAGTTTTTTGTAACCTGGAACGAAAAAAATGGAGTACGAAACTGAAACGCTTGGAAAGCGGCGGCCACAGTGTTCGCCGTGACGGTAAAAAAATGCGTCCATGGCCCTTCAACTAAAAATAATTGCATATATTGGGCCATAATTAAAAAAGTCTTTGTTTGCCCTTTACCGACCCTAGATTTTAGAGGTGGGTAGGTAGGTAGGAAAAATATTTTATTTTATTGTGGAAATTTTAATACGTTTTAGTTGAAATGTATTGTTCGTGCGTGGTAATTTTGGCACGTGGTACATTGGGTGGACGGGTACAGTAAAATAATTGTAAATATTAAAAAAGATACGATTAAATGACAAAGTCATGTGGTTGTCAAAAACATGGTTAACATAAGCTCGGATCAATTCAGAATAAATTAATGTTGGTAAAATGAAAGCAAAATTGACACTTTTATGTGTACTTTAATTTTTAATACTTTATATAGCCCGTCTGTTTTAGTGAGTATGAGCACGAGGCTTCAATAATTGTTGATGAAAATATTATAAGGGCAACTATGACCATTTTTGTGTCATACTTTTTTCTAACTTTGGGTTCCAAAGTTTTTCTAAGCAAGAGGAAATTATCATAAGGCAAACATAATGAAACAAAAATAGTCATTGTTTTGTTACTAAGAAGAACAAACTGCACACATCGTAGTGTGACATAATGGTGTATAGTTGGGTTTATAACCAAAAAAAAAAAAAAAAAAAAAAAAAAAAAAAAAAATAATTTAAATTCCGAATTGTGCAATAAAATTATTTGAGTCGGCGGCCAAATCTCGGGTCGGTCGGTAAAGGGCAAACAAACCTAATTTTAATTTAAGCCTTGATGAGATGTCTTCAATGTGCATATAGCACACATTTGTGACCACTTACGTCTGTAACAACTTGCGTCTGAAGAAAAAATAAAAATAGCCTACCTACCTACCCTATTTCTTTGACCAATGTTACCTGAACCACACATATTATTTTTTAGTCTAATATAAAATAAAGTAGAGCAATGACTGGAAATAAAATTTCATGTCCAGTAATAAAAGTAAACAGTTCCAATAGCTGTGTAACTAAAAGAATGAGTATAAGTTATATAACTATAAAGTTCCGTGTTCTCTGACTAGAAAATTGGTTCAGGAATAAAATTCATCCGACATATACACCCTTTCAATTATACCCTCAATAGAATTATCTGCCCTTCAATGACGTCATTAGAGGATAAACAATTACTATGACGGTAATATTCAGAGCGCGAAATGGCGACATAACCAATTTTTCGGCGATGGAATGAACGATAAGGTATGTTACAGATGTAATTTGTTTTAGGATGTATTTTGAGATATATAAAAAAACTTATACCCAATGGATTTTGCGAAATTGCTTTAGTTGGATGCTTAATATTTGTTTGTCACATAATTTTGCGACATACTGGGAATTTTTATTTCACAAACTCAGTCGTTAATATGGACTTGGACGACCGTATTTTGATGTTAATGTGAAATCGTACGCATGTCTGAAGAAGAACCATACATATTTTTCGTCATTTCAGTCATGGACCGGCATATGAAAGAACATGGATATAGCCAAAGACCTCAATACCACAGATGCGCTACGCCAGATATGGCGCATCGATACAATGTTATCAGCAGACGCACTGTCTAAAACAATATATTTATGTAAAAATAAAATATGAAACTCACTGTCTGTTTGGTTATTCCTACTCACATTAAATATAGATTGTTTATAGTCACTTTTAAAAGAATCTCTTCTGAAAACGGGACATAGCGCTATAATCTATAAATTATTTTTAGACGTCTTTCGTTGCTGGCTGGCCATTAAGTTTCAATGTTTAAACAATTTCTGTGTTCTCGTATGAATTGATAATTGACAGTTATTAATTGCTTTT
This sequence comes from Mactromeris polynyma, assembly GCA_032209605.1. Lineage (NCBI taxonomy): Eukaryota > Metazoa > Mollusca > Bivalvia > Venerida > Mactridae > Mactromeris > Mactromeris polynyma. The sequence continues at coordinate 9,348,748 of JASFXZ010000026.1, read as the reverse complement.
CTTGTATTTTAATTAATTTGATTGGTGGATGCCTATTGTTTTGCAATTCATAAACCATGCCCTCGGCAGATTAGTTCTACTGGTCACTACTGTAATTGAAAATTGCTCTAGGTGTCATAAAACCCCAGGAGATCTTTATTATATGTGTTAATTCATATTGCTATTTCCTGTTTGATAGAATTAGTGCCTTTGATAATTGAAATGATTAGGTCATATCGGTCTGTGATCTCAATTTGTAATAAACACAATGAGATTACAACTGTCTGTCACCCAAAAATATTTATACTTCAAAGATTTAGCCAGCCTCTTCCGACATTTTTGAATGTTAATTCATGTTCAGAATTAAATTGATGCCAAAACCCTTGTCTCACACAGACAATAAATACATTGATTTGACCTACTTAATTTATATTTTGCACACGCTTGTGCTGGGTAAAATAGACGACTTGTGTACACAAAACATGACATGCTGGCGTGATCTACATCATTTGTTTAGTTGATCTTTACACATTTACATGCTTATGTAAGCCTTGATTGTTCTTCACAGCAGCCTTTTTAAAATATTTTATTGACACGAAAGGGTATTAAGTACAATTAGACTTCGATGAAAATATCAAAAAATGAAGCGGAAAATGACCGACTTGTTTTGAAAAAGTTATGAAGCATTAATGCTCTGAAAATTTCTTTTAACTGGGATTGTTTGATCACTGTTTATGGAATAACTTTTAATATTAACCACATATTTTTTGAGGATTTGTCATCTTAAACGATTGCCTTTTGCATTGGGGTAAGTTAAATAAATGGTACTTGTTGTGAAAATCAGAGAATTTATAGGAAACTAACCGCGAGTATGTGAAAAAATTACGCTCCCCGTGTGCAGCGTTAATTTATTTGTTACCTATGATTTTTTGAATGCTGTTAATGCAAAAACTTTAATATATTGTAACCTAATACTTTCTGTATAGCTCTACTTTAACAAAAAAATGTCCGATTTTTACGAAAACAAATAAATTTGCGCACAAATAAACTTTTGTTGATGTGCAGCGTAAGTAAGCAGCACTGGCCGTTTTGGAAATATTTTTATCCTCGCATTACGTCACGTCCGGTAGGGGGCGCAACTCTTAGTAGCAACCCCAACTCAATTTTTTAAATTAATTAAACCTCAAAACAGAGTGTTGTGTTGTAAAGATCTCTTTAAGAGAATCACAGAACTGTTTTCCTATTTGTTATATGTTGATAGACAAAAAAGTTATGGCAATTTGAATCTGACAATTTGTCGCGAACATTCAGAAGTTTTGGCTATATGAATTTAGAGCAAATGTGATTTGCGCCGATGGCACCGAAAATCGAAGTCGAAGCGTGAACAATTTAGTAAAATGGCCATAACTTTTTTATTTCTTGAGATATTTTGTTGATATTTAAAATGTAGGTAGATCTTGCATTGCTGCATCTACCTGTCTATTTTATTTTGATATATTCTATAAGAAAAGAAAAAAATCCAATCATTTCAATGTAAATATAACGTAAATTTAATAATACTGCTCTCAAGGTTTTTACATTCGACACACACATATGATACATAAAATTTACAAGCAAGTCATTGTATGAATCTTGAAGACAAATTAGTCATAAATATATCATCTCACACCCGTATATAATACAAACACTAAAATGTACAAAAACATGCAGAAAATTAACATAAGGTCTTAAAGGACAAGAGGTATAAAATCCAAAATATTAAAGGTATTTATTACCAAAAGGTATTAGTGATGATGCATGTGCATAAAATTGGCATGAATATCAAAATACATATTTGATAAAAGAAATGAATTATTTTAACCATGCCAATTACTGTATTTTTAATAAACATGTATCAGAATCAGAATGATAGATTCATCTTTTATTACTGCTTAGTAGTTCATTTTGAATCATTTTATGTGAACATTTTTAAATTCTGTATAGAGTTTAGCAATGTCAATTTCTTAAACATTTGCCACTGTCAACCAGAGTTCAAGCAGTCAAATACAAATTGAAAAACAGACTTGATTAACAGCAAATGACTTCTTACCAGCCAAATAAAATTGCCATATTATTCTAGGGGAGTCATGAACTTGAAGCAATAGATTACATATTGTGACACATGATAAATTCATATTCTGGTATATAACTGAATTTTTCTGGGCAAGTCACTTGGCTGCATCATTAACATTACAAGAAAATTATTTATATCTACAGACAACAGTAAACAAAAATGCAAAAGAAAACATTTAAGACTCTTATTACAAGCTTACATGCTTTCAATTTGACATTAAACTCTAAAAACGAACTCTTATCCGAAAATAAGCCTATCCGAAATTTATGCAACTTCGCAGTTACTCGCCATGGTCATTATCGAATATTTCGAGTATTTTAACTGTTGTTATTCAGTTGTCTGTGGCAAAACAATAATAAATCATTTGTTTATTAATACAAATCTCCAATTTTAGGAAAAAACATCGAAATTATGTAAAAGAGTTCAGATGTACAATGTTTTGATGACCCGAGATTTTGATCCAAATTTGCGGAAAAGTTCGAATTTGTAAATGACAAATTTAACTAAAAAATTGCATTTATATCCATTACAAAAGTCGTATGAAGACTAAATTAACCCTAAATAAAGATTGCATCTCTCATTCTTTGTGCATATTGGTAGAATAACTGAGTTTTTACATCACTGATACAGTTAATCAGATTTTTAAAAATGGCGGCCGAAATCGTCGCGCATTACTTGCTTGAAAATGGCGACCTACCAAATTTAAATTGCACAGCGAGAGTGTAAATCGCATTTAATTTCTTTGATTTATATACCATTTTAAAGCTAAGACATTCAACTAATGGTTTATGAAAATAATTAGAATTTTCTTATGGTTGTTTTTCTACAAAATACACTCAACTTTGATGATTTGTGGGTCGGTCATTTTTTGTCTCAGAAATTGATTAAAAACATCATCTTGAAGATCGTCTTTTTTTCTAATTAGATAATATTACTTCATTAATATTCATAATCATTTCATGTCTCGCTATTGCATGTAAAGACAGTGACCCTATACGATAGTGTCCATTTATTGATCAATAGAGCTGATAACGATTTTTGGGTAAAATCCGTTTTTTTACTAGTTCTAAAGCATTAATTTTTTTTCCATACTTTTTTAAAGTTATATCATTTGAAAGATAATTAATTAAGCTTTTTAAATATATAAGTTTTATCATGATATTAGTAGTATAACTGTGCATAATAATTAGTTTTAACCAACCACCCATGGTATTTTGGTGTTTTCTGAAGGTAGTATTGACCCAGCTGGGGTTGCTACTCTTAGGCGACTTTAATCGATTAATTGAAAGGGTGTATATACAAAACCGAATATGCCTTAGACAGTACTGAACCAAACCATGAGAAAAAAGAACTGGACATAATCAAACTTCAATTAATTGTTGCAGTCCTAATTTCTTACAAAATTACAAAACTACAAAACAAATGCTTTCAAGGTCACAAACTTTGTATCACACTCACTTGATTGGCAGCCACGCCTCCACCAACAGCACCTGTCAGTATCAAATACCTAATCCTCAGGAATCTTCCCGCTGTCCCCGCTGCTCGTGACAACACGCCCATCTGTCTCGCATGCTGGGAACACACAACAATTTGCGGACCTAGAATGATGCGCATGAATGGGCGTTCAATTCGTAGATTCCGAATATTCACATTCTTTAAGCATCCTTGTGGCTTTATGGATTGAAGAATGAGTAGATTCGTCTTCTTTGGATGAACTCCATTTCTTGCAGATGACACTAGATTCCTTGAAGGAGATTTAGCTAGAGCCAGAACATTGCATCCATTTGAAGATTTCTTCACCGAGCCAGCAACTCTTCTCACACACAAGTTACAGTATGGCCTAAAATGTAAAGAACACGATAAATGATTAATTTGTCAAGGAATGTAAGAGCTGCTGTAGAAAGATTATTTATTATAAATAATTAGACAAACAGAACTGAGACTAGTCCTATAAATTAATAAGACCCAGCATAACTCATTTCATATTTTGACATTTTTCGGTTATGTGCGGCCTTATCTGCTTCCAATCACTATCATGTAGCAGTTACAACATGAATCTTTGCCACTCATATTCCCAATAATTTTGACCAATCGAACATTATCAGCAGTGAAAAATCATTGCCAACAGCACAATCGGATGTTTTTTTATGGCGAGTTAGGTCAATTTCCAACTTCTTCTTCTGCCCTCGACGAGTTCAACAAGGCTGCAAGCCAAGTTGACTATGTCACTTTGTAAGCTACATAACCTTTTACATTTGTTTTATAACTTTCTTCTTACAAACATCTTCAGGCCTGAAATGCATAAAATGTCAAAGTGACAGTCCCAGTAGAGGTTTGACATCATTATTGAAAGATTTATCGAGCCAACTATTGGTCACATCTTTCCACTTAAAGTTACTGCACAAAATAGCAGCATTCTACTGTCATCCTGTTATATATTTAACAGATGGTTTGCAGCAACGATGTTATTATAATTTATATCAATGAGTTGAAGACGTGTGTTCTTTTGCATTTAGAACATGCCATGGTGTGACATGCCCATCAAAAGTCAAGATGACGAAATAAAAAAAACATTTGTATCAAATGCATGTAATAACTAAAGACGAACCCGAAACTTCCAGACAAAATATTAATCATTTCTTTGATTAATACCACAACTTCATAGAAGAATTATCAAATTAACGCCATAAATAAATGAGAAATTTCTAGTTTCTCCTTGATGACATTCATAGCGATAAAAACGAAATGTATCCAAATTTCCAGACTGGTTTGTAAATCTATCGTCACTAAAACATGTCGAACCATATGAGATTCGTTCTTCTAATGATCGAACACGGCCCAAATTAAGAGCTTACGCGATGGTAAAACCAATTACCTTTGAAACTTTCAAGAGAAGATATTTGAATTATAATCGAATCCTTTTACGGAAAACATTTTTTTTCTGTTAATAAGGTCCTTTTTCCAGTTGTGATGCAGGGCCTCATGTGTGACATTGTACAACCATCGTGACTAAGTACATCGAGGGAGGGTCCCAGTGAAAATTTAAAGCAAGTCAAACTTTGGCATGTCTGGTTACTTAGGGCAGCCGCAATCCCACCTTGAAGGCATCCACGAGTTCGTACTGGACCAAACAAAATATAATTAATACACACAATTGTGAAACCCGTATATATACCTTGACTCTTGGTCCTATATGTCCAGGTGTATACTATCCCAGCTTGAAGACTTCGTCAGTATCATAAAAATTTGACTGTAGCATTTATCTGTTGTATTTACATCTACATACTATTGTCATTATGTAGCAACGGACATATAATAGGCCTATATGGTTTCTATACATAGCCGACAAGTCCGTGATGCAGTCTATATACATATTCATGTATAACGGTACAGTTGTATTTCATTAAAGATGCAAATATTGTGTTGTAAAAAAAGCCAACGCAAAGACTTTAAACTGCCGGAACACTCATTATTCGTGTATGACAACGCATGCACATTTATATCAATTAATATGCACACGTGGTATAACGTAGATTATTCATTGCAATATTCGTAGACCACACTTGGATATAAGAAAAAATACGATACTTCTTCTCAGAACTGAAGCTTCATTATAAATGAGTGCGCATCCAATATATTCTACGACTGGAACAATAACGGAGAAACCGTAATTTGGGTGGTCATGTTTCAGGTATCATATGGGCTTTGGTAACAGCACATGTATGAACACTTGACTTACTTTCTGGACTTACCCCTGTCACCACCACCAATCCTTCCTGATCAAGCCCTGTCACCACCACCAATCCTTCCTGATCAACCCCTTCCATCACCACAAATCCTTCCTGGTCAACCCCTGTCACCACCACCAATCCTTCCTGGTCAACCCCTTTCATCACCACCAACTCTTCCTGATCAACCCCTGTCACCACCACCAATCCTTCCTGGTCAACCCCTGTCACCACCACCAATCCTTCCTCGTCAACCCCTGTCATCACCACCAATCCTTCCTGGTCAACCCCTGTCACCACCACCAATCCTTCCTGGTCAACCCCTGTCACCACCACCAATCCTTCCTGATCAACCCCTGTAACCCCCCCCAACCTTTCCTGATCTCCAAGTATTTTCTTATATTGACGAACTATCAAATGAATCAAACAATATAATTATGTCGCTAGTCATCGGTGAACAAATCGCTTATTTTGTATTTGAAGTGATGAAGTTGTCTTATATGCAATACAGAAGCCTTTATTGACTCTATTAAAATCCATCAATTCATTAAGTTCAATCAAAATGCCCCGCTTAGTCATTAAGATACACTGAAAACAAAATTTGGGAACGCCATTCACCTTGTCTGACTCAAAGACAACTTATAAAGTCTTCATTTAACATCAAATTATGCTATCATTGACTCATTATTTTATATCATCATGCATGCATTGATTTACAGTATTAAATACTTTCTATAACTCCCCATTTTAATCAATTTATACCACATTATATATATCTAACAATAAAATCAAAGACTTTCGTAAAAGCAACAATTTCTATCTAAATATGATCGATAAATCCATCGAAGTCACTGAAATATTATCGACTGTTCCCAAGTTTTATTGCTTTGTTTTTATTATTTAACCTGTTGTTTAAAACTAAGCAGAGTTATTCCTCCATAAATTACTACATCATTGATAACCCCCCTTTATATGATCGACACATATTCCTTATCTTCTAAGATGTACTATGTAAGTAATGTTGTACGTCTGCAAGTTTCGTACATAGCCAACACATCTTGTTATAATGAACCCGTTTTATCTCTCTGTGTTTTGTATGTAAACTTTATGGAATATTTGCGAGTTCATGAGTCACAGTTCTCCAATCATTACTTTACTGATTATATTATATATTTGATGACTGTTAGAACGCTATCAAGGGAAACAACACTTGCTTAACTTCTTTTGTCAAATATTTTCCGATTACCTCCCATCCATTATGTTTTAACAGGACACGATAAATTGTATTTTACATCCGATTTTAATGTTCAGCTTAACATTTTTGCGTGTGTAACATTCACTAATAGTTCTTCCTCTTCCTGCCACGTGACAAAATTTGCATATCGAACTTTCGCGTACACCTGTCTGGCTTGTCGATGGAATTATCTCCCTTACTAACGAGTTATTGATCGACTCGATAGCTGCTATCGGTACATTTATTTTATACATAAACATATGGGAATTTAGTGTCATCGATTGAAACACATCGTCTCCTTATTTCCAGAACCCCGTAACTAAATTTTGGCGGTTTTGAATATTTGGAATCGTTAAACCATCTTTCCAAGCTCTTCCTATCTGTACTACATGTACCTATATAGTTCTGTGTACTGCATGGTCTACTAGAAATTTCCTATGGGATCAAAATCGGAGTCACTCCTCGAGAAATAAAGTTTGGTGAAATACTTTTGCCATAGTTCAGTTATAGATATGGCTGATAAACTTAATTTTTGAACCTGCACATAATGGGGATTTGAAACGTGAATGATGACTTGCACAATTACAAAAGGGATATGCACTTGAAATAATAAAAAAGGTCGCATTTAGATAATTGTTAACCGTCTTATATTCACTAGCAAAACAAACGTTGCAAAAATGTCATGAATGGAATCCTATTAACAATGTTTTAATGTTTTAATGTTTCTAACCTCGAATTTACCATAAAATTTACGAATAATGCCTATTAATGTCTGGAAGTAGAAAGTCTTGATATTTTGGAGAAAAAAGTGCTAAGTCGTAAATATGATAAAATTTGTAGTGAATGACTCCATACAAATGAACCCTTCAACGATGCATTGTCACATTGATTGCATGTTTCCCAAAACCACAAATTCATGAGTCCGATTCAGGTGTTTCTGTCATGACCTTGGAACTACCTAGCCTGCTGATACGATGTCCTGTGGAAGACCGTTCCACTCCTTAATAGTTCGAGGGGAAAAAGACTGTTGCCGGTAGCTTGTAGTACATTGTGGTCTCTTGAAGGAGTGTGTAGATGCATGTCGGTAGAGATGAGACTGTGGTAGAAGACGGTTGGTTTTGTTGATGGCAACTAGGTCGTTTGAAATCTTGTATAAGAGGTTAATGCGGGAGATCTTTCTGCGGTCCTGTCATGGGGTCCATTGAGGTTGATCTGTACCGGTACCTGTGTTTGACAAAGCGTGCACCTCGACGGTGTACCATTTCCAGTTTATGAATATCGTCTTTTTCGTATGTGTCCCAAACGGAACTAGCATATTCCACAGTGGGTCGAACAAGTGATTGGTAAGCTATTTCTTTTGTGGATGAGGAGGCGATGTTCAAGTTTCTTCTTACACAATTCAGGTTTTCGAGTGGCTTTGTTTGTAATATTGCTGATGTGTTCCCCCCAGTCCAGGGATTTGTTGATGGTGACTCCAAGATATTTTGCTGATTCTACATGCTGAAGAGACTGGTTGTGAAGGCGATAGTCATAGTGGATTGGTTTTTTCTTCCGGGAGATGCAGATGACCTGGCATTTGTCTGGATGGAAGGCCATTTTCCACTTCTTTTCCCATTGTCCAAGTTTATTGAGGTCTTTCTGGATTTTTGCACAGTCAGAGTTGTTGGCTACAGTAAGGTAGGCGATGGTGCCGTCCGCGAAGAGGCGTATTGTGGCGTCAAGACCTTGTGGAATGCCGTTGATGTAGTATAAAAAGAGGCATGGGCCAAGCACGGAGCATTGTGGAACGCCAGATTCCACCTTCACTGTGTCAGAGGACTCCCCTTTAAGGACTGCTGACTGAGAACGACCACTCAGGAAGGCCCTAATCCAATGGTTGGTGCGTCCTTGAATGCCGTAATGGTTCAGCTTGTGAAGGAGAAGACTGTGGGAAACTTTGTCAAACGCCTTGGAGAAATCCATGACAGGAACGTCTGTCTGCTTACCCTTTTCCAGGTTTGAGGATATGTCGTCCGTGAATTAATTGAGCTGTGTCTCACAGGACCGACCTTTACGGAAGCCATGTTGTAGTGGGTACAAGATGTTGTTGATTTCCCCATGTTGCATAATGAGACTGGAAATAATGTGTTCGAGTAGCTTACAGCAAATACATGTAAGGGAGATCGGACGGTAGTTCTCAGTGTTGTACTTGCTCCCTTTCTTAAATATTGGAGATACGTTGGCTTTCCGCCTGTCATCGGGTATAGTGCTGGTAGTGAGCGAGTAATTAAAGATGGTGGTATGAATTGGAGCTAGATGAGAAGATAGTACCTTCAATACTCGAGGAGAGATTCCATCAGGACCTGGAGATTTGTAGGGGTTCAGGTTGCTGAGTAACTTTTCTACCCCGTTGTTTGTGATGGAGATATCTGAAGCAACTGGACATATTCCCCAGAAGTAAATTGATGATCGGAGCAAGGAGTACTTTCAGAGAAGACAGACTTGAATTGGCGGTTCAGGATGTTGGCTTTAGCTTTCGGATCTGAATGGAGTTGACCGTGTTCCCTCAGTCTTGAAATAGATGTGTTATCTTTTTTCTTGTGTTTGATAAAACTCCAGAAGTGTTTGGAAAGACTCGTGTCGGTATCAGTGGACTGCGGTGTAATCAACTGTCGATGTATGACCAATATGCATGACGAAGTATCTTCTGTTCTTCTGTTTGATGGATTTATATTTAGTTATGTGGGATGGGTCGTTAGATTTCTTCTTTGTCTTGTAGAGACGGTCTCTTTTCTTCACCAGTTTCTTGATTATTGCAAATCCAAATAAAGTGGAAACATTAGAAGTAATGAAAGTTATAGAACGGTATGTCATGCTTCTGTATGACCGGTCTAGTTCAATTAATACGGTGAATGAATTCAGAAAACATTTATTCACACAGAAGACAAGAACGAACAATTGGCAACATTCCTCCGACAAGAGATGCACTACTTCAATATACAAAAGGAAGTGTTATTTGGGGGTAATTGTTTAATTGCAAATCCTAGTATGCCATCACCAGACTTACTTGGTTGGCAAAAACTTCTGGTCAGTGCTTGCAGAAGCTGCAATGTCATGTCAAGAGCTTATCCACTGTGGCTGTAAGAAAGGATGTCGAGGGGCATGTAAATGCTTGAAAGCAGCATTGAAATGCACATCATTATGTAGCTGTTCACCGGACTGTAAGATAGAAACTGAATGAGACTGTGCTAAATGTTGATTATCCTGCATTTGAATGTTATTTTAATTATTAATAATTTGAATATGTTCTATAACAATAGTTATATTTGAGGCGCCATTTTTATGTTCGTCCCCATTTTGAAAAAGAAATACTAGTCTTGTATCATAATATTTAACACAAATTTTGTCATTGCACGTTACTTGAAAGATTTTCTATAAATGTGAAAATTTACACCTTGACAGAGACGCCATTTTGAATTGTATCGCCATTTTTATTTCATAGTTTATGTCCTCTGTTAGCAAAAATAATATGTTGGTTTGTGTCTGTATCAAAATAAATGTTTCATTAATTTTTTATCATTGTATACCACATCAATAATGTATATGCAAAAACTGTCAATTTTTGACGGCGCCATTTTGAATTTGACCGCCATTTTGAAAACATAATCTATGTCACCTGGTTTTATTAATACAATGTAGGCATGTGTCTATATCAAATGATAAGTTTAACAAATGTGTTAACTTTCTATACCACATTGATAGTGTATGCATGTATATATATAAGAATGCTGTCAAACTTTGACATTTTTGACGGCGCCGTTTTGAATTTGGGCGCCATTTTGATGACTTTCTGTATTCATAAAGTTGAACAAGTATTCTTTGGCTTATCTTCGTTGTATTTTCTTAAATTTGAGTTATCTACTGAACTCTTGCGTATTGGTAGACTTCATCAAGTGTATGGTGCTGTATTCCCAGTACCTTATGTCGGCCATCTTTAATTTGGCGGCCATATTGAATTTTTTTTCTTGGCTCCATATCTGATTTTTGTCTATACCCCTTAATATTTCACTATGCCAAGTTTCATGCTTTTACCATAAAGTGATCAATTGTTCTGATACCCGCTGGACTATACATAATGAAAACAATTTACAATGTACAAAGCCGCTCTAAATAAGAGTTATAAGAGACATAACATATATTATACATGTACAAAACATACTTTTATACACATGATATGAAACAAGAAACAAATGCTAATCCTGGTATAAAAGCAACTGAAAGTATCGCGCACAAACGTGCATAAGTACAAAATGTGTGTAAAAATCGATTATCATCTCTGTCAGACAGTAGATGAACTGATTAGCATTTGCCTCTAGTTTATAGATAAAACAACAACAATACAAAACATGACATACATGACTTAAGATACTTGTTACGAGTGGCTCTACTGTACTCGTGTAATAAATCAGGCATGAGAATTTTCCGCGGATTGATTTGACGCTTGCAAGGGCCGTTTTTGAGACAATTTAAACCATCTTAGATGCTTAAAAGCTGGAGTTCAGCGGCCCCCTGGACCCCTTGCCGAATTTTCGAATGTAGGACATTAGCCCCTAAGGGGCTAATGTCCGCCTATGCAAATTTGAGCTTAGGGACTAATGTCCTAGGGGCTAATGTCCGTCTACCGAATTTTCAGCTGATTTGAAATTTTGAATAAACACTTATACTTAAAACTGTATATACTATAATCAAATATTTCACTGAAGCGATCAAGAATATATGACAGTTGCAACATTCAGTTGTTTATCGTAAACAAATCTAAAATGCATTATGAGGGAGCGTTCTTCAAAAAGTAAGCAATTTGTTGATGGTTATGCAGTACATATATGTATTTTATGAAATGCATAAAATTGCTTCAGATTGTAATCTTTGAAGTTATTAAGCATTGGTCTGGTGAACGTAATCATATAACTATGTAACAAAAAACCGCTAGACATGAACAGATCGTGAAATTTCAAATTGTTGTTGATGTGCCGACAAATAGTGTAAGGTGGGACAAAGCGCCCATATTAAGCAACATTTTACGATACAATAATAAAATAATTATATACACTTATAAATTAGATTTGACTGATCACCTACTATATATGCATCTAGCGTGTCAAATTTAAAGCTGCAAACATTTAATTTTATGCGGTTTTAAGTACATGTCACTTATTACTATATATGATATTTGTTTTTACAGGCAATTGAACATCTTTGTTGAACGCCCAAACTGTACATGTCACGGTTCATTCCTTCATGAGAGATTTTCTGGAGCTAGGAATTCGTAGCAGAACAGGATATCATCCCCACAACATCACCCCCTACATGCATGTATTGTTATACCACGTCCCTATATGTGTAGACTCATACGGTTCCCTCTCTCGATTTTCGGGACAATGTGTAGAAAAAGTTAATGATGTTATTAAAAATATTCATCAAGTTAAATCAAATAAACTGGACCCTACCAAGAACACGTTACTTGTGAGGAAAAGGATTGAACATTTGTATATACAAGGTCAAAACCGTGTTAAACGAAATTATGTTAAAAGGAACGATTATTATTGGTCAACTGGAATTTCTGCAAAGACGCAAAAGAAAACTATTGAAGAGGAACAGCATCACGCTGATGAATTATTTAAGGAATCAAACATTGTAAACTATGAAGATCTTAGTGATAAAGAACTGAAAGAAATCTTAAAACAAAATGGTGTGATTACAAAAGTTAGAAAAAGGGAGAAACTTATCCACTTATTGAAAGAGTGTAAGGCAGTGTCTACAGTTTGATATGTTATGTAAATGATATGTTAAAGTTTACAGATGTTTCCCCGTCATTCTCCCCCAGGACGTTTCTCCCCAAAAATTAAGTGTAAAAGTGTAAATAAAAATGTGCTAATGGGTGTTATAAATTATAGAAAACTCTGTCATAATTGGATTAACATCTCATATAACACTGAATACTTTATTAATTGTGGAAAGATAAATTATGTAATATAAAAAAGAATTGCAGGTTTTCAAATGCCAGTCCGAATGTCGCGGTTTGATCCGGGGTACTACCTTCTGATGCTGTGGCGATGTAATCAAATAATATGTTAATGGTTATTCGCTTTTTACTGCTCGAAGCTGTTGATCGGGTTTAAATCAAGCAACACTATACCAAACTATTTTATTTTGTGGTGCTTGATTATTGTTGATAAATTAATAGTGATCAATAATCGATTATGTGTAATGGATTATCGGTGATGATGATTAAGTGTGATCAATGATACTGTTGATGATGATGATGACTTTAAATAGGACAATACATAAATATCTATATGCGACATGACCATGCCTTTTCGCCGCATAAAGTTTGCCTCGTTACGACCTAAATGCGGCACAGCCTATATGTGGCACTACAGATTGTAATGTAATAAAATGTAATAATAAATTATCTATACAAAATATTGTAAAATCATATATCAGGTTTTGGCAGAAAATTTAACAATATCATCGTTGGAGAGAATATATATAGAGAATAATAGGTTAGTGACGTGGAATGAGAAAGTTTATCAGGCAAGGCGGAGGAATTTATCGGGTGATGAATCAAAGGTGATAAGTATTGTATTGTTCGACCTATTTATGGTGAAAAATGAAAGAACCGCAAATCATGTCCGAGAGTTCGACCTATCTCTGTTCGAGTGCTCTACTGTTAGCTAATATGGAATGAGAAAGGCTGTCGTCGGGACTTAAGAACCTGTTCGAGGTATCTACTGTGTGCGAGCCAAAACTGTTCGAGGTTTCGACATTCTACTGTAATTGAAAGCGTATTTGCAGGTCAATGTTTGCAAAACAGTCGTTTAATGTAAGTTATGTAGCATCAAGTTATCAAAAATATGCGACCAATTATTCATAATTTTCCTTTCATTACTTTCCGACAACATGAAAACATACTGGTATCTACAATCATGGAATACCAGGCGACAAATAGAATTTTGTAACAAATATAAGAGACACGTATTAAAACTGTATCATATATGAATATATCTTTAATAGTGAAATTAATGAAATATTTATTTTTGAATAACGCATTTCGGTTTAACATACCTCAAACTTTGTATTTACTTATTTTTGATGTAGACAAAACTCTTTCTGAATCATGTTCATTTTGTCAATACGTATTCTTTTGTGCAGCACTACAGTTATTTAGTGTATAATATAATCGAATTTGCTTCCCCCAATGCCCGACACTATTCAGATGCATATTGTTCATAGGTTTAATGGAATGAAGAAATACCATCCATCATGTTTACGATGTTTAATGAAAGCTTAATCCATACTTAAACCTAATTTTGCCGTACCCGGTTGTCAGTTATTTTAAACTTTTACCAAAGCCGGCTATCTGTAGAATCATGCGGTCATTTTTAGTCTTTTATAATGCTGTAAGGTACGATGTTGTTTGATGACGTTTAGGAACAAACCATACTCAGTAACTAACCTTTTTGATGGTTCGGCGACATTGCACCAAGTTGCAATTAAAACACAGATTGGTTGGATATTGTCCAATGGAATATTTATGTACACGGTACAGTATCAATGCCACAAGATTTGTTTACACAATAGATAAATAGTTTCACCCAACAGTTATAAACTCAGGTTACATTCCGAAATATATATTAATAAGCTAAATATTGAAAATTTTGGAGGCAGTAGCATTGCTTTAAAAAATGTACACACCCTTTAATAAAATAGAAAGGTTCGGTATGTATATAGTTCCAAGAGAAAGTCGAATCTGTAATTACTATGATTACATTCATTGAGTGTCAATATGCACTTATACTAAAAAGAGTTTATGAATGACAGATGTGTCATCTATATACACTGTAACACATTTGTATTTGGTCACCCTTCATTTCTGTTGTTTGATAAGTTTGATAGGAATCTTAACAAGCAGATTTTCTGTACACTTATGTGTGAATTTTAGGTGTCAAACTAATCAGGTATTTGTAAGAATGAAGTAAAAAAGAGCTTCGGGAAAACAACAATCCATAAAACAAAAGGGAACAGAGGCGCAAGGAATGGCCTGGCAGACCATAAGCAATAACTAGGAGAATAAAGGGGACAAACAGTGAAGGGGGGCAATTAAAGGATGGAAAAGATCACAGGATAAATCAAGTCAGATGGCTACAATAGGCCGAAAGTGGGATGAAAATAACATGAATACTATATAAACTGAAAGAATTGCACAGGGGAAAGGGAAACCCACCAAACATCTACGTATACACCAATAGTAATAA
This sequence comes from Mactromeris polynyma, assembly GCA_032209605.1. Classification (NCBI taxonomy): domain Eukaryota; kingdom Metazoa; phylum Mollusca; class Bivalvia; order Venerida; family Mactridae; genus Mactromeris; species Mactromeris polynyma. Next base: position 9,333,400 of record JASFXZ010000026.1, on the reverse strand, counting down.
AACAAATATACTTTTGTATTTCACTATATTTACTTGAATACAGTATGACAATACGAAGAGTGACCAGATAGAAATGCACAGATAGAGTGTACATTATATTCCAAAATAGAACTAGGGAATACACTGTGAACACCAACTGCAATATATATTAAACGCGTATTTGCGTTCAATATTTTACAAGTGTTTAAACTTATATATATTAACATCTAATTATCATTGGACATACTCTATGGATATATAGAAAAGGTCCTTTACTTGTTCACAGAACTTATCTGGAAAAACAAAGTCGCATAAAAATCATGAGGTCTGTCATTGAAAATTCAATGCAACTTTATTTCAAAAGTCTTCATTGATGCAACGGTTCAACCAAAAAATCGAGACGCTTGTTGGTTTTGACGCTTGAACAGAATCGACAGACGCTTTCTGAAGAAAACCCTTTTTAGACATAGCACCGGCATCCTTGATTAGAACATGCACATGTTCATAGCATTTTCCTATCTTAATCGTTTTTAAACTGCGCCATACAATGCAACTCCATTTAACACATCTTATCCCTATTACTGGCAATCCTCAAACAGTATAATACGTCTCGTGTTTTTCAGCTAGTCGAACAATCATTGAACACTGACGTTCAAGTCATAGGTCCAAATCGCATTGAGAATACGCATGCTGAATGTAGGTGTTCAAAATTCCCCGAACAGTTTAATACGGCTTGTGTTTTCCAGCAAGTCGAACTGTCATTGAACGCTGACGTTCAAGTCATAGGTTCAAATCGCATTGAGAATACGTGTGCTGAATATAGGTGTTCAACATTCTTCAAACTGTATAAAACGGCTTGTGTTTTCCAGAATGTCGAACTATCATTGAACATTGACGCTCAAGTCATAAGTTCAAATCGTATTGAGAATACGTGTGCTGAATATGTGTGTTCAAAGTTCCAAAAAATCAACACAAGTGAATGCGTCCAGTTTTCTCCTCATTTGCAGTGCGTTATGCAACGTGATGTTCTTCTACAATCTACCACACGTGTGTACTTATTGAAACGACGTATTTCGCGTTGTTTTTCATGTTTCTGTTTGAGTCGCACTTCGTCGTTTTGTTGTTGTGTTGTATTGTTATCTCGTTGTGTATTTTGTCTGATGTATGATAAACATACACATTGTTTTATACAGCTTATTTTGCCACACACGGCAAATGTATGAATTATAATTACCAGTATATTGAATCACAAATAATCCCGAAGAGTGCTGTCTGATAGTGAAATCCAGTGTCTCTCCATTTATCCAATGTGCATATATTCAAGATCAATTCATTTCAAGACGTTTTCATAAATTGTAGAAACAAGAAGGCTTTCAAAAGCTTTGATATCAAAAGATAGTGAAGTTGCTATACGGAACGCCACATACATAAGATAGTGACTCTCCACACAGACCTCCGGGTAAAACAAATTCCATAAAACATAAGGCATTTCAGGAGGTTCAAGGGTACAAACATAAAAACCATACAGCGATACACACTTAAATTAACATTTTTTTGCCTTGGCATACAAGCGCCTGTGGCGTTATGCAAATTAAAAAGAATATCAGTATAGCTCCGCATGTTTCACAAGCCGAGTGATTGTTATTTTACCTTCACGCCTTACGAGATTCACGTTTGTGTGGAAGAACGTATGCTTCGTATAAATAAAACGACTTCTATTGCGATCTACCATTCAACGTCTCAATAGTGATATACATCCTTTCTTTTGAACGGCATTGAGCGTTTCGAACATACGGCATTGGGAGCGATATCGATCAAACTGACCTGGGTCTAGTTCGTTCTGGAAGTATTGACTGGATGGCACATGAACGGAATGCGCATGTGTATCTGGGAGACCCCTCGACCATTTATCTGCCCGGTATTTAAGGAGCTGGTACGTGAGTAGCAATGGACCACTGGCGTCAATATCGTTTGCAAAATATTCATAGCGCGGCAGGCTTTCCAAGAGCTGTTTCAAGAAGGGATGATAGGCCTGGCAGAACATGATAGAATTTGTTAACATAAAGTCCGTGTTGAATAGCAGAGTTGATTGTTCATATGGCTCTGGGGTTAAAACGCAGGTATACTTATACAGGATGCGATCTAGACTGCGAACACATACTGTATCCAAGTCAGCGTAAACGCCCCCAAATTCGTACAGAACAACATATCTGTAAAATCAATAAATCAATTTATTAATAATATACATACTATTGAGTTACTTACTACTATAATTACATAGATATTTTAAAATTCTTTATAACCGTTATCAGAATTTTGTGACTAGTTAATGGTATTCATTCTCTGAAATCATCAGTTGGTAGCCGATTGGGAGATAACGGTTTATTACTTTACGAAAAAATGTGTGTTACATTGTAGGACCAAGGTAAGTTACATATAAATAGGTAGTTTCAGTTCCATGGTACAAAACTGTTTACGTAAGGATTACCACCGAAAATGATCCAGTCCTTATTATAATAGACTGTCTGAGTGAGAGGCATTGTCTTATGAATGTGGCGTTCAATGTAGCAACATATTCTCTCTTTTAAATATTATCGTTAATCGTGCACAGCACATTTCCCTATTTATGCTTTACTCTCGGTAAAAGAGAGAGAACAAGTTACTACAGTGAATGCAACACATATAAGACCACTGGGAAAACAATATTCCATAAAACATCAGGCATTTGAGGAGGCGCAAGGGTAAATACGTTAGGGAACAGGGGCGCAAGAAATGGTCCGGTCGACCATAAGGGATAACTAAATAGAGTAAAAGAGGACAAACAATGTGGGATTTAATGGATGTAATACATCACAGGATAAGTCAAGACAGCTGGCATCACTAGGTCGAACGTGGGGAGAAAATAACATGAACATTATTTAAAGTGAAAGAACCGCGCAGGGGACAGGGAAACCCAGCACACATATAAACACAAACAGTTACAATAACCATACACTGATTAACAGCCTTGGAACTGTCAGTAAAAACACTGGGGGTTTAAAGCGATTTACAGCTAGCTTACCTCAAACTTAATCGTTATATGGTCATTGATTTAAAAAACAAACACATAAATTGACTTAGAAGGCAGTAACTAATCATTAAAAGCCAAATTTTAGATATTATTCAGTAAAACATAAAGAGCTTCACAGATGTCCCGACATGTCAAGGTGGTAAAGTTACTGTAACTATTAGAAGTAAAGAATGCCCTTTCATCATTACAGGCCAAGTATACATGTCGATTGCTTCCATCTGTTTTACGAGTTAATGTGTAAGTTGGTTTCAATTAGGTCACTAGAAAGTGAAGTATAAATAGTGGAGAACTCATAAGTAGAGTACGCTCCGACACAGCGCTTTGATTTCACTACCGTTACATTCACACGCTGCTGTTTTACCCAGCATATTTTGATATTTGACCTTTATAGCCTGTCTGATATAAACAATGATTTAGTCGCAGTAAACGAAATAACCGTCCGTTCATGATACTAAATTGCATTGGTCACACTCATCAATTTTAAGTTTTAAGATTTCGCACGATCAATCATAATGCTTTTTTCCAATTCCCGCATGATTTAGAACGGGTTATCGTAAAAGCATGTGGATAATGAAAATGCAAGAAAACTTCCTGTTGCAATGTTGCAAGTTTATCCCATTATTAAGCTAAATCGACTATTCTGGTAATGCTCGCCCCAATTTCACAAAAATGTTAATAAAATTGTCTTTACTATATTTATCAATTGTTTCAGCATATGAAATCGAAAGTATTGACTTCCGCGCGAGAAAAATTAGTTATTTGTATTTTTTAATATTATTTTTTTTAAATTATCACAAGTATATATAGGCAAACGAGCAATTATAGTGAACAAATATCCTAGTGTAAATTCTTTTAAAACTATCTTTTATCAGACTTAAACATATTGTAAAATTGTGCTCTTTTGATAGATGTATTACTTATTATAAAATATAATCAAATATCAAAACATAGGTATAAAGAAAAATCATCTAATGATTTAGAATATTTTGTTTAGTTACGTTACAACCTTTTTATTTTCCTCTGTATTTTCCTAAAATTGGGGACTAGTTATGTGACTTTAAATATTGCTGTACTATTAAATTATAAAGTTGTAATTTTATTCTTAGTGAAATTTTATTGAAAAAATAATAATTCACTGCTTTAAATTGATAAGTTAACATTTATTTTGCATATGTTTTACTTTTATGTAATTAATGTTTAGATTTAAAAAAAAATATACACAGTTAAGCTGTTTTGATGTATTTCAAATCAAACTTGTATCTTATTCGTCTAAGTACTTTCAAATTAACTTTACCTCTCACTAGCTAAGCGATTCCCAAAAAAGTGTTATCATTGTTTGAAATTTACTTATAATGGAGTATTTACATACGCTGTTTTTTATTTTAACCATTTAAATTTTAACGTTACAAGCTTGACATAATCTGTCTTTCCAGTGAGTCCCGCCGATGAAGGTCGCGGTCATTTCTGGGAAAAGCGCGTTCGCGCCTGCGGTGCTAACTTTAATACTAGGATGTGATTATATACTTTCTGGACTACATCAGTATCCTAAAAGTAAACAACACTTATTTTTAGAAGTCATCAAGTTATTGCAATATATATGATTGGCTTAGTCCAGAATGTGTCACACTCGTGCTGCCTGTCTGACAGCTTTCTATCCAAAGTGGTAAGAAGATTATATAACATATTAAAACAAAAGGGGGTTACCTTAATAAATCTGCTCTCCTAACTGGCACAGCGTAATTATCAAACGTTTTAAGTAAGTATGCGTGCCGCTCCGCTATTAATTTCCTTCCACTAATGTCTGTCCAGAAGTAATACCGATACTTAGGGTTTTTGTCGACAAAGGACATAACATTGTCATTGAACTCGTATGGCAAATATTCGTCCCTCCAAGTTTGATGAATAATCCGAGGTATTCTCGTGTTTGTCTCAAATATTTCCTTGTTGACCGGAAAATCTTCGTCCAATTCTGGCTCATCTAACTGATATTCCGAGGTATCAACATTTCCATTACCGATTTTAATTTCCAGATTAAAAACATGAACATACGGGGGCAATAGCCGTGAAAACGTAAAAATAAGTGCTGTAACAGATGCTAACATCACACAAATTTTGTATTTATAAGAACAAAAATAATTCAATATTTCCATTACCCAGATTAATTTCAATATTCGGGGACGGTAGCCGTGAATACGTAAAAATAAATGTTGTAACAGATGCTAACATCATATAAATTGTGTATTTACGAGAAAAACATATCCGTTTAAAGTATATAAGCATTTTTAATTATATAATCAGAAGGATTTATTTGCGTAGACAGCCATAGTAGGAAGCGTACACAGGTTTATCTTAACAACAACTGTAGCTAGTCTTTCACCTAATGGCTTATGTAGATGCATTCTCTGAGCAACAGAGCGACGAATCTAACTTTAATGTCACATATACAGACATATGTTTACAAATAATTTTCACGTGTGGCTGATTAAAATCAGTGACCGTGACATCGTCCCATGAACGTATTAAAGTATATATGCGCGATATAATATGTCTGGAAGATTTTAAAATGTAGAAAAAACTAATTTCAGAAAGATCAGTTTGTGGCGTTTTGTTTTTAAGCTGTGTTCAGGGTGAGCATTACTGATCAGATTGTGTCGATAATCTTTCCGTCCGTCAACAAAATGGCCGACTATCTGTATTGCTTCATAAAGCATTTCGTCTGAAACCGCTTTGCGGAATTTGACAAAATTTAAGCAAAAGGTTACTATGGTGACACTCTACAAAGCACAGAAAGATTGGGGCAGACGAAGTTTCTTGTGTTCTGTAAAGTCTTGTCAACACGAGATTGTGGAAGCATTGTACAGTCTCACTCGGGGATGGAAAGAGGGACTGATTCACTTATAAGCAATTTTACTTTCAAAGCGTGCATGTATGACTAGTTTAAACTTAACCACCGATAAGACAGGTTTTAGTTTACCGGCTTCACGTTGAAAAGATTTGTGTGTCGGCGAGTATTCTCATGGTCTTAACGTTTCTTGTTTTTAAACGAACCTTGTTATAAATCATTTGATTGCCAGTTGGACAGGCTTGCAAGCAATACTTACATATACGCGGTATAGAAAGATTATGTCAGTTATGTTTGAACAATTTGTAACAAACTGAAACTATTCCCAACGATGTGTTAGAACTTGCATTGCTTTCGGAAATACACATTTCAGACATGTTGAAAGGTTACCTTTATTTTTTGAATGCATAAACATTGCAGACTAATACATCAATTTTTCACAATATCGGATGTGCTTGCATCATGAGGCATCATTTAATTATAGATACATAGCCACCTAGTGACCTAGTACATGTTGATACTTTGTAAGTAGAAATCTATTATAGAAATTTATTGACTCGGTATCTATACATACCAGAGTACTGTTTTACGTTTTGCGTACGTTTTTGCGTAAATTATCAATTTACGCAAACCTTACGCAAAATGTAAGTCCGGTTTACTAAAACTGCGTACTAAGTTATTTTCCACTTACGTGAAATGTGTTCGTAACTCTTCAATCAGAGGTATAAATTGTGATGAAATATCGCTCAAAGTAGACAGTAGCAATAGCTCAATTGGTAGCGCTTCTGTCTAGTAACTTAGACCAATAGATAGGGTGTTAGTTCGAGACACATTCCAGTCTCCTTTTTATATGGACAATATAAATTTTTATCCCTTACTCAGTGCTTGTCAATTACTTGTAGTTTGTCGTTTCTGTCTGGGTTTTTTGTGTGTTTTTTTGTTATCGTCTAATTGTTTTGTCGTTAAATAAAACTTGTTTAATGATGGCTATAGCGTCGTCGCTAAAATGTTCATTTTAGCCCCTTACGTTCAAGTAGCCATATCAACTTTGTTCCATATACTGTGAAGCGATAAATGTACATGTAAATCTACAGCACGATGGTTTCGTGCACTTAGTGAATAGCTTATTCGCAAGATTCCCCAGATCTGATCGATATTGGCTCCATGCTATAACCGATTATATATACGCCACTTTAACGTCTCATGATCATTATCATTCGCGACTTAATTAGCCACTCCGCTGTGTTTTCCAGCAGAATGAAATTGTCCCGGGCTGTACTGATTTATCAGAATGTATTATACATTCATGATACTTATATTGTAGCCTCTATCGAAAAATATATATTGAATTATGCACTATTTCTTTTTCAAATGCATTCTTTCTATAATCATTTAAAACGGACAAAAATTGATGACGTTTCGCCCTTCGACTTCGAAAAAAACCTTTATGGTGATCGGAGGAAATACCCATACCAGATCGACCGAAATACCATAAATGTGCATTAATAGGGAAAAATGTGCGTAGCGAATGTCGACCAGATAAACACATTCAATTGCCTTTTTTCGGCGCAGCCGTACTAACATGGTTTTGCTATTTGCATATCAGTGTTGTATAAACCAATCAATCTTACATTAACCTTAACATTAAGGCAATTTTTCTTAACCGCACAACGTGTGAAACCGTGACGCGGATTGGTTAACCCTTCGATAAGGGGTACGTTGCCTTACTGTACTCCACAGAATTTCGGTGAATTCATCGAGATCCATTTTGGATCTGGAGTAACCAGCACTCCTAACATCTCTGCATTTTTATGTTGCACAACCAATCTTAACCTTCAAATTGCGCTGACCATCTTTTTTCAAGATATTTCTTGTTTACCCTGCATCTTCACAGTCAATAACATGTCTAAACTATTCTGTTTTTAAAGTATAATTATAATTTATTCGCAGTTTTTCGCTTTTTCCGAGACAAAATGCGGTTGAGTTTTGAAAGAAAATGGTTTAAAGGGTGTTTAAATCGAATCGTGATTTGATAAAAGTAATGGCTTGTGGTAGACACCATTTTCTTATAAAGTCTCCATTTAACATCAAATTATGGTATCAATGACTCATTATTTTAAGTCACCATGCATGCATTGATTTAAGAGTATAACATACTTTCTCTAACACCCTATTTTAATCAATTCATACCACATTATATCTCTAACAATAAAATCAAAGACTTTCGTAAAAGCAACAATTTCTATCTAAATATGATCAATAAATCCATCGAAGTCACTGAAATATTATCAACTTTTCCCAAGTTTTATTGCCTTGTTTTTATTATTTAACCTGTTGTTTAAAACTAAGAGGAGTTATTCCCCCATAAATTACTACATCATTGATAACCTCCCTTTATATGTTCGACATATCTTGTTATGATGTACCCGTTTTTATCTCTCTGCGTTTTGTATGTAAACTTTATGGAATATTTGAGAGTTCATGAGTCACAGTTCTCCTATCATTACTTTACTGATTATATTATATAGTTGATGACTGTTAGAACGCTATGAAGGGAAACAACACTTGCTTAACTTCTTTTGTCAAATATTTTCCGATTACCTCCCATCCATTATGTTTTACAAGGAAACGATACATTCTATTTTTCAGCCGATTTTAATGTTCAGCTTAACATTTTTGCGTGTGTAACATTCAGTAATAGTTATTCATCTTCCTGCCACCTGGCAAAATTTGCATATCCAACTTTCCCGTTCACCTGTCTGGCTTGTCGATGGAATTATCTTCCTTACTAACGAGTTATTGATTGACTCGATAGCTGCTATCGGTACATTTATTTTATACATAAACATATTGGAATTTAGTGTCATCGAATAAAACACATCTCATCTTATTTCCAGAAAAACCGTAACTCAATTTGGGCAGTTTTGAGTATTTGGTATCGTTGAAACCATCTTTCCAAGCTCTTCCTATCTGTGCTACCTATATTGTTCTGTTTACTACATTGTCTACTAGCAATTTCTGATGATTTAAATAAGAAGGGGAAAGTTGGGAATGGATTTAATATATATGACAAAGCGTAATTTGATTCAATCTACTTTCTACGGGTACCCAATTTAAACGGGAAAAATGTTTTGTGCCAATACGTGATCTAGGATGTAAGTTCAATACAAATCTCACCAGTTTATTTTGTGTGACTTGCAATTTATTCTTTAAATCTTGTGTTAAACTGTTAAACCAGACTGATGATGCATAATCAACGTGACATTGAACAAGGGAAGAGACCAGAAGCCTCTTTGTTTGCATAGTTAGAAATTCACTTTTACGATACAGGAATTTTAACCTTGCATTGGATTTTTTAATAACAGACGTTGCCATAGACGCAAATGACACATTTTGATCAATGGTAACGCCAAGATATTTAACTGATGTTGTTGTTTCAACAGATTGGCCGTTACAACTTATATCAAGTTTGGACTGGGATTTTAACCGACGTTGGGATCCAAAGAGAATAGACTCTGTCTTCCCAAGATGTAGGGAAAGCTTATAACATATAAGCCACTGACTTACAATGTTCAGTTCGTTACTTAAACTATTTTCGATGTCGATTTTACTTTTACCGGGCACAAGAATTGCTGAGTCATCTGCATAAAGTAGTAACTTATAACTTATTTTTAACAACAGCAGACATATCATTTACATAGATAAGAAAAAGCAATGACCCTAAAATAGACCCTTGGGGCACACCGCGATATACAGTAGCCGATGATGAGTATATACCTGAAACTTCAACTAACTGACTTCTATCAGATAAATAAGAAGTAAACCATCTGACGGACGTTTCAGCGAGACCCATCGCCTTGAGTTTCATCAATAAAATCGAATTTAAAGTCGAATGTTGAAACTTAACACAAAACAAACAATTAACAACGGGATCGAACATTTACTACTGTTTTCAGAAAAAACATTGAAGAAGTTTAAAATTTAGTGCACATGTGCTGCTGTGACGACATGAGGCCGTAACGCCACTCAGTCATTGAGTCAATTCTAAAAGTAAAATCATCGGAGGTACATGACTGAATCAACAGATCTACGTTGACACTGTTGGAAATGTGTCGCTGTCAATCATTCGTACTCGTTTTCTCGGAGGATGGATTGCATCAGCGTAAGGTCTATTCGGATTGATGTTCACATAAAAACATTCCACCGTGATCCGGATGATGGACAGCGAACCAAGTGCTAATACCTCCAGACAAGCTGAAATGTGCACTCTCATCGAATTTGAAGTACGCGTTCAGCTCAAATTCGTTAAAATTTCTGATAAACTTTCATTTATGAAACTGTTTGACATTTAGACGATCGCGAAATGCTACATATTTTTCGTAGACCGATGCGCGAAAGACGGCCATGTTTGTTTGGATTTCTGACAGCGCGTATTAATATGTGATGCGGCCCTAATTTGCATAAATAATCCACTAGTGGATTACGAGTTATAATCACTCCCGCGCCGTATGTTATGTGATAAAACGTGTTTAAAACAGGACACAGAAAATTCAATAACTTATACAGAAAATAATTGGGCTCTCCGACTAAAATATTCAGAAATATGGTTGAAACCAGAGACATAAACCTACGTCTGTGTCTGGCATACCCATCTTTCATAGCGCCTCGCTTAGCCACCGTCGATAACGTGGGTAATAGGAAAAATACATGGGAACTGTGGGAAATCGTTAATATCTCAATAACAGATTGAGATATCAAAATAGTGCAAACGGTTTTGAAAAACATTTCTGCAATACATATTCCGTTTTTCAGAAAGATTGTGAAATAACATTTTGGTCCTTTTTAATTTTGAAGACACGAACCAAGGCTATATAGACAAAGAAGGGAAAAACGGACTGGTCGGGTTTAAAACCCAATATATAGTCTACATTCATTTATGGCTTTATATAGTACCTACCCTTGCCGTGAACATTCCTTTATGGCTTTATATAGTACCTACCCCCGCCTTCTACATTCATTTATGGCTTTATATAGTACATACCCTCGCCTTGTACATTCATTTATGGCTTTATATAGTACCTACCCTCGCCTTCAACATTCATTTATGGCTTTATATAGTACCTACCCTCGCCTTGTACATTCATTTATGGCTTTATATAGTACCTACCCCAGCCTTCTACATTCATGTATGGCTTTATATAGTACCTACCCTCGCCTTCAACATTCATTTATGGCTTTATATAGTACCTACCCTCGCCTTCAACATTCATTTATGGCTTTATATAGTACCTACCCTCGCCTTGTACATTCATTTATGGCTTTATATAGTACCTACCCTCGCCTTCAACATTCATTTATGGCTTTATATAGTACCTACCCTCGCCTTGTACATTCATTTATGGCTTTATATAGTACCTACCCTCGCTTTGTACAGCCATTTATGGCTTTATATAGTACCTACCCTCGCCTTTTACATTCATTTATGGCTTTATATAGTACCAACCCTCGCTCTGTACAGCCATTTATGGCTTTATATAGTACCTACCCTCGCCTTGTATATTCATTTATGGCTTTATATAGTACCTACCCTCGCCTTGTATATTCATTTATGGCTTTATTTAGAACCAACCTCGCTTTGTACAGTCATTTATTGCTTTATATAGTACCTACCCTCTTCTTGTATGGCTTTATATAGTACCAAACCTCGCTTTGTACATTCATTTATGGCTTTATATAGTACCTACCCTCTTCTTGTGTGGCTTTATATAGTACCTAACCTCGCTTTGTACATTCATTTATGGCTTTATATAGTACATACCCTCGCCTTGTACATTCATCTATGGCTTTATATAGTACATACCCTCGCCTTGTACATTCATTAGTGGCTTTATATAATACCTACCCACGCCTTGTACATTCATTTATGCCTATGTATGGTACCTACCCTCGCCTTGTACATTCATTTATGCCTATGTATGGTACCTTCCCTCGCCTTGTACATTCATTTATGCCTATGTATGGTACCTTCACTCGCCTTGTACATTCATTTATGCCTATGTATGGTACCTTCCCTCGCCTTGTACATTCATTTATGCCTATGTATGGTACCTTCCCTCGCCTTGTACATTCATTTATGCCTATGTATGGTACCTACTCTCGCCTTGTACATTCATTTATGCCTATGTATGGTACCTTCCCTCGCCTTGTACATTTATTTATGCCTATGTATGGTACCTTCCCTCGCCTTGTACATTCATTTATGCCTATGTATGGTACCTTCCCTCGCCTTGTACATTCATTTATGCCTATGTATGGTACCTTCCCTCGCCTTGTACATTCATTTATGCCTATGTATGGTACCTTCCCTCGCCTTGTACATTCATTTATGGCTTAATATAGTACATACCCTCGCCTTGTACATTCATTTATATCTTTATATAGTACCTACCCTCGCCTTGTACAGTCTTTTATGGCTTTATGTAGTACCTACCCTCGCCTAGTACATTCATTTATAGCTTTATTTAGTACCAACCTCGCCTTGTACATTCATTTATAGCTTTATATAGTACCTACCCTCGCCTTGTACAGTCTTTTATGGCTTTATATAGTACCTACCCTCGCCTTGTACAGTCTTGTATGGCTTTATATCGTACTTACCCTCGCTTTGTACAGTCATTTATTATTTTACTTTAAATACATGTAAATATATTTGATTTCTAGTATTTCATCATGGATATACCTGAGTGTAACACCTATTCGAAGTTGAAGGCGGAGTCTGTATCGATACCCCGCCCATTCCTTCGTTGTGTACGGATATCCCGCCTCTACATCAGCTTGTTACAATTAATTGCCTCACGTTTTGCGAGTTATGTACCGTTAAGTAAGATTCAGCATGATTTTCTTGGAAGATATGAACGAGTTATGTGTATATATCTATATAAAAATACGCTACCGTAAGTCAATCACCTAACGGTATCACTACTACAAATAGTTGTACGGCTCTGCAATTTCTTTTCAGGAATGGAGATTATCCCACAATCACTTGCGCTTCATTCGGAACATTTTCAGCAACTTCCGTTCAATTACCATGTTTGGTGTTGGGCCACAGGGACCAAACGGCCTCTGGTAGGATACATTCCACATGTGTGAATAGTCCAGTCAGAATTATTATGCAAAACTTGTCAATACCATCTTTCGAAAAATAATGTTAAGCGGAACTCCAATTCAGCAAGTGAAAATACTGGCCTAATAACGCAAGTGAGAAAAATGTTTAATTTGATAGATTATGTTTGTATCTATTGCGTTTATGTTTTTATAATAGGCGAGCATTAGATTAAGTTAATTCATATAAGAAGAGAAGATTATAAAGCTCCAAATAGGTAATGTACTGTTATTAGTTAAAGATTAAACTTGAACATTTTCAAGAAAGTTTCATGTTCGCTTACCTGTACTTACAGAAACTGAAACATATGAAGATAATTTCATGATAATGTACTTACTGTTCCTACAAGTAAACCTTCATTTGAACCATAAGACAGTGTGTCTATTTATTTGCTGGTAATGTTATGTGTTTTACAGATTATACTCAATATGATTTCTTAATTATTGTATTCGTTTTATTCTTTTTGTAATTGTTCATGTTTATATTTTCATGTCTCCAGCTTTTCGGGTGCACGCATTGTTTACAACACTTCCTGTTTGAGGTCTATATCTACTAATGTTATACTCACTGCCTTAAACGTATTATGCCAACGAATAAAACATTATTTGCTGCTGTTAATCCTTAAAGCCTTAAACATATTTTGTTTTTTAGATTCAAGTTGATGACGGTGTGGATGCAAAGAGGTTCAATGGATGTGCTTATTAGGCAATCATTAAAAAATTGAAATGAGTATGTATTGTTCATGTTATAACTTCTATAATGTATGATTCTATATGTGAGTGCATAGAATAGTTGAATCATGGGGGAGTTGTGGTTAATTTATTCAATGACAACAAATATAAACGAAATTCATTTCTGTGTATAATTTATTGTACTTTTATCTTATTGGTAATAAAATTATATGTTTTCAGTAATTTGAAAGTTTTTATTAACTTTCAGGAGCGGTTCCCCGCAGAAGTTTAACTGATCTCATCTGCCTATCAATATTGTAATAAGGATCAATTAAAATGTTCTCTTTATGACAAAAACTGACCATATTATCAATTTTATGCGTTTTGATGTTCCGACTCTGACTTGAGCATACAGCTTAAACGCTTAGTGGTACTATATAGTTGAACCTTTTGCACGTCTCCTTAGAGACTAAACAAAGAATAACGAACAAAATATTCATTTCAGAAAATCATATTTCAGATAATGTAAATAGCGGTAAGCACTTAGGCGCATCGCTGAATACTAAAAAGAACGGGTTTCAAAAAGGAAAATAATAATAATACTAATATCTCCATAAAATTGGCGAAAACAAAATTACATGTGACAACTTAGATATTTAAATATAAGTATTTCAAAGTCCTTAAGATCGAGACACGGTTGTAACCGTCTTTAGCCCCTTCGCTAACCCAACGCCCGTGGCGCTTAAACATTCTGTCTTTTACACCGTTATTTGCGGCAGTTTTCGTACTTAACACATGTATTATTGGCTCTTGATTTCCTTAAAACGTCAGGGAGAAGGTCCACATTGGCTGCCAACAGTTCTGGGAGTTGTTCAATACCATCTTTGTGACACTGCAGAAATAAACTTATAATAGAACCGATTATATAACAATCTGTATAGTTAGCCAATAATAAAAATCCATTAATACAGTTAACGTACGTTTCCTTTTCAATAGTTTTACACAAGTACGAGCTAACACTTATCTTTGTGAAAAACAGTGTACAATCGTCGACATTTGATAATTTTTACTGTTTTGAATAACCATGTACATTATAAAACAAAAAGTTTGATCAAAACTGATTAGAGGTGATTCCACCTGTTTTGCCCCTGTTATGCCAGCCGTCTGAATGACAATCGGCACTTTTTGCCATTCGGCGCTCTTTTTTGCCATACGGCATGTGACTATGCTTTTTTTTGGACAGTCACACAAACAATTTGAAATTAACAACGTCTGAATGATCGTTCCCTTGTCCCGAAAACAACCCCAGCATTCTAAGTTTTAAATCGGAATTACCGAAAATTACCGAAAATGCCTTTTCCATTCTTACAAGGTACATAGAAAGCTAATACCAACCTTTTCCCCCCTCTCCAAATTTAAGCACTCGCTTCACATAGTAATTAGAGAATCTCACTGCAGTATCCGGCCCTTGCCGCCCCTGGAACTTGGACGCTTTCGTTTGAGCACTCGATTTTCCACCTTGGTGATCTTAGCATCGTCGTCTGAGTCACTAGCTATCGGGTTTGACTCGTACAACTTCACAGTATCCCAGCCTCCTGGACTACTATCAGGAATTTGGATCAACTTATTTCGACGTCTCAATTTGTCTGACAACTCCGATAATAGTTCCTTGGAATAATCGGGTTTACTATGCTGGACAGCCCATGAAACTTATTTTACAATGTCTGCATGATCTACATTATACTGATATTGCAATTTGTTACCTTTAAAACGCCCCTCAATGTCTTTCTCCGTGCGTAACATTTTCACTTCTGAAGCAACGCTAACCGAATTTCCATGAATTTCCTGTTTTAAGGAATGCACTTCCTCTCTCTGTGAACGTAATTCGTCTAACACAAGCTGAAGTTGACTTTCTACGACGGATGAATGTTGTAAAGATTCTCGCAAACCGGTATGTTCCATAACAGCGTCGTTTTCCATGGTACTGAACGTGTAATGTTTTAATTTTCTCCGTGTAGTGTCTTGTCAGAACCCAAAACTGAACGGACCACTTATCAATTTTTGACACGCACGATAATTTCGTGCGCAACGTATAGCGCCCTAGCGGAGACTTTAATCGCTTTAAGGGAAATTAATTTCTTTCTAATTCGTCTGCTCAAACGAAATAAATTATATTATACGTAGTGTCAATCGACACAAAGACGTTTTTATAAATTGTAGAAACAAAAGGATATATACCAAAAGAGAGAGAATAAGTTGCTATAGGGAACGCCACACACATAAAACTGTGCCTATCCACACAGACCTTCGGGAAATCAACAACTCATAAAACATTAGGCATTTCAGGAGGTTCAAGGGTACATTCGCAATGCAGACATACCGCGATATACACTTAAATTAACACATTTTTGCCGTGGCGTATTGCAAATTAAAAAGCATATCAGTATAGCTCCGCATGTTTCACAAGCCGAGTGATTGTTTTTTTACCTTCACGCTTTACGAGATTCACGTTTGTGTGGAAGAACGTATGCTTCGTATAAATAAAACGACTTCTATTGCGATCTACCATTCCACGTCTCAATAGTGATATACATCCTTTCTTTTGAACGGCATTGAGCGTTTCGAACATACGGCATTGGTTGCGATACCGACTAAACTGACCTGGGTCTAGTTCGTTCTGGAAGTATTGACTGGATGGCACATGAACGGAATGCGCATGTGTATCTGGGAGACCCCTCGACCCTTTATCTGCCCGGTATTTAAGGAGCTGGTACGTTAGTAGCAATGGACCACTGGCGTCAATATCGTTTGCAAAATATTCAAAATGCGGCAGGCTTTCCAAGAGCTGTTTCAAGAAGGGATGATAGGCCTGGCAGAACATAATAGAATTTGTTATCATAAAGTCCGTGTTGAAGAGCAGAGTTGATTGTTCATATGGCTCTGGGGTTAAAACGCAGGTATACTTATACAGGATGCGATCTAGACTGCGAACACATACTGTATCCAAGTCAGCGTAAACGCCCCCAAATTCGTAAAGAACAACATATCTGTAAAATCAATAAATTAATGTATTAAATAAAAAACATTCTATTGAGTTACTTACTACTATAATTAAATAGATATTTTAAAATTCTTTATAACCGTTATCAGAATTTCGTGACTAGTTAAGGGTATTCATTCTCTGAAATCATCAGTGGTAGCCGATTGGGAGATAACAGTTATTACTTTACGAAAACATATATATAACATTGGAGGACCAAGGTAAGTTACATATAAATAGGTAGTTTCTGTTCCATGGTAAACAACTAATAACGTTACGATAACCAGTCCTAAAATGATCCAGTCCTAATTATAATGGACTGTCTGAGTGAGAGGCATCGTTAAGAATGTGGCGTTCCATGTAGCAACATGTTCTCTCTTTTAAAATATTATCGTTAATCGTGCACAACGCATTTCCCTATTTATGCTATACTCTCGGTAAAAGAGAGAGAGCAGGTTACTACAGGGAACGCAACAAACATAAGACCACTGGGAAAACAACGTTCCATTAAACATCAGGTATGAGATGATGTGCAAGGGTAAATACGCAAGGGAATAGGGGCGCAAGAAATGGCCCGGTCGACCATAAGGGATAATGCAATAGAGTAAAAGAGGACAAACACTGGGGGATATAATGGATGGAAAACATCACAGGACAAGTCAAAACAGCTGGCAACAATTGGCCGAACATTGGGAGAAAATAACATGAACATTATATGAAGTGAAAGAACCACAATGGGGATAGGGAAACCCAACACACATATAAACACAGAAAGAAATAATAACCATACAGTAATTAAAAGCATTTTAACAGGGGTTTAAACCGATTTAACAACTAGCTTATCTCACACTTAATCGCTGATGGTCATTGCTTTCCAAAACAAACACATAAGTGGACTTACTAGGCAGTAACTAATCATTACAAGTAGTTTATCATTACGTACATAAAACAACAGACGCACTTGGCATTATCCAGCACGGAGGACCAAGCAGTCTTATACTGACCTTGCTCCTGGTAACTAAATTATTTACACAAGAATGCAAAATAACCACAACATATCATATCAATACCATAATATAGTCAACTGGAAATGTGTTGTAAATAATTAAACATAATGGTACATGATAATGACAGGGAAAGGAATTGAAGTTAAAGACAAATACATGTATAAATAAAATATAGAATAAATATATTGAGAAACTAAAACAAAATTACGACTGTACCAAATTAGTATTAAGTTGTGTTATAAAACAGCATTATAACCCGGAAAGTTTCCTTGTGTATGCTAAATGACGTCATAATAAAGAAAAAAACTTGGTGAAATCTAACTGATAGATATGCCACAATGATGTTATGCATAGAGAAATAATTTTATTAAATGCCGTCATATTAACGAAAGAAGACTGGAGAAATTCAGCTGATAGATATTCCCCAATGGTATGTACGAGTGGATAGCAGATTAATATAAACTCAAAATGATCAACCCAACTAATACTTTAACATACAAGGACATCCATGGACAGAGACAGAACAAAATTAAACCGGACAAATACCAACGCAAACCCAAAACATCATAGACACCACAACGCAACCTAATCCTAAAATGACTTCGTAATAGTTTGAAGATACTCGATGGAAGAAATTCTGCCAGTTCCAGAGCAAAAGTTGTTGCCTACGAAGACCCGAACATAATCTTTAAAGACATTTTCCTCTGTCATATGTAGCCAGATCAAGTATGGTTTACAGATATAACTTCATTTAGTCGTAAAACTTTAGCGCCTGGCGTGCAGTCAAAACAGGTGCGAAAATCATCAAGTATTCTTATCTGCAGTAGGTCACAATTATGTCAGAATTATAACCCTTCCTTATGAACTTATTGCACGGCGTGTCAACGCCGTGCATATTGAGTTCTGTTAGCGTCGTTTTGCAATGGACTCGGTTAAGAACAAAATTTGGGGAAAAATCGAACAGAGCCTAGGGTGGGACTAAAATCCGGGACTTTAAAAAAATCCGGGACTTTAAAAAAATCCGGGACTTTGGTGGGAAAATCCGGGATCGATATTTTGGACTATATCGTAGGTATCAACGGTCAATAGCGGATAGAGGAACATTCGTTCACACCCTTCAGTTAACATATGTTCCACTCGAACAATTTTTAAAAATCGATCCCGGAGAATCACGGATCCCGGATAACGGGTTTCAGTCCCACCCAAGAGTCTATTGTGCGCCTGAGCAGACCGGCGGGAAAATATGTCGGGAATCGAACGATTGTACGTTGTAACGTCATTATTGATTTTGTATGCTACAAAAGCTAAATTAAGGTATGTGATTTTGTTGTATATTATGATTGATGTCATTAACTAATATTTTCAACTGTATAATTATTGAATTTTATCGTTTCAACATTGTGGTTGACCCATCGCGTGGTTGACCTACATTTTATTTGTTATTGTTATGATGCAGCCAGCATTCGTCTCTGTGCTCTGTTTAATATTTTGCAGTATTTTCCCTCAATCATAAGTCATGTATCGTTCAAACATGCGTGATAATTAACATGTAAACGTTTAAACTCGCAGGTTGTATTAAATACACTGATCACATGTTCTAACCTTACAGCGATTTTCCGAAAATGTACTTTCAGTTTCAACTTTCAATTTCATTATTACATGCAGACTGAATGTGTCTAAGTACATAAGCGTCGACTCGATTTAGCATATTCCTGTATGACCTCCAATACTTGGAAATGACCCTGGCCTCGGATATGAAATTGCAATGACTTTCAATTTTAAAAGTCCACGGAAAACACTGCCAATGATAGATGGAGAATCTCAATTAAGATAATTGTCTGATGACATCTTTAAATTGATGTCTTCAGATACACGATCAGCAAATGAATGGCTGTTCTAAAACATTATTTGAGATGAAAGGCAAAATGCATTATTATCCATTGGAAAGTCTAATGCAGTATTTTATTGATTTACCTTTTATTGCAGGAAGTTCTGAAGAAGCTGTATGTGAGGTACTGAGAATGTCAAAATAAAGAACATATATTTTGAAGATGCAACAAACAAATGTTAGGTGGCCTTATGGTGCAAATGTGTGAATGAAACCTTTCAACCTGGAGACTTGTCATAACAGACAGTGTTACAAATACCTACAGAAATGAAGTTTCCCTTTCAACAACATCCCAGACCTTAGTCACGGTATGTCACATGGTTCTCCTACTGTATAATAAACTCACTTTAAACAGATAAAAAATAGTGACTTTGAAAGCCTTGGAAAACTTGCGTTGAAGTACGTGTAACATTTCCTTGTATATAAGTTCATAATTTGAAGTTTAATACTTAAATGTTCATGGAAAAAGTTAATTTGAAAGACATGTTGAATGAATAAAATAGCAGTACAAATGCTATTTTGGTCCTTGAATTTTGTGAAAATACCCTTTGAAGAGTCCTTGAATTTTTTTGGGAAGGGTGGGAAATCTGATTTGTGTTGTGTCTTGAACAACAGACAAATTGTGAGGTTAATTATTGCAATTATAGGAAATGATACATTGATATTCTGCTATACAAATTTAAATAGCAAGTTCAAATTATTGCAATCCTGTCGCCTGTTACCTTAAGCTAAAATAAGATATTGCAAAACAATTCTGAATGTACTTTAGTACAGTAGTTATATCATCAAAAAGGCATAAAGTTTTTTTTGTCCATTCAGATAGTTTTAGTTTAATAATTTTAGCAGCTGTCAACTGATACTTTTGAAATATATTGTTATTGGCTAATGCTTTTTAATACCATTAAATTTTACATGGAGACATTAATATGTCATGGTTATAATAAACATGTAACTAAATCCATTGTTAAAGCAGAAAAGTAAAGAAATACACAATTAAAGAACAACAAACCGTCAAAGAGTATAATATGCAGCAGCAAGATCAAAGTAATACATTTTTTTTATCATAAACACGATTGGGTCACTTATCCTCACACTCCATCAAAAAGAGCTTTAACACTAGGCGAAAGGTTCAACACCTAAATATAGCAAAAATGGTTCAGATATTTCTTAAATATGTTTCATTAATACCCTTACAATATACCTATACTATTGTATTTTAACAGAAAACAGAATTTCCAGTAGAAGACGTAATTGATGAGGTGGATAGTGTTTGTCAGGAAGAAGATGAGTTCTCCTTCTTAACAATAGATGACAAAGTAGTTGTGGTACCTGTAGGAATGGTGAAGCAGATGTTCCCAGATATGCAAGATGAACATTAGAGCTTCATATTGTTGATTTGTGTAAACCTTACATAAGTGTCACTTGCACTTACAAGGACAGTGATCCCTTATCTATTCGGAACAACTGAGACTGCAATCAAAGTTATGCGAAAAACTAGATACTTCCATTTCTGATATCATTCGGTATTTATTCATATCCCGGTATTGAAGGTGCTAATTTTTTTTAATTTGAAGACATGATTCCCTGTGGCATATTCAAAGTACACACCAATTTTGATAAAAAGCATGAAAATTATGCAATTGCTTACAAGTATAATTTCTTTTGGAATATTTTTGTTGCCAAAATTGAAAACCTGTTGCCAAATTATTGTCTTTTTCACATTTGATGTTATTGGCGAATGACAGAGGGAACCCTAGAAACAAAAAATGTGGATTTTATTCTTGATTTACGACTGTTTCAGAGAGAGAAAAAAAACTCCCCTCAACAACCTCTAACACACCACTTTATTATTTTCTTCATTGGTTGCTTTTAAAAATTGAAATTTACCATTAGCAGTAACTTTATTTCTGTAGGTAATGGGGTTAATATATTGCATCCTGTGGAGTGCAGTATTTTCTGGCCCTTTATTCTTAAATGTATAAAATCAGCTTGTTAGTGCAATGAAATTTACTTCAGGGACAATATTTATAATATTTGTGCATACGCCTTGGCATGTAACCAGGAAAGTACTGGGTAGATTCCAGGAAAGTACTGGTTAGATGCCAGGAAAATGGTAACTGTACGATGGGTCTCATTGGCACTATGCAGTGACCGTATTTGGCTTCAAAAATTGTCTGTTTGACCTATACTTCTCTACTGGCATCAAAAAAGTATATTTATGGTGTGCGGCAGACATACCGGGTCGACCAAATTACCATAATGTGCATTATAAAATGTGCGCGGCGACGGGCAACCTCATAAACACAGTAATACTATACATACATACCTTTTTACTGTATGGCAAAAGTTAAGTATGTCAAAAAACCACATGTAAAAAACCCAGTCAGCACTCAAAAGTTTTAAAAAAACCAAGCCCTCCCTTATTTTGATTTAATTTTTGCTTGGGCCTCTTATTTGAATATATTGTACTGTGTTTTGATAGTTGACTTTGCTTGTCTTTGATACTTGTAACAGTTCTTACATTAATGTGCTTTTGCAATATTCATGTCTTGCCTCAGTCTTCAGGTGTTTTATTGCTGTTTGTTTCACTTTGATATTTTTTAATTATTAAACTCATTCGAGATTTGTTCATTGCATGATTGTCCTCAAATATTGTGTCACACAGCCCCACTCAGCCCCACTCGAATTCCAAAATAGCCACTTGGGCTTCTGATTGCCAGACATTTTTTCTAAAAAAATCTATTTACCCTTTGGCTGATTTGCTATGAACATGGCACATGATTGTACTGTACCAAAATTACATCCAACATCTGATTCGCTGACATATTTTGGATATTATATCTAAAGCTGCTAGAGCAGTTTAAACCAAACCGGGTAAAAATGTTCCTTGAATAGCCCTTTGCTGTGTCTGCAGTCTACTTTCAACTTTTGATACAACTGGTCTAACATACTTTTTGTTACTGATTAAGCTCAAAGTAGTTTCCTTTAAAACAAAGCTTGGATGATTTGACCTGGATTCATGTATAAACTATATAAAAGATGATGTTTTTGCAATTAAGCTGCATATGAAGTAAACAGTTTAGTACTAATATTTAACTACAATGTATAATTATAACTTTGTTATTGCTTGTACATATGTGTTCATCATCTTGTATTTATTATGTCTCCACATGTTGTATGTTTGTCTGTCCAGTCTGCCTTGTTCTCCCTTTATCTCCAAAATCCAGTAATAGATTTTCATCAACTTGCTGGGAAGTATCAGTATGAAGTCTAGTAGTTCATATTGTAATTTGGGGTCATAATGTTAAAAGTCAAGGTCACAGGTGTCTGAAACTTGAAAACCTTGTCTGCTGTTCATCTCTAAAAAAACCTGTTACATTTTCATCAAAGTTGTGCTTTGAAAATTAATTGGAAAATACCCCACTGCAACAAGATAACTCATAACCTATGGCAAGCTAGTGTTATCATAACTTTATGCCTGGCCATACTGATTTTACTCTAATTTAGCTAGGATAGAATTTAATATGTCATTTAAAATTAAATATTCACAAACGTTACATAAAGGGTCAAATATCTTTGTATTTCATTTATTTACAATCGTGACAAACATTTCACTTGTTTTACAGTCTTAAGGTTCTACCATTATTACTGACCATTTTTCTTTATTTTGGATTGAAAATCTAGCATTTCTAGAACAAGTCGGATTGAAGATCTCTTGGAAAAAATGTTTATTCTTTCTTCAATAATTTTTTATTCTTTTTCACATTTATGTCTTATGTTTTTGTTTTATTCCATATTCCATGCAAACCTTCTTACCTAGTTACACAAACTTTGATATTATAAAACTGTTTACAGTCAAACCTGTCTGTAAAGACCACCCATGGGAACAGCAAAATGTGGTCTTTGTTTACAGGTGGTCTCTATTAACATATTAAATATCATTTAAATTGGTCTGATGGGAGATAAAATTGATGGTCTTTGCAGACAGGTTTTGCAATAGTGGTCTTTGTTCGCAGGTGGTCTTTAACACAGGTTTGACTATAGTTACAAAACAGAAACTTATATGCAACGAGTTGCCAGCTTGGCTACATAGACAAGTGGTACTGTCCCACACCCCATTTGTTTGCTTTGATTGTATTGAGTAATCGTTTTTGCTTTTGGTCATTATTGCATTATTTCTTTCTACTGTTAATATGTATGTTTATATTTCTCTTTGCTATGTTCTTTTTGTTTACTTCTCTAGTCATTCATATACTAAGTCTGCTAAATCCGTCTGTGTACACCTCCTATCACTTTTGTAGATTCAGGTATCATTTACAGTTTTCATTTACATATACAATTTCACCATTATCCAGTCCTCCACAAAGTTTATACTCATTATACATTCACACTGCTTGATAACTTATCCAGTGTGTGATTCTAGCATGCGGTTGTTACATACTGAAGTGATATCATATTTTGACAAGGTGCTATATCATTTAGTGATTAATGTTTTTGTATTGAGTTATTGTGTTGCATTTTGGTCACTTTTGCATTATTTCTTTCCACTGTAAATATGTTTGAGATATAAGTAAATATGGTTTTATTTCTCTTAGCTATGTTCTTTGCCTTATTATAATAGTCATTCATAAACTACGGCCTGCTTTCACTTCCTACCACTTGTTCATTCAGGTAGCATTTTATAGTTCTCTCATGTGTCACTTTTTAGCTATCATTTACATTAAATTACACTATTTTTCTAACTTTCAAAATGTCTAAACTCATTTTACATTCACACATTGCTTGATTAATTCAGTGTGTGATGCTGGATGTCTGTTTGTCCACTGACATGTTGTTAATTAAACTGTAGTGCTCTCACATTTTGACATGATATGCAATATCATTTAGTGATTATTGTTCTTCTTTTTAATTTTTAGTAAATACTAATTATGTAAATTTGTCGGTATTTCTACCGTGATAATGATTGTGATTAATGTTAATATGTTTCAATCAATGTTTTGCATTTTGAGATGTATAATGTTGTCTTAATTTACATGCATGATGTTCATTATCATGAAAGTTTTCCGCACTATCAATTTCTATTTCTGTTCAACTGTCCATACAAAAACTAGTCTGTTCCTTAATAAATTCCTACTACTAAAACTACAAATGTACTTTTTATACATTAATATATAGTTACACATTAAAGCATAATAAACACATACTGTTAGTTCAAATTGCAGTTGTTCTATTTCATTTAGTTTACGCCGTGCACCCACCTTTGCTGCATCAGGCAGCAGTTTTTTACTTGTTATTATATGTATCAAAGTTACAACTAGTATGAAATTTACGAATTGTATATAATCTGCATAAAAATTTGGTTTAGTAATTCCTGTCTTTAATATAGGTTTGACACTATAATAGCCGGATATTTATGGCAAAATTTACGAAACGTCTTACGTTATTTATGATAACGATAGCCTTGTTTTTTAAGTTTATTGTCAGTACAAGGTTACACTTCTTAAAGTCCTCTAGATTACGTTTTGCCCTCTGAATCCGTATACGCTGAGATACATATATGCCGTACGACGGACATATGTGAATAGTACCATCGATTGTCAAAAAGTTTATAAGCTCAAAGTCATTATCATCTCGGTTATCGAAAAAGTTTGTAGTAATAATGCTATTATCAATGTAAATGTCACGAAAGGAGGCATTTGAATGCTTTCGAAAGTTGTAGCGCTATTGGATATATTTTATTTATCATGGCTGGAAAAAACTCATTGACAATGTTCAAAATAGCGTCAAAATAACGAGAGGTATTATTGAAAGCGTCAATGACATCAAACTGATTTTCTTTGGATAACAATAACATAAAGTATAAACAGAATAAACAAGAAATATCTTTAAAAAAGATGGTCGGCGCAACTTGAAGTTTGCAAATTTGTTGCAATCTGCAGGTTAAATTTTGTTGTACAACATAAAAAATGCCTAAATGTCACTCAATTATGCTACACTACAGAAACTCCGGGACCAGTAAGGGGAGATCACTGCGTATGAGACTGCATCAATCGTTACTACTCGGTGGTATTCGGTAATGCCAATAATGCCGAGGTGTTCCGAATGAAACTGCATAATAAATAACTCCGTATTGTGATTAGTCATAGACACAGTATAGTCAGTTTCAATATACTTCAACATTACTTATTGCATAAGTCTTGAACTCACACATCCATGTTAATAAGCTTGTTACATAGCGATTTATCTGATTAAAACAATATAAATGTTCGCGTACATAAAACCGAGAAAGTCTTCTTAATTCCAACACTGAACAATTCCCCGTGGTAATGAATTACAACACTACTTACTGGATAAATACACTATACACAATGGGCCCGTTTTATCAACGTGCTTACGCACGAAACTTTCGTAAGATTTTCTTACGACGTTCTTACGATCTCAAGAGCGTTTTATCACAATTTCGTACGCATGCAGTCTCTACGAATTCGTAAGTTTTAAAGAAAATGTTACAAATGGTTAGAGGCATTCGTAACGTTCGTAACAAAAATGATATTAATATTTCACATTAATCAACAACAGTTTTGAACTTTTTTATCAATTCATCTACTTCATATCACATGGAATTGTCTGGCATTTCTAAAACAATTAAATAAATATATTGATAAGTATTTATTGTTATCTTCTAAGTATAAGATGATTCCATACATACTAGCTGATACAGTAGTCAATAAAAGTTATATATTCAATCACAAAGTAAAACTACTGCCAACCAAAAAAGTAATTTGAAGATGGAATTAAAAGTGTGTGTGGCATTGTACATGGAATTAAAATGTATGGTTTACATTTAAAGTACAGAGTCAACTATGTCATACAACCTTTTAAATTGAATATCGTTATTTGATTAAAATTAAGCCTAATTTTAAACTGTTAAGACATGAGCTGGATGAATATATATTAAGCCTTATTATCATTTGGCAATTTAATGGTTTGTTTGATTGTTACTATTTCTATTATGAACTCTTATAAATCATTAGAATTACAGTGGTTGTGACTTTAAGCAGCACTTCACATTTTTAGTCTGCATCCTTAACATCACCAGCTGAATGACATCCTCAATGACATTTGACTGCAAAAAAAGTATTAAATCCTCAATAAATTAAATCTTCTAGTTCAAACTCAAGAAAATAATAATTATTTAAGCAAGTTTTTATTCTTCTGAGCTAGAATACCACTCAATATACTAGTTCTTAAGCTGTGTAGTAGAGTGTGACGAAACGGTAGAGCACCTTGCGAGAGTTCGGGAGGGGTCAAACCCCACCCTGGGTGCACATCCATCTGCATTTATATGAAGGTAGCAGCAGTATAGTGACGTAGTGGGAGGAGAGTCAACTGGTAAGTACAGTTGGTAGAGCGCCCTGCTGGTGCAGAGGGGGCGTGGCTTCGAGCACCTCATCAAGCGCCACATCACTACAGTACTTTCATATTTCCGTTCGAACCTCTTATGACCAGCCCCTGTTGGGTAAACATTCGCATCTTATATAATTAGTCATCAGACCTGCAATAGCAAACCTAATCACCCAAGATGTTTTAAGAAACATAAGGCAGGCATATCTTAGTGAATACTGTTCAGTGTTCTGATACGTTGTCCCAGTACTTTTAAGCAGCTGTCCACCGAAGTCTTTTCGTCTTTCTCTGAGAAGTTAGTTTGCCTAGTTTTTTTACATGAATATGCCTTGCCGCTTTTCTAATAGATGACAAGAATTAAACTTTAAAGTGTAAGTTGGTAGAGATTTTTTTTACAATGGCACAATGAAAACTTGAAATGTTTTTGATGAAGAAAAAATTGCATGTCTAAACATCGGTTAGTATTATTTAAACTTAGTGTTAATATAGTGAAGGCATTGGGAAAATAACAGCGGTCTGGAAAAGGCTTCTTTCTGATTTAAAAAATGTGAAATTTTTCCATATATTCAATAATTTTACAGTTTTAAGTCACAACATGAAAATTTCATTTTAAATATATAAGAATGTTATTTTTAGTTCATTTTAACCATTTGTTGTCAATATATAAAACATGATTTAACTTATAAAGTGAGATATGGTTAACTCAAGTCGACTTATATTACAAATTAAATTTTATTTCAATGCAAACGTTTCAATCTACTTGTGGATATAATTGCAGTTTTACATGTTATAAGCGTTGAATTCATATTATCTGTCGCATAAAGAATTTCCATTTGAAAACTAAAACTGACAGAGGATTCTTTTCAGTATTTTGAATAAGTTGGTTTGTATATGTTTGCATAAACGCAACACAATATAATGCCTGTATGCATTCTTTCTTTCGAATTTGATGAGACATTAGGAAATCACTTTTTATAAAGTATGCAATCTTGCAAATTCATTTTTTCCCCTCAAATTTATACGTTCTAAATTAAGAGACCAACATATTTGTGGGCGTGATATGCAATCATATACACTGTGTTAAAAAAGTGTCTGCTTATCTAAACGCACAAATATTTGAATGGGCTCATTCATTGCTGTTGCTACAACGGCTAAAACGTCTTTAATTCATAACTTTGGGCTCCTTTTATACAAGGAAGTTTTCCAGTGCGCCATGCAAAATACATGCTGTGTTAAATGTTGGTTGATATTCGAATATATGTATCGATCTAACCTCGAATTTACCATAAAATCACGAATAATGATTATATAACAATCAGTTTCTGCATTCGTTAAAGGTAAAAATTATTGAAGGTATTTTTTAAAAAAAAATGCCCCTAACTGTGGTCCGAAGTGTCTGGTCCGTAATGCCCGTGGTCCGTAGTGTTCTGACACCCGCGAGATACGTCTATTTTGACCTCCCCGTGAAGAGCGTGTACTGATTTACTGTGCGCACGAACATTCTTATTCGTAAGATCACTGTCATACTTACGACCGCGTTGATAAAACGGTCGTTAGTATTTTAGTAAGACAATTCTTACGAACATTTCGTATCTTACGAACGCTCGTACGAATATTGATAAAACGGGCCCAATGTTAACCAATCTGCTTCAAGGTTACACGTATTTTTAAATTGAAGAGAAACTGTAATTTTATAAATGTACTTTGGATAGTAATTAAAAAGTGTATAGTGTAGTGTGCGGTATTGAACCATTGCAATAGTGAAACAGCAAATTAATAGTATTTACGATTGAACATTAAATGTTCGCTTATTGAAATCACTCATAAAAAAGAAACGCCCATACTTGGCCTCTATTTGTAAAGCTTTTAAAACCATTCATCTTAAACTTTTGAGTGCGATTTTGCAATAAATTGCTTTAATTCACAGACAGACAGATGTGGTGTATTATAGTTCAAACAAAAACATTTATTTGCCACGCCTCTCCAATTGACATTATTTAAAAATAATGACTATGCATAATTCTCTCGAACAAAAATTGTCAATTATATTTTTTTTATACATGACGCTGCGAAACAAGTATTCAGTATTATGAAGAGATGTGCGATACTGACTTCGTAAACCAGTCAGCCTTTGTGCGCCCCTTCTAGCAGCTGGGTAAACCAGTCAGCCTTTGTGCGACCTCTCTAGCAGCTGGGTAAACCAGTCAGCCTTTGTGCGACCTCTCTAGCAGCTGGGTAAACCAGTCAGCCTCTGTGCGACCTCTCTAGCAGCTGGGTAAACCAGTCAGCCTTTGTGCGACCTCTATACCAGCTGGATAAACCAGTCAGCCTTTGTGCGACCTCTCTAGCAGCTGGGTAAACCAGTCAGCCTCTGTGCGACCTCTCTAGCAGCTGGGTAAACCAGTCAGCCTCTGTGCGACCTCTCTAGCAGCTGGGTAAACCAGTCAGCCTTTGTGCGACCCTTCTAGCAGCTGGGTAAACCAGTCAGCCTCTGTGCGACCTCTCTAGCAGCTGGGTAAATCAGAAATGCTTTCCAGTGTTTCCCATCTAACCTAAAGAATACTGAGTAGATGCCCGAGGCAGAAGTGCCTGTATGTTGGGTTTCTCCTGCACTGTGCACTCGCTCTCTATGGGTTAAAAATTTGTCCCTTTGTCCTAACTGCTTTACTGGCAGGTAAGGTTCGCCCTTCTACTTCAAAAGTCCCTTTATGGCATGTGAGGAAATACAATACAGTACGTTAATATTAATTTGCAAGGTGAGTGCTAACCTCACAAGTATCAGTTACTAGTATTTGCATTTGTCCACAGTCTTTGGACGAGTTGACAGACATCATTATATGTACTACATTTGAGTATATTTTTATTAATTACATTATAGTGTATTAAGCACAGTAGTTCATTCATTCCTTTTGCAGAAGAAGGAACCAAGATGACAGGAATGCTATCGTGGATGCCATTGTGCGATCGGTGGTGAAAGAGAACAGAATATAATTCTAGACAAAATCTTCTTAGTTAAACACTTAGATCAATTACTTGGGGATCGAATTTTGACATCTCTCATTGTGTTACAGGAGGAACCAAATAGTGTAGATAAATTTACATTGTCTGTATTTTTGTTTATTAAATAACTTTTTTACCAGCGTCCTTAAAATAATAATCATATAATTTATAAGCATTTTCTGACAAAGGATATTTTTCAACTTGGTCAATTTCCTTTGCGCTGTTTTATGAAACAGGCAATTTAATCTTTATATGAACATAATTAATAGTGCGGTAATACAGTGGAAACTCTTTAATCTCGAAACTTCCTCTAACCGTACAATTGTCTCAGTCCCGTTCAGGTTCATCCAATACATCATGTGAAAAGTCCCCCACAGTCCGGATCCTCCCTACTCCGGAATCCGAACGAATATTTCGGTCCGGCTTGTCATGTAAATTAAATCTCCGAAAAACGGACGATAATTTTCTGCAAAAGTACGTCAGATAGTATAATGACTAAGAATTGAAAGAAGATTGCCTCGGAGTGTAGACCAATAGATGTTATCATCGTGTGCAAGGTAAGAACGGGTACGAGGTGTACTAATTATGGAAACAATCCTTTAAGATCAATTGGTTAGATAATGTTGTGAACACATGCGGTGGTAATTGTGTAGCAATTATTGATGATCACTGAAAATTAAAGGGTGAGCAGTGAGACTAATGCAAAAAGTTTGAACTGCATATGGCTGTAAGCGCAGAAAAATGCATATTGGGTAAATAAATTACAATTCAAATGTTTACCCTAGATCATTATTTCAATCTACGCAATCTACGAAATCTAGAATTATAACGCACCGTAATATATAATGTCTGAATGCATTCTTTTATTTGACTTGGGCAGAGTCATTTATAAGGACATTTAAGCTACAGAATAATACGAAAATCATGTAAACTTGAAAATTCTATTTATAGACCAAAAGCATACGTTATTAGAGACCAACATATGTGGGCCCTTTCATAGAAGGCTGATATTTGCTTTGTGATATGCAAAATATATGCTGTGTTAAATGTTGGTTGATATTTGAATTATTCTGTATGTAAATTATCATTAGGAAATTTGTTTATTCATTATTGAAATTTGAGAATATTCAGATTTTTCCGGATTAGCCTGTTATTTAATTAATAATTATTTCATAATATCACCCCAAAACCCTGTTTTTTGCTAAATTGAAACTTTCATAAAAACCTTTATTTTCATTGAGGCTTGCAAGGTTATGCTTAACAAACATTGATTTGGATGTCCTTTATGGAAGTCATTATTTATCCACTGATTAGCGTCATTTTGGACATGTGTAAGAATGGAACATCCCCACATGGTGAACGGATCAGTAGATCATTGAAGGAACTTTCTTGTTTAACATTTGGTGGAATGGTAAAAGCAATGAACATGTATGGAGAACGGTTAAAGATCTGTAGTTATTACTTCAAAATCACATTTTCACACGGTACTATGTTTCTAAACCTTGGTATTTTGTAAAAGGCCGAAACTGGGCAGAAAATAACATGTACACTATATAAATTGAAATAATTGCTCGGGGTAAAAAGAAATTTAACATATATTTAAAACACAATAGAAATAATAGCATACAGTGCTGCAACTGTCATTAGATAAGGAAACGATAAATGAAACAGCCTTGGCCACTTGTTTCCATTTGTTTCATTGACGAGTAGTTACATAATACGTACACGATTATAAGTAAATAAAAACTAGAAATGTGTCCATAGGACACAGATGCGCCCACTTTCAGCCTTTGTCACAGAAGCAAATGCTATTATTCTGCTAATAGTTTGTAAATGGGTATCAATATTACCAAGTAAACAACTGAACTGATTATGGTGATAAGTCAAGGGCCATAACTGCGCACTTACTGGGCATAATCATACATGAAACCGCAGATGCACAACTACACAAGTTGGTGAACATTCCTGTAAAGTTTTGTGTCTCTGGCTCGTTTTCGTTTGGAGATACAATATTGCATACTCTATAGGGTATATTTTTAATAAGTCAAGGGCCATAACTTTTGCACTTACTTGGCACAGCCAAACATGAAACCCCAGGTCCTTAACTACACGAGCTGGTGAACATTCCTGTAAAGTTCTATGACACTGGTTCATATTCCTTTGGATATATGAGTGACACAAGAGTTTGTGACGGACGGACAGACGGACATATGCCCCCTTGCAGAGAAGGTACAAGGTAACAGAGACAATCTCCGAATTACCGAGTTATGGCAGACGTTTGTATATGACGATTATTCTAAAAAGACGGGCTGTTAACTAAATATTGTAAGAAATGGATATAATCTGTTAGAATTAAAGTACTTCATTGCTAATTCAAAGCAATATTTACATCGGGTTTCAGTAAGTTTAAACTATTATATGCCGCTCTAAAGACAGCTTTTTAAATGACCGTAAATCACTACACGGTTACAGGCATCGGAATAACTTTGGCATGTCGACGAAACCATAGTCACTTACGTTTGATTGATTTAGTTTTTCTAGCAATGTTTATAGTCACAGAGCCATTTCTATGACAGTGAAAGCTCTCAATTAAATGCACACTCGGCGCATAAGCTTTATTTATACATGTTTACTGTCCTATATTTGGGACATTAGTGAGTCGTTGCAAGCGGCTCGCTGAATAGCTAAGAACGCATGTCGACAAATATAGAAAATATCAGTAGTGCGGGAACTTGTTCATTTTTTACGAGCTAATTCACTAAATTTGCCTTCATTTTTTCAGATATAACATAAAGTCAGCGTAATTAGGCTCACGTACCTATTTTTCTGCTTGGTCGTATTTGTTGATCGCCAATTCGCCAGGTTTCTCGATAGAACAACTACTTATCTGCTCGATAAATACTTCAGAACTAATAGAATGATATTATACAGAATTTGTTTCCCGAAAGATTTAATCACACTTAAGAACCCCCGGGCCCCATTTTTGCTGTCTACCCATTTTATAGCTGTAACTACCACATAGTGCCCATTTATCATCAACCGTGTTAAAACCAGTTTAATTCAAATCGAGTTCTAAATTAACGAGAGAATACGTTGCTACAGTGAACGCCACATACACAAGACAATGCCTCCACACACAGACCTGTGAAACAAAAAACTCGTCTATCCATGTATGTATCTTATGACCATTAATCATACTGCGTTCTCCAGTTCCCGCATGTTTTTAAACGGTTTAATGTAAAAGCATGTGAATAATGAAAATGCAAGAAAATTTCCTGTTGCAATTTATTGCAAGTTTACCTAATTCTTAAGCTCAATCCACTATTCT
This sequence comes from Mactromeris polynyma, assembly GCA_032209605.1. NCBI lineage: Eukaryota > Metazoa > Mollusca > Bivalvia > Venerida > Mactridae > Mactromeris > Mactromeris polynyma. Next base: position 9,300,009 of record JASFXZ010000026.1, on the reverse strand, counting down.
GGTAATGCTCGCCCCAATTTCACAAAAATGTTAATAACGTTGTCTTTACTATATTTATCAATTGTTTCAGCATATGAAATTTTGACTTTCGCGCGAGAAAAGTTAGTTATTTGTATTTTTTAATATTTAGTATCTATAGGCAAACGAGCAATTATAGTGAACACATATCCTAGAGTAAATTATTTTAAACTATCTTTTAACAGACTTAAAAATATTGTCAAATTGTGCTCTTTTGATAGATTTATTACTTATTATATAATTATTTTTATTAATTTATTCGACAATATGTCTAATATCAAAAAATAGGTATAAAGAAAAATCATTTGATGGCCAGTTCAACTTATTTAGAGTGTTTTGCTTAATTCCGTAACAACCTTTTTAAAGAGTATTTTCCAAAAATTGGAGGTCAGGTATGTGACTGTAAATATTGTTGTACTATTTAATTACTTCAGTTGTTATTTTATTCTTAGTGAACTTTATTTTTTTATTGTCTTACTTTTATTGATAAATTAATAATTCACTGCTTTAAATTGATAAGTTAACTTATATTTTTTACATGTTTTACCTTTTTTATGTCATTATTAATATTTAGACTACACAGTTAAGCTCTTTTGATGTACTTCAAATCAAACGTGTATGTTATTCGTCTTAGTAACTTTCAAATTAACTGTACCTCTCACTAGCTAAGCGATTCCCCAAAAAATGTTATTATTGTTTGAAATTTACTTATAATGGAGTATTTACATACGCTGTTTTGATTTTAATCATTTACATTTCTATACAATTATTTGAATAATTGGTATCACTGTTATATTGTCTATAAACTAAACTGAACTATGCATTAAACTAGTAGTTTACAAGCTTGACATAATCTGTCTTTCCAGTGTGTCCCGCCGATGAAGTTCGCGGTCATTTCTGAGACAAGCGCGTTCACGCCTGTGGTGCAAACTTTAGTACTAGGATGTGATTTCATACTTTGAGGACTTAATCCTGGACTATATCAGTATCCTAAAAGTAAACAACACTTTTTTTAGAAATCATTAAGTTATTGCAATATACATGTATATGATTGGCTTAGTCCAGAATGTGTCACACTCGTGCCGCCTGTCTGACAAGCTATTCTATCCAAAGTAGTAAGAAGATTATGTAACATATTAAAACAAAAGGGTGTTACCTTAATAAATCTGCTCTCCTAACTGGCACAGCGTAATTATCAAACGTTTTAAGTAAGTATGCGTGCCGCTCCGCAATTAATTTCCTTCCAGTTATGTCAGTCCAGAAGTAATACCGATAATTAGGGTTTTTGTCGACAAATGACACAACATTGTCATTGAACTCGTATGGTACATATTCGTCCCTCCAAGTTTGATGAATGATCCGAGGTATTCTCGTGTTTTCCTCAGATATTTCCTTGTTGACCGGAAAATCTTCGTCCAATTCTGGCTCATCTAACTGATATTCCGAGGTATCAATATTTCCATTACCGATTTTAATTTCCAGATTAAAAACATCAACATACGGGGGCAATAGCCGTGAAAACATAAAAATAAGTGCTGTAACAGATGCTAACATCACACAAATTTTGTATTTATGAGAAAAACATATCCGTTTATAGTAGCTAAGCATTTTGAAAATCGAGCTGGTATACACCGTTTCAATTAATCGATTAATTGTCGCCTTAGAGTTGCGCCACCTACCGGACGTGACGAATGCGAGGATAAAAATATTTCCAATGCTGCTTACTTACGCTACTACACATCAACAAAAGTTTATGCGTTGCGCAAATTAATTAATGTTTTCGTTTTTTATTTATTTTTATCAAAAGATCAATCTTTAAAGTATATAGAACCATATGTCCGTGTCCGTGTTTATACCATCATCATAGGTGCATTGGTGATTTTGTCTTATTGATAGTAAATACAAATGTATTTGTGATATATTATGAACAATTGTGTACGCCGGACATTAAGTATAACACTTAAGCCTGTAGTTTGAATACAGTATTCTGTTTTATGTAAATTTGCATTGTTTATACATGTATTCGGGTATTTGTATAATATATTTGCAAATAAACATTCAATTAAAAAGCAGGGTTTGGGCATTATAATCGGATCATGACTAGTCTATGATTTAGGAATAAAATCTGGACGCATTAATTTTCAAATATTACCAGAGACATAAATGATAAGTTTTATAATTTTTTTGCAAACAAATCAAGCTAATCTGTCATACTATTGAAGTGAATAAGTATCAAATGTATATTATTCATGGACTTGTCTATCTTGCAAAAAAAAAATTGAAATTTATTTAATATAAGCAAAGACCTAAATACCATAGATGCGCAAATAACATGGACCATTGAATGAAGTCTCACTCGATCTCTTGACGCGCGTTAAACGATACCGATACGCGAGATTTGGAAAAGCTGCTAGTCGGCGCCATTTTGTATTGCATTTCAAAACACAGTATGGATAGTTTTCAAACCATTATTCACTGAAAGAAGCTTTCAATGATATATAACAAGAGAAAGTTGATGCAACGCATCAAAGTCGCCGGGGAAATGTTTAGCAAAATAATTATTGTGAAATATTTGAAGGGAATATGTAGAAAAATAAATAAAAGTGACTTTATAACACAAACTGAATTTGCAAATATTGAACACGCAATATGTTTGTGTAATGAAACCATATCGTTATAAGTGAATAGCTTAAAATAAATATGTTATACAATGTTTTTAATTAATGATATTCGACCAAATATTAATTAGTATAAGTCGTGTAAGTACAACTGTAGATGACCAACGCAATATATAATATTGTAATGGAAAAAAATCTACCTCCAGAGAAAATTAGCTATATGGAAGTACTACTAGTACTAGTTTCGTCATTGACGGGTTAATTTTAAGAAGAAGGGGGCTGATAATGTCCGCCTAGCTTACAGAAACAGACATAATCGGTAAATCTTTAAATAATACATTCATTTCAAGAAGGTCAAGATCAGGTTAATTCGCTCGACTGACTATAATAAAGTGTGATCCATTGTTTGACGCCAATTATAAATTACAGATCTGGTATCAGGTGTTCATGTCTGTGAATAAGTACCCTCAATGCCATTCAAAAACATATACTGAAGTTTATGTTCTGTATGGGTAGTCATATGTTCGTGTCTGTGTATAATTATGTACGCTCAATGTCATTCAAAAACACTATACAGTTGATCAAACAAAGACGATTGAATACATGATATTTTGTAGTGGAACGGGTAGATGGTAGATAATCGCTACATAATTACATTATGAATCATGTCATTTGTCTTTGAAGCGTTGTTAATTCTGATATCTGCTGTCCGTCACTGATAGGATTTCATTTGTAGTTCATCGTGTGAAATTCTTCGTTCTAATAATCAAATTGCTGCTTACTTAGGAGTCTTCAAATTCGGTATATAACCATGTACTTATAATTGTACATGATGTATTATTGTCCAATGTCAAAGACTTGTTTTAGCTTTATACTTTCCTTAGTGTAATCTATCGTAATCTAACCAAATTACTTGTCCATTATTTGTAATTGGATATGGGCAAAGACCTAAATACCACAAAAAACTAATGGAAAAATACTGGTAACTTTTCCTAGAGATTTTACTATATCTGGCAGAGTAGCGCATCTGTGGTATTTAGGTCTTTGATATAAGTTATGCAGGCTATTTGTCTAAATAATTGTGACATCTGTATTTTACAATATTAATAGCATTAACAATATAATTTTCACTTTTAAATATAAAGTTAAACAATATCATATAAACATATATTTATTGTAGTCGAATTATACTGTTTTAAATTTCACACCTTGGCATAATAAAAGTCAATCTATTGTCACCCTATAATGAACCACACCAATATTTTATTTCAAGGCTCTATATAAAAAGTCACATTTTCCCCAAACTCTATCCTATAAAGCGCACTTATTGTTAAATAACAGCTTGTATAATCGCTGCTGGACCCCTAGTGTGACCATCCAGAGATCAAGTGCCATAAAACTTCGGTCATACTCGGACATACTCGGATGGTCTTCCGAACATTTCCTAATGTGGTAAAAAACATACTATATAATTTTGAAGTGTAAAAAAGACCATCTTCCTTTTTAAATATTTTCACAAATAATTATGGTTTATGAGACCATTTGCATTTTGTTAATATAATTAACCGTTTTTAAATGACATTAAGTTAATTTCAGAGTAAATTGTTTTCGCCTATATATTTTATATAGCAATGGTAACTGTTTTAAAGTTAAAAAAATACCATTTTACTTTTATTTCAAATAAAAGGTAAAATATTTGAATGAAAGGGGAATATTTAAACATTTCAAAACCGTTTGCATTTATTTTATATCTTTAACGGATAAAACGTTATACTAATTTAAAGCTAAAATCCTTCAAAAACTGGGCAGAAAATAACATGTACACTATATAAAGTGAAACAATTGCGCAGGGTAAAGGGAAATTTAACATATACTTCAAACACAAATAGAAATGATAAGCATACAGTGAGATAAGGAAACGATAAATGAAATAGCCATGGCCACAGATGCGCCCACTTGCAGCCTTTGTCACAGAAGTAAATGCTAATATTCTGCTCATAGTTTGTAAATGGGTATCAATATTACCAAGTAAACAACTGAACTGATTATGGTGATAAGTCAGGGGCCATAACTGCGCACTTACTGGGCATATTCATACATGAAACCCCATGTGCACAACTACACAGGTTGGTGAACATTCCAGTAAAGTTTTATGTCTCTGGCTCATTTTCGTTTGGAGATATGGGTGACACAATATTGCATACTCTGTAGGGTATATGTTAACTAAGTCAAGGGCCATAACTTTTGCACTTACTTGACACAGCCAAACATGAAACCCCAGGTCCTTACCTACGCGAGCTGATGAACATTCATGTAAAGTTCTATGACACTGGTTCGTATTCCTTTGGATATATGAGTGACACAAGAGTTTGTGACGGAAGGACAGACGGACAAGAGCAAATATATATGCCCCCCCCCCTTGCAGAGAAGGTACAAGGTAACAGAGACAATCTCCGAATTAACGAGTTATGGCAGACGTTTGAATATGACGATTATTCTAAACAAGACGGGCTGTTAACTGAATATTGTACTATCCTCGTAAGAAATGGATATACTCTGTTTGAATTAAAGTACTTCATTGTTAAGTCAGAGCAATATTTGCATCGGGTTTCAGTAAGTTTAAACTATTCTATGCCGCTCTAAAGATTGTTAACTATATAAACTACATGCATGGTGAAGTACATTCAATCCATTTATAAACCAAAACGGATGGATGACTTTTATTTCTATTCATTTACGCATTTAACCGGACATTTAACTATTTATAACGACTTTGCCGTATCTTAGTGTCAATGAGACTATACAAACTCTATAATTTATGAACACAACGTATTTAACCGGATAATTAATGACTTTGCCGTATCTTTATGTAAATGAGACTATATAATTTATACTTCAAAATTATATTTAGTTATAGGAGACCCGGATATCTGTGTCATTTTCATACGTACAATTCGTCGCCTCAATTCCACAATGTTTAACAGTATAATTAATAATAAATAGACGTCAACTTTTTTGACCGCTAAATCTGCGTACATGTAACTACGATACCGATTTTGATCAAATTTAATTTTTATCCAGAGTATCATTAACTGCAAAAAGTACATTTGTTTTGTATTTAGCAGATCCTTGTATAATTATAGAATATGTTCCAAAAGCAAATGTATGTATCACCTTGATATGCTTTGAGGTACTTTGGCTGTGACCTGACTTGTAAATTAGTTTTTTATAAAATGTACATCAATTCTCATTTATCAGTTTTCTGCACATTCAACTCCTAGGAACTTGATAAAAACAGTTTTGTACAACTTTACGAAGGGGGTAATCTATATTCTCATATCAATATAAACAATGAACTACATTTTAATGAATACTTCAATAAATCATTGTAGGTATTAAAGTAGGGATAATTCTACACACCAGTTGTTGTTTGTCTCTTATTGAATTCATGTAAATCATGTAAAGTACATTGTTGTAAATACACTTAACAACACTTATAAGTGTGCAGGCATAACTATGACCGTATCTTGGTCAATATGAGCCTCACCTTGCTGAAGTTTTCAACAGATATAGCGTAGATACCTGGCATAATATTTTATATATTTCATGTCAAAACTCCACAGTTTGAACAAATAAAAAAATGTGATGCTGCGAAAACAATCAGTACTGCAGCTCCAACTTCAAGATGGTCTTGTTGATTGCAAAGAGTCTAATAGCGCGTGTGCCTACCCTGACTCAATGCACCGTGTTTTGTAAATATATTAATTTGACCGAGAGTTATGATATACATGTAGCCAATATGCACACTTTCATGTAGAAGTATTTATCAATAAAACATTTATTCGACATTAGAAAAATTGCCCACTTACAAAATTTGTTAAAGGTGTATCTGGCTCATCTCAATGTAAACTGTGTGAATGGGTTTGATCCGGTATTGTTGTTACATCGGCTAAAACATCACTAATAAAAACCATTGCAATGAATAACCAATTGAAAATATCTCGTTTTATCATAGTTCTAACAGACAAAACAAGAAAAATACTCTGATTGTTAAAACACCTGGAAGTTTTTTAATTTGTGATAATTTTAACTTCTTTTCTCAACAAATACAGATAATTACATAATGAGTTCATTCTTTGATTATGCATATTTATTGATATCTTAACTGTATGAAGTACATTTTTCCTGTTTGTGTAGAAAAACAAATGACCATAAAAATAGGCATAATATTACTTTTTTTGCAAAACAAAAATTATCTTGAAAACAATGGTCGGCGCAATTTGAAGGTTACGATTTGCTGTGTAACATAAAATATGCCGAGATGTTACGATTACTAGTCACTCGAGACAAAAATGGATTTCGGTAAATTCAGCGAAATTCAGTGGATTTCGGTAAGGTAACGTTTCCCTTATAAGGTATCATGTTAGTACGGCTGCGCCGAAAAACACGGTAAATGGAATCCTTGCATGTTCAAACAATTTAAGTTGATTAATGAAAGAACAAACCTTCTTAACTACAAACTATGATTTCTCCCTACACTGAAAAGATTTATATAAGCTTCTTACAGACGGCAGTCGCAGTAATATGAAATTCTCCTGTACCCAAATCAAAACAGTCATATTCTAACAAAAATGTGTCAGAACTTAAAGTGGATATAGCAATCGGTTACATGTTGCTGGATTCTGAAACAAGGGTCACAAGATCTGTTTAGAAAGACTACAAAATGGTGTGGATATCTTTAATTCATGATGTCAAGCTATTATAATATTTGATGTTCCTCAAAAAACTGAATATTGAGTACTCGACAACGTTTTATCCGGATACTTGGTATCATCAAAATAAATATCAGGTCCCGATCTATCTTCTTATGCACGTCGAAACCATGTGTTATTCGAAATTAAATTTCGGACCCGATGAATTCGAATGAACAAGGTCGTCGTATATGGAGGAATTAAAATTATTTATATAGCCAAAACAAATAAATATCTATTAATGAAATATAACCCTTTGGAAAACCAGCATATATTTTGCTGGATCTCTATAACACCGTTAGATTGGTTATTGAGGGACAATTAAATGTATTAATTATATTACGCTTTAAATTTTAGTCCTGTACATAAATTCATACATCAATATCGATTCTTTTTCTGATAAAATTAATATTTTTTTTTTATTCTATATTTATCGATTCGGTAACCTTATAACAAAAAAGTTTTACTATAAGAAAACAAACTGTGCGAAACGTTGATACATGCTGTATTTGAATTAAATTTTCTCTATATAGTCAATAGAATATCACTACATGTTTATACACGTATGGAAGTACATGTTTTGGATAAATAAGTAGGTTTTAAATAATGTTTAACACTCACGTAAGTGTCAGCTTGTTTTATTCCGTACGAATACAACCTTACCGAAATGAATCAATTTAGTCAATAGAAGCGCAAAACAAGTTTATGCACGTATGGGAGTATTACGGAAAACGTCAAGGTTCTGTTATTAGTGATGTTATTTAAGTAATGTTCGAGGGGTGTTCAAAATGTTCGCGGAAAAAGCCAATAAAATATTTATATGGTGTCAATATTAAATCGAGACAGAGGACTCCGTAATGATTTACAAAAAATAGCAATGTGTTTAAACAAATAACATTTTCAAATAATTTCAGTAAGACCACGTCGTTGCAGAATGGACATATCATATCAAAAGAGATTTTTATTTTGAGCAAATTTCCCCATCTATACAACATATGTACAACATTTTGCCAAAGTACTTAGCAAAAAAGTAAAGTAAAGTAATGATAAAATAAAAACAAATAAACATATATGAGAATGTTCACATGAATATAATGTGCGGGAGAGTGACATAATCAGTTGAACATAACAAATAAAATAAATCATCACACATTTACTATAGATAACTATATATAATTATTGCTCTATTGAAGTAAATTTGTCCTAATTTTCATTGCACAGTTTGTGAAACTGACTAAATTATTAAAGATACCTCATCTTTTGAAGAAAGTTATTGAATTAATTTAAACATACTTGGTCTTATATAAAATATATGAATATATTAATCTATGTATCTTTTTCTAACATATTCGAATGATCTCGGGAATATTTTCATATCTTTCTGTCTCAAATCGGATAGGTGCAGGCTCCGCAGCGAAACTTACAGAATGCTGAACGGTGCGCCGGTGACATAATTACTGAACAATGTGTTTGAACACAAAAATCAGATATTAAAGTACTATACAGTCTTAGGTTGTTTCCATCCTTTCCAGATGTGTTGTTTCTATCATTCAGATTCCACTCAGTAAGGTATGCATTCATAAGATGATTTGTGAAAAAAATAACTATTTTTTACTATTAACATAACGAGATATATCACAGTATTGCTTATCACCTAATGAAAAAGACTCTTTGTTTTTAAAATGATGCAAATATCACGTGATTTCTGTTTTTCTCAATAGCCATTTTAAGGTTTTTGTTGTTACTTTTGACATTGAAATACGAAGCGGCTAAAACAATATATTTAAATTTAAACGCTTTAATAGTTAAAGATAGATAGCCTTCTTTTAATCTAAACACACTAAGTAATAAGTGAAAATGGCATGTTACTACCCTCATACAGACGTACTCTTAAACATGTATGAATAGTATCTTTTCCTAAAACGTTCCGGAACACCAAAACAGGCCGATACAGGTAGCTCATACTCTAGCGCTAACTAGGTGCGTAGATCACGACAGTACACTCCTGAACCAGACTCGTGTATGTAGTTGTAGGCTGCGGCCGACAATCTTTAGTACCGAAAATCCAAGGCAAGCATCGTAAGATCTGCTCCGATTTAACCGTGTACATGTATGTAATTTTAAATCGCACCCACGTAAACGCGGTTAGAATTGCGGTGATCACTAATTTGGACGGGAAGTCAAACAGGCCTTTTAATCGTAAACACTTGACGAGATTTAGTCTGTTATATATTGTTTATCTCATTTGTACAGTTTTGGAGCTGAAACACCTGTTTCACGGTAAAAAGCAAGACCCATGATACATTTGAGTACAGTACCTCGCATTACATGGGGCGAATTTATTTGTACCAAACAGGTTTGAAACCAAAACTGGTTTGTCAAACCTCTCATTTGTTTTAATCAACTGGGTTTCAACTAAAACAAGTTTCTGTATTTGTGTATTACAAATCTTAAACTGGTTAACCAAACTGACCTTGCCCCGTGTAGATCTGGTGACATTATCATATTAACTACTGTGTTTCTATATCGTGTTACCGGTATTTTTCCATTAGTTATTTTGTGCAGACTATACAAGTCGGTATATCTTGTGTATCAGTGATAAACCTAACCCTGGTTTATTTGTTCGTGAATATTTGTTTGTTCCGACCAACTTCCTAGAGAAGGAAAATATCTTAAAGGTAGATTATATCGTCTGAACAGACGGTCGGTTTTCTTAAAAATTAAGCAATGAGATTGCAATCTTTTATCGTTGGGTGCACATTAGCCCCGCATACATGTCTCTGTACTCCGACTTTTACACGCGTCGTTCGTAACAGAGCCACGCACAAGCCTATAGTAAAAACCTGGGATTATACTACAGGCCCGGATACAGAAATTCCCGACTGGGGGGGGGGGCAAACATGATGAAAATGCCCTGAACTGAGTGGGGGTAAGTTCGGGAGGGTTTTATTCCCCTCCTTTAAGGGGGTCCGGGGGGTCTCCCCGTAACATTTTTTCAAATATTTGTATATGAAATGGTTGCTTCTGTTGTATTTCAGTGTCAAACTTTTAAGACTCATTCTCGAGAATTGCACTAGTATTATCTTGTAAAAAATACAGAACGTCCAAATGATACAAGTACCAACATTTTAACAAATTTCCAGGGGACAGCCCCTCCTGTACCTACTCCCAGTCAGCCTTCAGTACAAATCCTTGTCACAAGTGAATAAGGGGCCATTTCGTCATAAACTCTGTGAAATAGTGTAGATATTAAAACTTTCGGGCTGATTTGGCAGAAGTTGACTATTTTTAATGTCCAAATTGAACATTAGCACACTTATAAACTGTATTAACTGGTTATTGCCTTAAGTATATACTTAAACTACTAACAGGTTTATGTATGCTTCCTGAAATACAGGGCGAATTTGTTTTGCAAGACCTAGTTAAGGTTTGAGGATCAGTTGTGTTGTAGTTTGGTTGAAAAACTTAAACCAGTTATGATTAAGATTTGCAAACAAACAGACGGTTTAGTCGAATAAAAATGACCCATATGATTTTGATTGTATACGAACTTAGTGTCAGAAGACCATAACGATTTAGTTGACACAGTCGCATCAAAATCTAATTTCATTTACTGCAGTTTTGTGATTGCAGACAGATTGGTGCTCGATAAGAAAGTCAGATTTGAGAAATTTGTTACTTCTGTTTTGCAACATTACAATGTGGACGATTTTATAGCCAGGTTCCGATTAAGCAGACATACATTTGACCTGTAGGTTCGACTGTAGGTTGGTGATTTACAATAACATACATTTACTACATTCTATACCAATCGTTGTAGCTTTATGCGCAAAATATATATATATATATACATGCATGTTCATGTTTCAAGTGGTGTAACATAACAAAAGGAAAAATGTAATCTCCAGCACATGAATAATTTGTCGTTTTTATTAACGTTAAGGTATTTGTATTAGCTATCTCAATAACATCTAAGTAGTTATGTTTCAAATTCAAATATCTCTTTCAGAAACATGACAGTTAATGTTCGGAACGCCTCTATATAGTATTCAAACCTCCAAGTAGATAGGTCCGTGATATCACACTGCAAAACTTGCTTGTATGAAAGGACCACACTTATGATGGTGTCTTATTACTCAATCTTTTGAATTATTTAATTTTCCTTATGACTCGGTCAAGCCGCGGTAATACGAACGTATTCAAAATACAAAGAAAACTATTGTGTGTTTAGTTTGAATACAAATTCTTCAAGTATACGATGAAGAAAATGTAATTTAAGATTTAAGCATTTTGAAATGCAATTATAAAAAGGAAAATGTGAAAATATGAAAGAAGGCTTGTTCTAGAAAAACTAAATTATTTTATTTTGCAAAACTTTAGGCCAAAGTTTTACATTCCCTTCCATAAATTATTGAATTGTTTAAAATTATTTTAAGAAATTTTATTTTCACTGTTTCACACTTAAACAACACCACAACAGATCTCTGTCTCTGTTACATTTGTTGCTCAAAAATCAGCGTATTACAGACGCTTTCAACATGATAAGGAAATTGAAAGCGACTGTCTGATGTAGAGTGAAGAGCATAAATTTTTTCTATACGGTCTCAAGGCCGATGAGCACATCAGGGGGCCAACTTTTATTGCACTTGCTTCCGCGATACTGGTAGTATTCAAGAGGAAATCGACCATAAATCAATGTATTGTATTTGAAGTGCTAAAATAATAGTAACCTCAAGACCTAATCAGTGGATATAATTTTATATTAGGAATAGAAAAAGGTCACTTCACAGCCGAATGGGGGGGAGGGAGGCAGGGCCCCCTCGCCCCCCCCCCCCCGGTGGATCCGGGCCTGTTATACCGCAGAATTTTAACGGCACTATTATGGCGTCTTTATTACCGACCTGTAGCAATCTTTCACGAGTAGAAGCACACAAAAATCGAATTTCTAGCGCATCTGAGTGTTTCACAATCACTTCGACAAGAAGACAGGGGTCAAATGTTTATGACTGCAAACATTGTCGCTAAAATATCTGTCATTCAAACGTAACTCCGCCCACGGTGCGCAAGTAAACTATTCACCTTACAACTGTATGTTGACATTCGCGCTCTCGCCAGTTTCGCCCTGCAAAGTAGCATTCCAAGATGGATTTTAACGTTGAAACAACTTTTGATCGAATTCGTGATATATATCAATTTCAGTATTTGCTCAAGAAGGAGCAAATAATTACAATATCGACAATGATCTTAGTAGGGTTATAACTATGTGCGCACCGCCTCCATAGCAACTCTCCCATCTTCTTATTTAACAGGTGATACTATTGATTCACTATTTTGTTTACAAAACAAGTCGTATCCATGAAAATATGGTGTCGAAAAGACAAATAAATCAACGAAAAGCTACACGTTTATGTCGTACAGTTTTTTATTGCACGCAAAGCATATATCTGTTCACGAAAATAAGAGTAAATGCAGTGGAAAGACCGGCGGTGTCCAACTTCTATTTACTTTTGTAAATGGTTTTAGCAGGACGTTGTACAGCGACAGTATAGAGATGTGACGTCCGTGGCTGGACTAGGTGCACATATGAATCATGTTTTTGTAGCTAATTGTTATAAGGCATATCCTGTTACTGAAAGAGATATTTTAATTTGAAACATAACTACTTAGCTGTTATTCAGATAGCTTACACAATTACCTTAACTTTAATGAAAACGTAGCTGTATGCGCGTTAAAGTATTCATGTACTGGAGATTGACATTGGTCCTTGTGTAATGTTACACCACTTGAAACATGAACATGCATGTATATATATATTTTACGCATTAAACTACAACGAAAGGTATAGAGAGTAGTAAATGTAATACATGTATGTTATTGTAAATCACCAACCTACGGTCGAACCTACAGGTCAAATGTATGTCTGCTTAATCGGAACCTGGCTATAAAATCGTCTACATTGTAACGTTGCAAATCAGAAATTGCTTTTTTCTCAACTCTGACTTTCTTATCGAAATAAAGTCATGTTTTGAGGAACACGAAAAATCGGTCAATGGCGCTACCGGGATACGAACCCGGGTCTACGGATTGCCGGTCTGTTATGCTAACCACTACACCAAAGTCAAGGTCATACCTACGTCACACCACTAGGTCCTATTACCAGTCTTCCAGCATCGCTCGATTCGCGCGCATTGATCAGTCAAAGAAATTGTAGAAAACAGTATCAAGGTAAACATATTACATTAATCAAACATTGAAGACATGAGTATACATACATATATACAACATACATGAATATTTGGCAGAACAAACAGCAAAGTGATCACATTACAGTAATCAGACATTGAAGATATGCATACATATATACAACATACATAAATCATTGGCAGAACAATCAGCATTACAGTAATCAGACATTGAAGTCATGAGTATACGAACACATATCAACATCATACACAAATCATTGGCAAACCAATCAGCAAAATGAACACATTACATTAATCGAACATTGACAACATGAGTATGCAGGCATATAAACAAAATGACAGACCGAGAACATAAACCACTTATGCTTATCAGATGATGAAGACTTAAGTTAACATGAATTTGAACAACACACATAAGTCAAGCGACGAACATACAGGTTAGCACTAAGCAAGCAACAACATATTGACAATTTACTAACATTCGTGTAGTGACCTTGTCAACTTCGAACACTATTTATAATATTCATATGATAATTGGGGCAATAGAATACCTTATTTCACAGGTACTAGATAAAAACTATTTCAATATTCTATACGGCCTATGTACTATAAATCGATTGGTATATAAGCCATATAGAACATTAAAATAGTCCGTCCGTCCGTCACAAAATCTTGTGTCACTCATATCTCCAAAAGAATATAAACCAGAGTCATAAAACTTTACAGGAATGTTCACCAGTCTATGTTGTTTTGCACCTGGGGTTTCATGTTTGGTTGTGTCCAGTAAGTGCAGAGTTATGTCCCTTGACTTAGTTTAAATATAGTCACAGAGTATGCAATATTGTGTCACTCATATCTCCAAACGTATATGAGCCAGATTCATAAAAGTTTACAGGAATGTTCACCATGTAATTTTGATAGACATTCACAACTATGAGCAGAATAATAGCATTTGCTTTTGTGACAAAGGCTGGAAGTGGGGGCATCTGTGTCGTATAGAAATATTTCTAGTTTGTTATTTGGTAAGTTTACTACTGTGCGAAAAGGTTTGTTCTTGCATGGTATAAATGGGTTGTGAAATTTGAGATTGTATAACACGGAAAAGGGGAACGTGTGAACCATCATTGTGATAAAATAAAGCCTACAGAGTATGCAATATTGTGTCACTCATATCTCCAAAACTATATGAGCCAGATTCATAAAACTTTACATGAATGTTCACCAGCATGTGTAGTTGTGCACCTGGGGTTTCATGTATGGCTGTGCCTAGTAAATGCACAGTTATGACCCTTGACTTAGTTAAAACATAGCCTACAGAGTATGCAATCTTGCGTCACTCATATTTCCAAAAATATAAGAGTCAGAATCATAAGACTTTACAGGAATGTTCACCAACCTGTATAGTTGTGCACCTGGGGTTTCATGTAAGGTTACACCCAGTAAGTGCAAAGTTATGGCCCTTGACTTATCACCATAATCAGTACAGTTGTTCACTTGCTTTTGTGACAAAGGCTGCAAGTGGAGGCATCTGTGTCCTATGGACGCATTCTAGTTTTATTTAAAAATGATAATGGTTTCGTGAACTTTTTCTATTTACAAATCGAGAAATGGGAATGCTCGATTGATAAAGGGGGCGAAAAGTGTCACAACTTACGAATTTAGCAAATTGGTGATGTCCTGCCAGAATCTTTCTTTGGTTTTTGCTTCGGATGTCGCCCCACGAAATTTGCCAAACAGTTCTTCTGTTCGACTGATGATTTCTTCAATCGCGTACTCTTTTTCGTAGGCTGTCCAATTTGGATTCCGCTTACTCGAGTCCATCTTGCCAAACGACAATTTTGACTACCACTGACAGCTAGTGACGTAATAGGCGGTATTTACAATTTGCGAAAATAGCTGTTAATCGCCTTCAAATGAAGATTAGCTTCAAAACAACCGAAACGAACGGCAAGTTAAGAACGCTGTTTGTTCTTAGCTTTGCGAGTACTTAAGAACGTTAGTGAAACGCAAATATCGTCAAACTCTTAGATAAGAATGTTAACAGTCTAAGCCTACTGTTCATTCTTAGTTTAGGAAATTAATTTAGAATGTTCGTGAAACTGGGGCCAGGTATATCTTGAAGTTTTTTGAATAACTGTGGCTGTTATTGTCCCTTCTGTCATAAGTGTTTTTTTGAAGCGTTTAATTCTCAAATTGGCAAATTTAACGACGCAAATTTTCGCAATTTATCAAGGGCCTTTTTCCCAAAATGGACAGAAAAAGGCCTGAGCCCTTTCGTATTTTCTCTTTAACTTTAGACTGTGCTCTCTAAGCGATTGTTTGACTGCTGTGAAATTTATGAATGCAATTAAAATAGACCTACATAACAATTTCTGTCTGCTAATCAGTGCTATCATCTTGGATATGACAAATGTACGACAAGTTAAATTACTCACTTACGTGAAGTGTACCAGTGTGTAGGGGGTTTTGGGTTCGAGCCCTACATCTTGCACACTTTGCCTCGATTTACTGTGGCAGCAGTGTTTAACAGCCCATGGTGGTAGAGCCTCTAATGCCTGAAGGAGGACAAGTGTAGTGTTGTGGGATTAGACAGATGTCATGTTTGTTGGTACAGCACTGTACTAGAGTTAAGGGGGTGCTGGGTTCGAATCCCAAAACGGGCGCACTTTCCCCTTGATTTGCTTCAACTGGTACACATTTATGATCAACCCATATTGTGATACAGAACTCATGAGGAATCAATAGAATATCCACAATGTGATACTTATCACGGCCTATTTATCTCCTGTTTTATCCCTTTACATGTATTTGTATGCTGATTGCCTATTAAGAGAGTTATACATACCATTAATACATCTTTGGCATGACTCGGACAGGGATTATATCCAAGACGTCCACCACTCAAACCATGAATGTTCACCAGCATGTGTAGTTGCGCACCTGGGGTTTCATGTTTAGCTGTGGACGGTTAATGCACAGTTATGACCCTTGACTTAGTTAAAACATAGCCTACAGAGTATGCAATCTTGCGTCACTCATATTTCCAAAAATATAAGAGTCAGAATCATAAGACTATACAGGAATGTTCACCAACCTGTATAGTTGTGCACCTGGGGTTTCATGTATGGTTACACCCAGTAAGTGCAAGGTTATGACCCTTGACTTATCACCATAATCAGTACAGTTGTTCACTTGCTTTTGTAACAAAGGCTGCAAGTGGAGTGTCCTATGGACGCATTCTAGTTTTATTTTAAAATGATGATGGTTTCGTGAACTTTTTCTATTTACAAATCAAGAAATGGGAATGCATGATTGATAATGGGGTCGAAAAGTGTCACAACTTACGAATTTCGCAAATCGGTGATTTCCTGCCAGCATCTTTCTTTGGTTTTTGCTCCGGATGTTGCCCCACGAAATTTGCCGAACAGTTCATCTGTTCGACTGATGATTTCTTCAATCGCGTACTCTTTGTCGTATGCTGTCCAATTTGGATTCCGCTTACTCGAGTCCATCTTGCCAAACGACAATTTTGACTACCACTGACAGCTAGTGACGTAATAGGCGGTATTTACAAATTGCAATGACAGCACACGCGAAAATAGATGTTAATCGCCTTCAAATGAAGAGTAGCTCCAAAACAACCGAAAAGAACCGCAAATTAAGAACGCTGTTTGTTCTGAGCTTAGCGATTACTTAGTGAAACGCCAATATCGGCAAAATCTTAGTTAAGAATGTTAACATTCTAAGCCTACTGTTCATTCTTAGTTTAGGAAATTAATTTAGAATGTTCGTGAAACTCGGGCCAGGTATATCTTGAAGCTTTTTGAATAACTGTGGCTGTTATTGTCCCTTCTGTCATAAATGTTTTTCTGAAGCGATTAATTCTCAAATTGGCAAATTTAACGACGCAAATTTTCGCAATTTATCAAGGGCCTTTTTCCCAAAATGGACAGAAAAAGGCCTGAGCCCTTTCGTATTTTCTCTTTAACTTTAGACTGTGCTCTCTAAGCGATTGTTTGACTGCTGTGAAATTTATGAATGCAATTAAAATAGACCTACATAACAATTTCTGTCTGCTAATCAGTGCTATCATCTTGGATATGACAAATGTACGACAAGTTAAATTACTCACTTACGTGAAGTGTACCAGTGTGTAGGGGGTTTTGGGTTCGAGCCCTACATCTTGCACACTTTGCCTCGATTTAATGTGACAGCAGTGTTTAACAGCCCATGGTGGTAGAGCCTCTAATGCCTGAAGGAGGACAAGTGTAGTGTTGTGGGATTAGACAGATGTCATGTTTGTTGGTACAGCACTGTACTAGAGTTAAGGGGGTGCTGGGTTCAAATCCCACAACGGGCGCACTTTCCCCTTGACTTGCTTCAACTGGTACACATTTATGATCAACCCATATTGTGATACAGAACTCATGAGGAATCAATAGAATATTCACAATGTGATACTTATCACGGCCTATTTATCTCCTGTTTTATCCCTTTACATGTATTTATATGCTGATTGCCTAGTAAGAGAGTTATAAATACCATTTATACATCTTTGGCATGACTCGGACAGGGATAATATCCAAGACGTCCACCACTCAAACCAGACAACTACCTTTTGAGTGATTGTGTTCTAACACATTGAGGCGTGTTCATATGGAGTGAACACTGTGGTACTCGGATGACATATTTAGGATATTGTAACCACCACCAATCCTTCCTGGTCAACCCCTGTCACCACCACCAACTCTTCCTGATCTCCAAGGATTTTCTTATATTGACGAACCATCAAATGAATCAAACAATACATGTCGCTAGTCGTTTATTTGTGTTTGAAGTGATGACGTTGTCTAATATGCAATATAGAAACCTATATCGACTCCATTAAAACCCATCATTAAGTTAAATCAAAATGCTCCGCTTTGTCATCAAGATACACTGAAAACAAAGTTGGAGAAAGCCTCAAAGAGAACTTAAAAAGTCTTCATTTAACATCAAATTATGGTATCAATGACTCACCACGCATGCATTGATTTAAGAGTATTAAATACTTTCTCTAACACCCCATTTTAATCAATTTATACCACATTGTATATATCTAACAATAAATCGAAGACTTTCGTAAAAGCAACACTTTCTATCTAAATATGATCAATAAATCTATCGAAGTCACTGAAATATTATCGACTTTTCCCAAGTTTTATTGCTTTGTTTTTATTATTTAACCTGTTGTTTAAAACTAAGCAGAGTTATTCCCCCATAAATGACTACATCATTGATAACCTCCCTTTATATGTTCTGACAAATATTCATTATCTTCTAAGATGTACTCTGTAAGTAATGTTGTACGTCTGTACGTTGTGTACATAGCAAACAAATCTTGTTATGATGTACCCGTTTTATCTCTCTGCGTTTTGTATGTAAACTTTATGGAATATTTGAGAGTTCAGGAGTCACAGTTCTCCTATCATTACTTTACTGATTATATTATATATTTGATGACTGTTAGAACGCTATCAAGGGAAACAACACTTGCTTAACTTCTTTTGTCAAATATTTTCCGATTACCTCCCATCCATTATGTTTTACAAGGAATCGATAAATTGTATTTTTCATCCGATTTTAATGTTCAGCTTAACATTTTTGCTTGTGTAACATTCAGTTACATTCAGTAATAGTTCTTCCTCTTCCTGCCACGTGCCTTAATTTGCATATTGATATTTCCCGTACACCTGGCTGGCTTGTCGATGGAATTATCTCCCTTACTAACGAGTTATTGTTCGACTCGATAGCTGCTATCGGTACATTTATTTTATACATAAACACATGGGAATTTAGTGTCATCGATTTATAGACGTATTCGGGAGTTGCCATTGCGCAACTTTACTGCGCATGTTCTATTCGATTACTGTAGTGTTTGCATTGGGTTAAAGACGTATAAGGGAGTAGTTTACTATTTTCTTTTACGATGCAAAGATTTTTCTGAACTTTATAGTCACCAAGCACAATACAAATAATGATATCTACTTTCTTTTTCTATATACTTTATCATTAAAAACTGAAAAGTCATTGATATTTAAAATTCTACATTTGAAATTATATAATGATCTTCAATACATATTTCAAACTAACACATTTTATGAAAATGTAAAACGATAATGGGTTACCAAGTGTACTAAGGGTAATTTTTTTTAACTTTCACTTTCCATATATATTACATTAGAAACACAATAAAATACACTTATATCATTTGTGTAAATAAGAAATTGAATAAGAGTATTTGGAACACTAGACGTTACTTGTTATATCTCATGTAATATTGTCATATGTTACAACCTTGGTCTATGTCATAGTTCAAGTTCAAAGTTTATTGGCATAACGGCAAAAAAAATTGCCTTTGGCCATTTACAAACTTTATGACAAAGGTAGTTTGAAAATGGAAAGAAAAATGAAAAAAATAACAAAATGAATATGAGAATAACATAACATAACATGGATATAAATACACACATCCAATGTAGCATTCACTACAATATTCTCCTCAATAATAAGACCTCCTCAATAATAAGATCTCCTCAATAATAAGATCTCCTCAATAATAAGACCTCCTCAATAATAAGACCACCTCAATATTAAGACCTCCTCAGTAATAAGACCTCCTCAATAATAAGACCACCTCAATAATAAGACCTCCTCAATAAGAAGACCAACTCAATAATAAGACCTCCTCAATAATAAGATCTCCTCAATAATAAGACCTCCTCAATAATAAGACCTCCTCAATAATAAGACCACCTCAATATTAAGACCTCCTCAGTAATAAGACCTCCTCAATAATAAGACCTCCTCAATAATAAGACCACCTCAATAATAAGACCTCCTCAATAATAAGACCTCCTCAATAAAAAGACCTCCTCAATAATAAGACCACCTCAATAATAAGACCTCCTCAATAATAAGACCTCCTCAATAATAAGACCTTCTCAATATTAAGAACACAATTTTCAACTCCGTTTTCACTGTTTTGCTCTTAATTCAGCCTCAATCTTATGACCATCTCAATAAGAAGACCAGTTTTCTAGAGTCCCAAGGGTCGTCTTATTATTGAGGTTATACTCTAATTAGTAGATACACAATTCGAGCGACGAATGTAAATTATGTTTTGACCGCGTTATGCGGAAAATAGGTTAGAGCCAAAATATACATTTTAAGAAAAGTTAAAAAGATCACAAACTGGATAAAGATCAAATAGTGTTATATCCAGATAAGAAGCAAAACTAAATATACGTATTACATTATATATAGTTATATACAGTATATCTATACTTGTACAATTGCTCCTATAATGTCGTAATAATTGATCATATATTCTCATCTTTAGTATATACATGTGTATTAACGAGTATTATTATTGTATATGCAAGTTTATTTTGTATTATACGTATGTTTTATTACATAGTCATTTCAGTTTGTTCATCAACTGTAACCTTATATGTTTGAATATGTGTTATAGTGTTCCTTCTCCGTCTCATAGATGTATGTGTGTATACATGTACGTAGTTGTTTGTCCTCATGGGCCATTTGGCTTACTGGACACTATACATATTCACTTTTAAATCATCAAAATGCTGTTTAACATATTAGATTTATAACGTGTTAAAACCGGACACAGAAAACTCAATAATTTATACAGAAAATAATTGAGCATTCCGACTAAAATATTCAGAAATATGGTTGAAACCAGAGACATTCACCTACGTCTCTGTCTGGTGACACGATATTATATGAACTTAATAATCTAATAAACTTACACCATATAGTATGCATAAAGATGAACTTTGCTTTGAGATATATTTGGATCACGTATAAACATAGCAATAAAGATTAGCAATTTGGAAATTTAGAGATTCAACGTAATATCTTGCGATAGAAATCGGACAATACGACACCGCTTGCATATGCATAACAATTACAAAAAAACATTTATTCAAATACTCGATGTGCTCTATCAATCTTTAATTAAATACTTATACATCAATTTCCATATAATTAAACCATTTTCATACGGGATTAAATATCTGTCTGGACATTCGTATACATTCCTTAATCGTCATTTTGCACTGGATAACATCCTTTTGATATGCGTTTTTATAATTTAACCGAGACAGATATGGTTGTATAATTATATATAGTGCAACCTCTCTCCCGAGCAACATCCTTGTCGAGAAGAAAACTTAGGTTGTTGATTAAATATTGTTGAGATGCTGTTGAGATGCTTTTGAGATGCTGTTAAGATTCTGTTGAGATGTTGTTGAGATTCTGTAGAGATGTTGTTGAGATTCTGTTGAGATGTTGTTGAGATGCTGTTGAGATGCTGTTGAGATTCAGTTGAGATGTTGTTGAGATTCTGTTGAGATGTTGTTGAGATGCTGTTGAAGGATAAGACGTATTGGTGACTTGATATCCATAATTCGAATATTAAACATATGTTATTCAATGAAAATATTTAATATTCAGGACGAATAGGTAACATCTACATTTCACATTCTGCTTATCCGCTATTAAATTAAAGATGTCTAGTATTTAAGTTATTGTTAATTTCTGTGCAATATCTGCAAATTAAAATGGAGATGTTTAGTATTTTGACTGCAGATATCTCGTTTTTGGAATACTATATATGTATTATTTGAATACTAGGTATCTTATATTTAAATTGTAGATATCAAATATTCATTCCCACTATACCACTAGATATCTGCAATTCGAATACTAGATACATATTTTTTGAATTGCAGATGTCAGTATTTGAATTGCAGATACTATCTAAAATTAGTATTAAATTTGGGCCCAATAGTTATTGGCATTACGACCTCACGACAACGAGGCTCTTGACAAAAGATGCATGTGATGTGTCCAGTAATTCGAACAGTAACAAACTCGGTGAAACAATAAACTATACACAATGTACTCCCAGGGACCCCCTGAGATGTTTTATGTCTCTTTAACTACTGAACACCTAGTAAATATTGTTAATTGCCATATTCACAACATCTCTCGCAAATTTCATCATATTTCCGCTGTGTGTTAATGGACACAACACCAGCATGGTGTGAATAGTTCCATTTACAATGTCCAGTCCAATAATGCATTAGCCACAGGGGAGGGGGGGGGGAGTTCGAAGACAAAAGTACACATCGTCTTAAAAATCCGACAATGTTTCCCTAACACAGTATTTATTCATGACCACTATACAAGGATGGAGAATATACATGTATATGAACTAAATGTACGAACGAGCGATATGATCCAAAATATTGATTCATTGTGATATTGTGAAAAGTTTTTAGAGTAAACACACCTATATCTTAAATATCACAAATTATTGTTAAACACTCCATCGTCTCATTTATATCTATTTTAGGTCATTGTTCCAAGATTCTTTAATTTCAAGGGATCGGTCTTAAACGAGCTAGCATTTGAATAAGTAATAGCCAACATTAATGTTGTATTTATTCTCCTCCTTGTAGAAATCATTACTCAGTGCAATTTCCGTCTCGGGTTAAGCCAGACGATGGTAAAGTCCAATGGCAATTATGTCCGACATTTAAACACCTTGCCGAAAATCTATATAATTCTCCATTGAATGTCTTTCGCAATCAGACGATGCAATGAAAGTCTTGGTCCTATAGGTGTTCATCAAACTTAATGAAACATCGTACTACACTATATCTACTGCATTTAATGAGATTGCTACTGAAGTTTTTCTCCCAAACCAATGGGCTTAGAACCATTATCGTACTTTAAATGCAACAAGGATCTAGCGTTTCGATTTTTGTACAAAAAGTGATCGAGAAATTGGAAATGAGGATTCACAGCCTACCAAAGATAAGACACTCAAATTACGAAAGTTAATGTAGATTTGAAGCAGGAAATGATACAGATACACTTTTCTGCTTCCATCCCTCAAGATAACTGTCGAATGTGATTAATGGTATAATTTAATAATATCATGACCGCAGAATTAATATTTTTACCGCTTGCACGTTATTTTGTGTATAGACCTGGGCGTGTTTGTTTTGCAAGATCAACATTGTATTGTTCAGTGAAATTGTAGACATGACGACACTCGATAGCAGCACAATAATCTGTTTCAATATGGTCGATAAATATACGTAGCAACCCTACAACCATGTCTGTGTCATACAACTCTCTTTATTGACATCATTTCATTTCAGTGTATGCCTAACTGGGGACGAGGTAATGCAAGTACATTTGTCTCACGATGTCCTAGTTCAGAGAAGGTAATACAGAGGTTTGTTATTATTATTCTGCATTTCAAATCGATCACAGCCAGTCGACAAATTCACTCGATTATAAAACATGATTTTTTATTCGATTTAAAAGATGGAGAAATAGAGAGAAGATAAAGGAACAAAAAATCCTTATTTACATACAGAAACATCCCATGTTCATTGAAACACAATTTCCGGACATTTCTTGTCATCGAACTCTGAATTATGACGTAATATAATGGTATTACATGTATTACTAGGAACACAATGAAAACAACTCAATAATTAGACCTTTATTTGATTTGAAATCGATTACAGCCAGTCCACAAAGTCACTCGATTAGAAAACATGATTTTTATTCGGTGTTAAAATACGCCGAAACACAAGCAAAATTATCAACCAACACAATTCAGATTCACAATAAAGGAACATTCCTTGCTCATTGGTACAGAAATTCTTGACACTTGTTTTTTCAATAAAGAAAGCCGTCTTGATCTAGCTTTGATGTCAATGTCTCTGAATTATGACCTGCTTGAATTGTATATTACAATGAAAATAACTAAGAAATCAATTGCAATGAATCCTCAATAATAAGAGCACCATTAGCTCTTAGATAAGTCGGTCATATTAATGATAATTGACGTTATATCTAGACATAAAATATACTGGTTCATTTAAATATGTCATTATAAATGATATGGTCTTAATTTTAAGGTGTTCTTCACGCGTGGTTTATTGTAATATCATGTTAGTTTGATATTTGCCTCAGTTTGGGGTTCATCGATCGGACATGTTGTCATAGATGCAAAATGATTGTGATGTTGAGTTAGAAGCGATATGGTCAAGTCGGATCTCAGATATAAACACTTGCTATAACACACTTCGTCCTCTTAGCAATCTCGTGTAGACAGCAACATAATTACTTTCTAACGAGATTTTATGATGCTTTCAAAGTTGTTGCCATGAAAAATACAAAACTGTATATATTAACTATTACGCTTACATTAAATCAATCCCGAGTCCGCTGCCTGAAGAAAGTACTGGCATCCTTTGACGGTATGAGGCCTAACCTTTGTATTGCTGGAGCCCACAACTGTCAGGTTCTCAGCTAAACATTTTATTCGCTACATTACCGAGCTAACCACCGAAATAAAGTATATACGAGCTGTAGAAGTGTTGCAAACTGTCAATGTTCCAAGAAGTATATTTGTTAAGGCTGTGACATTTCTCAATAATTGACATTTTTTTGAATATAGTAATCTAAATTTATGCCGTGATTAACTTTCGGTATGTCTGGATGCTTAATTTATTATCGTTTTGTTGACATTATGGTAATGCTTACACGTTTTTTATCTTTCAGACGACTATAATGTGTTTTGACGGCTGTGTATTTCAGTTTTGCTGCATATAGCTGGCGCCTCTGTCTAGCCAGTATAAATCATAGTTTGCTTATTTCATATGTGTGTGTCATGTTGTTAAGATAAGATTCCAATCTTCTATTTGAAATAACTGCTAGTATGTATAGCACTCGGATACACATTGGCCAAAACATCATATAAAGTCACACTTTGGCAGATATATACGTTTGACAGCAGGTATTTCAGTCAGAGAATAATTAAAATGGAGGAAGAATACCAGCAAGAAATGCCGCATACAAAGTTCGCAGTCACCCCCAAAAGCACAAGGAAAACACATGTCTAGAAGTACAAGTTTCTATGCCATTACTTTCCCAACAGATATAGTGCGATTTTATTAACCGCGAACGTATGAATATATATACTGGTCCATGACATATCTTAATTGAAATGGTTGTGTTTGGCCGTAAGCTTGACGGAGAAAACGCCACGGTTCTGTGTTGATATAAAAGTTATCCAAACAACAGTAATAGCTTTACGCACGAGAACATTTCCTAATCTAAATTGACATGGATCGGTCCTGAAAGTTCATACACCTGTTCGCGGTCAATTTAACAGCACTTTATGCGTACTGTGCTTTTTCGACTTTGCTATTTGATTGACAGCGCTGTGTAAGCCAATCAAATATTTCGTTACCCATTAAACTAAATTCTATTCAACCGAACAAAGTTTGTAACATTGACCCGGATTAGTTAACTTTTGTAAGGTCTATTAGTTTACCACAACAAAAATCAAAGGACGGAGAGTCCTTACAACGCGCAATGGGCCCGTTTCATAGATATATCTTAGCTGAGCTAAGATCTTATCGTAAGTACCTAACTAACGATAAAAGTTAAGATAACATTTTTGCGTTTCATAGACGCTGTCGTAACTCCGTTATCTTAGCCAAGATAAGTTTTGTCGTAAGTTCGAGAAAGACTGCGACACCGTCTGTATTTTAGTCACGTGATACCGATCGTTTCTAGTTGACGGCGAATTAACAACTAATGACGTTTCGTGCGGATGAATTAACTTAAATTACGGATTTACAGTTGTTTACCCCATGTGACTTTGTATTGTATTATACAGGCATTTCATTCAGATGAACAACCTGATCAAGTTTCATGAAATTCAGGTAAAAATGTAGGATGTAGAGTGTAAATTCTAAGCAAATGTTATCAAGATTAAGTCAGAGGTGTGACCTCCGGAGCAGATTATTAACGAGATGACACAGTTTCAAACTTAGACTAGATTTTATTAAGGCGATCATTTTGACCATGTCTCATAAAGATAAAGTCAAAAAATGCACACGTGTATTGTTAATTTACTTGTGTATTGTTAACACGGTTTTACTAAAATTAGACCTAGTAACTTAGTTTTTGATGACAGTTTCAACTTGGCATAGATTTCATTGAGACAACCATTCTGCCCAATGTTCATGCAGATAAAGAAAAAAATGTTACCTCACGAGTGTTTACAAGCTAAATGGTTGTTGATGGACAACAGTGGACATTGGGTGATCCCTATAGCTCACCTTGAACAGAGCTAAGAATGTATCAATTTTAACATAACCAAAGTGTAAGCTTTGAAAATGTACCAAAGAAATGTGTCTCAAGTAATGGCAAGGCTTAACATACTGACAGTGTTTCATCTATAATTACAACACAAAAATAAATTGAAATAATTTCAGCCACTTGATATATGATTTACATACACATGTCTCAACTGTATATAATATGATGAATTTAACAGTATACTGTTAACAAAAAAACTTTGTGTATGTAGGAAAAAAAATCAAATACATCAATTATAAATTGATCTGCACTTTTTCATTTCTTTCTTAAGAACTGCATCAGATTTGGAAATACTTTTGTCATAGAATCTTTACATAAGTCATTAATCAATAATCACTACAGGCTGTTCTTCACCACTAGATTCAAAGATGGTATACAGTCAAACATTGTGTCAGCTGCCAATGATCTTTCCTCAGCACTGTTGCAAAATAAAAGAAAACAGAGCTACAGTTAATAACTTGGAAGCTTGGTTTTCATAGACTTTAATGGGCATTAAGAACTTAGTTCACAATCTGTGAAAAAAAAAATTAGGCAAACACTTCTGAAATTGGTAAATGTAGAAACAAAGTTTAACAAGATAATGGTATGTGGTTGTATTATACAATGTCATGTTCACTGAATAATTGGAACATTATGTAAATCTCATGATTAATTACTCGTATGGTTTTGTCGGGTTTGAGTGCTGAAGGTCAAGCGTTCATTCGCCGTGCGAACTATTTGAATAATGGCTCACTTACTTGACACTTGGTGTGTAAAGAGTAGAACAAGAGATAAATAAGCTCACATAAGTATCTTTTAATAGATAATCTGTTGGTTGCATAAGTTTTGCAGCTCATGGTATTAAATTGTGTTCATCGTACATTGCATTGATAAACCTAATGTATAGGCAAGTATGTATATATGTCTGAAATCCAAGACAGCACTGGACTAAAATTGTTAAGTGTCAAATAAATTTCATTTAGGACTCAAATGGGTTATATTATAAGCCCAAAGGGTCATACGAGTAATCTTACATGACATATTGATCAAGTAACACTTACATACAGCAAGCTAAATGTCGACCTCAAAACAAGGCATTCATGCTGACTTCTTTTGTGTGGTATTTCGCAAGCATAACGCCTTCATATCATGTTCCATCATAGTCATGCATGATCGTCACAAATCCCAAAAAACGGATAATATCTCAGTTTTGACTTTACATCCAACATGCAAATCCATCCTACTATTTCCCTTGGTTGACAATGTCACATAGTAATATCTTTTATACAGGTATGGCAGAACATCTGAAGAAGCACAAACAAGTTTAACTGTTAATAAATTACAGTGTTTAATGTTATAAAATTGTAATGTGAAACTTTTATGCATATTTCTAGTACTCCTAGTTAGTTCGAATAATATTTGTTCAAAATCAAATTAAGTGTAGTAGCAAGAGCAAATGAAAATAAACATATCAACACCAACGGAAAATCTGCAAAACCTAGGATCGAATATGATTGAAGACATATAAATTAATTCACTAATATGTTTCAACGCAACTCCCTTCTTTTAGCCACCGATTCTATCTAAATTCGCGGCATATTTTGTAAAATTCGACTTGAACCGTAGAATCATTGGGGCGGCCATGACACTCACAATATTTTGAGCGTACCAAGAGAGGTTTGACGTTCTCGTAAAGTTACGACAATTTCTACGATAATCTTAGTTAAGACAACGTTCATGAAACGCATTTTCGTAGCTAAGTTAATGTAAGACAGAATTTAATATAAGATACGTCTTAAAGACATATTCGGGAGTTGCCAATGCGCAACTTTAATGCGCATGTTCTTTTCGATTATTTTGTGTTTGCATTGGATTAAAGACGTATAAGGGAGTAGTTTACTATTTTCTTTTACGATGCAAAGATTTTTCTGAACTTATTAGTCACCAAGCACAATACAAATAATGATATCATTTTGTTTAATTGAAGGATTTCATTATAGTTTTGCAGTTTTCCTTCTACTTTCTTTTTCTATATACTTTATTATTAAAAACAGAAAAGTCAATGACATTTGAAATTATAAAATGATCTTCAATAACTATTTAAACTGACACATTTTATGAAACTGTAAAACGATAATGGGTTACCAAGTATATTAAGGGTAGATTTTTTCAACTTTCACTTTCCATATACATTATATTTGAAACACAATAAAACAATCTTTATCTTAAAATCAAGCAAGGTGTCACCTATTATTTTTATTTCATATTTCATTCAGACAGTGACTCTCGTATAGTAAACCCAGTTGTAAGAAAATCTCCGCGCTAGAAAAAATATAGTAAACTTGTATCGAGTTTGCTCTATATTCATATGAAATATTCACGTTTTAAATCTTCATTATCATAAAATCGAGCAAGGTGACCTATCATTTTTATTTCATATTTTGGTTAGATACATTACACTGATCAAATACAAAAAGTTTAAAGGAAATTTCTGCGTTGGAAAAAAACCGGCCTTAATGTAGGATACGCCTTTAAGATCGTTTATGAAACGGGCCCAACGGGAGGAAGAGAAATGTTAAGGAACGATGGAGAAGTTCAAGTCATCTCTTATTGTGTTTAACAAAATGAACAGCACGGTACATCTAATATAATCGTGGTACCGTCACGGCCAGAATAATTCGTACTATATAACCAGTATGCGTCCACCAGTTTACACTCTTGAGATTTTATCTAAAGTGTCCACATGTAATAAGGAACGAGACGATACAGTGAATATCGCCAGTACGTATTGATACACAAGCCCAGCATATCGATACGAGTTGGTCGAACTCCGCAAAGAAATAGTCTTAAACAGTTCCGTTATTCAATACAAACATTAGATACGATCGTTATCATTTGTATAACGACTTCTCGATGGTTGATTTGTTTCGAGTAGCCAATAAAATGTATTGTATTGGAGCAGCAAAATTAAAAATATTTTCTTCGGCAAAAATGTCGTTCCTAACCATATATGTTAAATATTTCTAAGACGAAAAACATCTATTTGTTACAAGTCAATACGTTTTATTATTTCATAAGAACGACATCGCCAAAATAAATATGTTTTATCAAGTTTAGTTCAACACATTTTTATCATACGTGTCAATTTGTTTATGTGCTCTATGTACTGTTTATGCCCAACAGTCTTAACATCAGAGATATTTGAGACTACTTCAAATTTAACTTCCTCCTAGCAGCACACAACTCCTTCCATAATTTCCAACCGAATCCTCCAAGTAATATATCCAAGGCATGACTGTTTCAAAGTACGAGGGTCATGCAAAAAGTTCTGTCACTGGGTTCGGATTTCTTAAGTGCTACGTTTTATCAAAACTATTTTTATTACAAACCTTCAAAGTATTCCCCCTTTACCGAAACACATTTTTGTAACCTTTTTACCCAATCGCGAAAAGCAGATAAATAGTCTTCTTTTGGTATCTGTTGGAGACACTGATAAATGGCGCTGCCAGGATAACTTATGGACTTATATTTCTTTCCAGAAAGCATTTTCTTAAGCCTTGGAAATAAAAAAAGTCACAGGGACTCAGGTCAGGTGAATAAGGCGGATGGTTTACAACTTCCACCTTTTCAGAAGCCAAAAAGACTTAACAACCTCGCACTTGTGAGAGGAGGCCTTGTCGTGTATAAGATGGACTCCTGACCATCCTTTGCTTGGACGTTTCTTATTGTAAAACTCTTTCACTTTCTTCAGTACAGAGTTCTTGTAGAATCGTCCAGTGACTGTATGACCAGATGGACAAGGCTACATCTTTCACCGACAATAGCGCATCTTGTTCGACCACAACTTTTACAGCAGCGATGTTTGCCTTGAAAACAGAGGTTTTAGGCCTACCAGAACGGGTATCATCTTCGACAGATAATTTCTCAGCATTAAAAGCTTTAACCCACCAAAAAACTGTGCGCATTGAAATGGCATGATGTCCATATTTACCACACAATTCATCAAATATCTATATCAAGCTTAATGCGGCATTTAATATAGCTACGAATTTCAGTCTTTTCGTCCATTTTACAATGTGAAAAGTAAATTGGTCAGTGTATATGACTGCATGTATTTCAATTTGAAATAACTCGGTCATTTGAAAAGCAATTTGCACAAAATAAACGGATATCGTTAGCTATTGGACACACCATTCAAGTGCAATGAAGCGTTTTAAAAAATACCTGGGATAAAACTACGGAAGACCATTAGTGACAGAACTTTTTGCATGACCCTCGTATAGATAAAAGACATTAATTTTAAATTTATTTCATACTTATCAACAGTATTTCATCACGTTTCGTCTAGAATTCTGACGGCGAAGAGGGATTTGACCAAAATCAAATTAAGAAATGTCTACATTGCACTAATGCAATTTAAGTGATGAAGTTTACTCTGGTGCAGACGCACTATTTTTGCCAACTCTGATGACTGTCTTTTCCTGGACAAATATTTCTATGTTTTGAGAATATTTTACTGGATTTTACAATTGAAGAGCCAACATACCTATAATTTAGAGCAAAATGGACCCTGCAGGCAGAATCCTGAGGGTTAAAATGTCGCTTTTTGGAAATACCATATAACAATATGGTTGAAGATAATGCACCTTGCCATGGGTTGCAAATCTTGCGAGAGAATGTTTTTGTTTGCATTGTTTATGATATGCCGATTCATGCTTTGTTCAGCTATGTTGATGTTTATAAGAATTGAGTTAACGATTTATTCAAACAAAATTATGCAAAAGCCATTGTCATACTATGAAGCCAATATAAATGCATTTTTTAAGCGAATGTTTCATCTTATCTACATTCTATTACTACGATATTAGTCCATAATAAACCATTGAGTTTAACGATCTTCTAACATTTTTATCTGAGAAAAATGTAGCGGGCTGCTTTCAGTAAGATATTTGAATATGACTTCAATGTTTCAATGTACGCGAAATTATAGATCAGGAAATTCACATACACCAAGCATAGCATTTCCACACAGATCCCAAGAGTAAGACTTATAAATTGCTTTACCTGATATATGACTTGAAATCGTCATTTACTGAAAGAACGGGATGATTTTCTATGACCCGACAATTTTAAAATCAATGGTAATAATACAAGTTATAAAACATAGCACTAGCAAAGTCAAACACTTAACTTAGGCCTTCCCACACAGATCTATAAGGTAAATCTAAATTGCTTTTCCTGATGGATGACACGATACGTCTCGCATATTCTACAATGTATATATTCAATGAGTTATGTTGAGCTTTACTATAAAAGTGACTATTTCAGTTTAAAAGATAGGAGAGATTTCCGGTGCTCAATGAGTTACATGTATCTAGTAAACCAATAATCGTATATTAATATTGTCTAGTTACTTAAACATGACATTCCCATTATACCGATCACCTGATAACAAAACATCGGTGTTTTCTAAAACATAACGGGTCATAAAAAAGAACTTGTACCAGATACGATGAACATTTTAGTTCAGCTTTCATAAAGGGTTACTGAGACTGATAGAAGTTTGATGTTTATGATTACCTAGTTCCTCAGAAAGGCGTGGGTACCAATTAAGTAAAAAAACAGGCTGAACATTGTCTTTAATTGATTTAATGGTTTCATTGATAAGAATTGAACATGTCAATTGTAACATTTATCGGAATAATTTCCCGAAACGAGAGATCAGTTGATACAGATATCAACATAAACAAGAACTATCTTGAAAAAAGATGGTCGGCGCAATTTGAAGGTTAAGATTTACTGTTTAACATAAAAAATGCCGAGATGTAACGATTGCGGGTCACTCCAAATCCAAATGGATTTCGGTAAATTCACCACAATTCAGTGGATTTCGGTAAGGTAACGTACCCCTTATCGAAAGGTTAACCAATCCGCGTCAAGGTTACAAACGTTGTTCGGTAGAAGAGAAATTGCCTTGATGGTTAACGTAATATTTGATTGGTGTGCACAGCACTGATATGCAAATAGCAAAACCATGTTAGTACGGCTGCGCCGAAAACTAATAATATACTGACAAATAAGGGAATATCATACAGCATATCGTTACTTTAAATTTAACACAGTGCAACATCTCCAGATCGGACATCCTAATGTGCGACAACATTTCTTCAACATGATATTTTTCACCTTGTAAATACCCCTTTCCAATTTCACCAATTCTAAGCAACGACCGACATTTGCATGTCTCAACGGATTTGCTCCGGAGAGATTGTACTGCGGCTCTATTGCATGAAACGTAGTTATGAATGAATACAATGGCATGAACATTTCACTTTTTATACTCTGCAGCCAATGTATTGTTGTGTTAGGTTAATATATTCACCCTTAGATATTACCGATTCTTCAACTGATAGTACACTAATTTTCTTACATCTGCATTTCATTTTTGTACTTTACTTACAATTGTGTACATAGTTTGGTAACGTAAACGCTTCTTCCACTGATGGTGCATTTGATATTATGAATGATGCATTTTCGTGTGACTTTCTGTGGATGAGCACAACCTGCGGAACATAAGATTTACGCCTATGTAGATTTCAAAAAGCAGTTGAAATCATTGTGCCAGGCAATAAATATAATATCGAAATCCGCCCCTACGTAGAACTATGTTTCGATTTACATGTAACCACAGAGACGACCATGCTCCTCTGTGAACATAATACTAGTAGTCATAATATACATGTACCACATAATACAATGTACACTGATATAACAGCCGTATTGTACCGCAAATACAAAGTAAACTTCAAATGTTCAGCATAAACCAGCTTCCTACGAATTATTAGCCAGTCTAGACGGCTTACAACGATTTTTAAAAAACTAACATTGTTTGGAAGTATACTTACAATTAAAACGTTCGTCGAAAGTACGTTTTATATCTATTTACCAAATCACTATGTACAGACAATGTCTCACGGTTACAGCTTTACATGTACATATCGTCTTCGAGACGAACTCGGTGAAACTAATCAAGTTTACAAGGCTGATTCAATTAAGAATGGTACTCGATCAGGATTGGTTTTTGTATAACGTCTGCCTATTCTCTGATTTATCACATCCTTGTATTTAGATGCTCTGCAGAACCTTACGTGCATGCGAAGTGCAGACAAAACTTGATCAACATTATTCACGGCATGCTATTGTTCACCATGATTGTTTTTATTTGTATTTCGTTCAATACATCAAACAGCGGTAATAAGCGTACTGTCTGTGAAATAATATCATGAGAAAGTGTTTGTTGTCATGTTGTTTTGTGGTGTTCTGTCTGCATATCATCTCAATTAGTTTGACATTGAGCAGTATCTGAAAGGTCGCACACTCGTTTTGGCTAAAACCTTGTATTATGCTACACTACCTTTGCCAACCGATGGTTATATTATTATTCGAGCAGAAATTGCCTCATACAATGCACACAACCCTCCAAAACAAACAAACCGAAGAGATTATGAAAATAATGTATTAAATATCAAACACTTTAGAAATTCACCAGTAACACTTTCACAGAAGGGCACTGAACATATTACTAAGCATATCTTAAGTTTTCAATACAGTGCATAATAAGTATGTGATTCTAAACCTATGCCAGTCACTGTCTCCCATTTCTATCTATATCTATTACATTGTATTTCCTAGTCAGTACAATCAATTTATGTATGTGCGATTTCACGACAATTCATCATTTCACCTCGACGTCAACCATCTCATTACCCTTGTCCCCCGACACTCTTCGGATATACACACTATACTTGCAAACGAATTCGTTAAACCGCTCAGATATATTATAAGTGTTTACCTTCATGTGCCAAGTCATGTATTTCTGTAAACTGTCTTCGAACTATCAGACTTGTTGGTTATGTTTCAGCCAAACCAAACTTGATGTGTAAGTAGACTCCAGTATATGCATTGTTAGAATGCCAGCAACAACACTTGGAATTACTTCCGTTCGTCTCTAGGTAATTAGATATCAATAAAATGCAGATAATATATTATATTGGATGTCTGGTATTTATTCGCTGAACCTTGCAAAAAAGGTTCATTGGGGGAACAGGGATGCTTCATGCTAACGGAACTGACGAGTGTTTACATGTTGTCAATGTTGTGTTTAATGTTAGCACAACTGATGTGTTGCAGGAGTGAAAAATGTGGTACATGGAGGGAATACAACGCTATGCAAATAGGGGATTACAATGCTCATTTGTAAAGTTACTGTTTTGAAGTACGTGGACAAATGCTTTTTGCCATCGGAGATTTCCGTGATACATTCCAATGGAAAATGGCGCTGATATAAAGCAAATAAGTACAATTTAGGATCTTCATTGTCCATTGGGACCTCCAGCGAATATGGTACATTACATAAAAGGAACACTCTTCCATCCCTGTTGAACGATTGACTAAAAGAAATATTTCATCTTCAAACATCGGAAACTGCTATATATACTCCACACATATACTGACAATTTCTAGTGTTATGAGGCCGTCGTGTAGCCAAGTGTCTGATGTGTTTTCGGCATTGTTCTCCATTCCACCTCAGTTATTAAGCAACGTTTGACATATCTGTACTTGTGTGTGTGGTGTGGTACTGTCGCATGCAAAGCTGTAGACAATCAAGTGAATTATTGTCCTGTGTACAAACATCGACAAGTACGTCCTGATTAACCGATTACGTGATTGTGATACATCACGCCACGGGCGTCATCGATAATGTTCAACTCGATAAACTGTGGAACATCATAATTCATGTATCCCTCATGACAACTCAATATCTAGCACAAAATATAAAACTAACTCATTCTTGCCGACCTACAAACACGCACCAATATATTATTTATTATATTCTACGCGACTTACTTTTATGAATCTCTATCTAACGGTGAAATATCAACTCTTGTTTTCACCCGTCATTTCTGATTGATTTTTGTGTTGCTTTTGTCGTAGTAACTGTTAATGTTAGAACTTTATATTCTATGTCTCTTGGCGCTTTATACGTGGCATATTCTGTTCACTTGATATATCTTACCATCTTTGTTGAAATGTACGTTGTTCATGGAACGGACCTATGCTGTTTTAGCCTTTCTCTGAAACATCATATTCTATGAACTTTGTTTCAGCAATCATTATAGTATTTCCGCGAAAGCATTTCAGTAATGGTACTTTTGCATAATACGAAACTTAATGGGCATTTCGCATCCCGAGTATCACGATTATTTGGTTTATAGGGTTACAATCGTTTCCTCTCACCACCGATACAGCAAAGTCATTTGTATTTTCACAACATGGGACCAAAGTGTTATCCATTTCCCACACAATCCATGAGTTTTATTGATTTCATAACATAAATAATGAATTTACATTTTTTCAAAGTGGGTCTGGTAATTGTACGACTACGTTTCTAGTTAATGGTGATAGCAGGGAAATAGTATTACCCATGGTCATTCATATATGTAGATATTTGTAAGATATTTAACTTCGAAGATATGTTTGCACATATTAATTGTAATCTTTATTTTTTCAGAAATGCTCATGTTCAAAATTAGAAAATTACCCATAGTGAGCAAACTTTTCTGGTTTTCTGCTCAACCATTTCGTTGAAAACAATATTGTCAACATGTGCTTTACATGTGACTCATATTTCTAGCATGTTATTAGGAATAGTGGCAACAATAACCACGCACACGTGAATATACGTGAATATGGGTGGGGTAAGTGTTTTTTGTACGTCTTTCTCGCCGATTGGTTGGTGTTCATTTGAAAATACACTTGCTTATGAATGACGTTTGTGTCAATATCTTTGCTAGGTTAAATGTTTACATTTATATTAACCTTAGAATGTAGTAATGGTTGCCATAGCAACCATTTTAATAGAAAAGTGAAATGGATTGAAACCGTAATATAATTAAAACATCTTTAGGAGAATATGAATATTTCTATTTTAAACTTAGACTTGTCTTGATCTTAAAGTGAAGTCTTGAATTACCAAATTGAATATTAAACTTCAAATCTGAATCTAGAAAATGAAATTAGTGGATTGTATAAAGCAGGATCACACTAAAGCCCCAAGTTATTAAAATACCAGTTGTTTTTTGAAAGACTGTTTAATAATAATAAAAAAACACATAACAAGTTCATACGCATGTATGTCTGTATATTTTTTAAATTCAATGTGATATTTTATTACAATTTATGAACAAGAACTCCATTAACTAACATACTTACATATTTGCACTCAATATAAAAAATCGGAGTCTTGCACATATGGCGGCCATCTTGGTGACCATCTTAGATTTCTCAAAACATACATTGATGTCACGATTCTACTGTCTTAGGGAACTTCAAACATCCAGCCTCACATTGATTTAATATAAAACATATTCGAGGACCTTTATTGTACACAGGACGTCCTTAGGGACTGGACATATGTAATTCCCGTCTTTGTTCATTAAACGCAACGAAAAGGATTAAGGGGATGTAATGCTGTAACACACTGCATGTTTATTGGTCGACTCATTTACAGTTGGCCATCAGGTTTCCTCTTTGTTTATTCGACGACAGGACGGGATTAAATAATCAATGATGACGAGCTCACCAAAACATGGAAACGGGAAGAAGGCGTCTGATGTTTGTATTTTGCCCATCTTGACTTTTCTACAGATGCTCTAGATTCTTAAAAGCTGTACATGTATGACTATCTTCAAGAGTCTATTATTTATATAAATCATGCTACATGCTTCATCCATTTGCCGTGGCTAAGTTGGGGCTACTTCTAGCGGTGAGTTTTATTTGGGTGATACAGACCATAAGATACGTTTTCGGTTAGTTGCGCCCTTAAACAAGGTTTAATCCCAAGGGTCGTCTGCAATTTATACCCATACTTATGTGTGGGTGTATATTGTCCTTGTACATTTTGGAATTGTTTTCTTGTACGCATATATATATTCATTTCTCCTTGCGCTTTGTATTGTATGTGACATATCCATTTTTCTAGGTAACCATTAGATGAACGATTTGTCGTAGAAACTGAATACATCAAATGTAGATGTAAATAAATTGATTAGTAGTTTAGGGAACCAAACTGTAAAACAAACCCATACTTTCACATAACTTCGATAGCTTAGTGGTCACAAAGAAAGCCCAAATACTTAAGTATCAATTAAAACTTGCTTAATAATTGAAGTACTCTTAGTGATTATATCAGTCAAATTGCATCGTGAGCTTTGTTGAAGAATACCCTGTATCCAAAGATTTTTACAAGGCAAAGGTAATATAGTTGCTTTTTAAATAATACCGCTTAGTTTCATTATATGCGTGAAGTGTTGTTTTCCACCAATGCTCTCCATGATTAACAGCTATCAAATCTTCTACGTATTCCCTTTTTGTGTGTACAAAATTGATATAGATAATATTTTACTGCAAGTTATTTCAAGACTGCATCTGATGAATATATGGATAAAAACTATTTTGTCCATAGCAAATGTTTTGCTGTTTCATTTTATCTTTTCCCTTTCGACTTGTAAAGATGTAAAACGTTTTCTGAGTTGCAGTTCAACATCTCATCTTAATGACAACATCACACACGATAAACAAACAGTTACTTTCTGTATAAATAAAACAACCGTCTGTAACACACCTAAGTTATAAG
Source organism: Mactromeris polynyma (assembly GCA_032209605.1). Lineage (NCBI taxonomy): Eukaryota > Metazoa > Mollusca > Bivalvia > Venerida > Mactridae > Mactromeris > Mactromeris polynyma. The sequence continues at coordinate 9,261,485 of JASFXZ010000026.1, read as the reverse complement.
CTATCATATAATCAGTGATCTAAAAAATCAGACGAGAACAATCACGTGCACAAACGTTAAAAGCTATTATGAAGGGATATTTTAAGACCGATTGTATCACATAATTTCCATAATTGTTTGTGTGTTTCCTGTTATTGTGAAACATACGATATTGTTTTGTCTGTCAGTGATTGCACAGATAAGAGTAAACTGATCCTTGGACGTTTTAATTGTTTTACTACAAAACCATTATCAATGCTCCGTGTTTGACATTACCAGACGACTCAAAACGTCGTCCTGATTTCATGAACTGACAAAACCACCAGCCACCAAACATGAAAAACAAAAAAAGCACTTCAAAGCAACACGTCAAATACTGGTCAAAAGTGATAAGGCAAGTAGTATTTGGCATAGTTTCTAAAACGTTGAAGGTACTGCTTCTGTGGACTTTTATTCCAGTTAGCTACAACAACAGATAAAGTAAACATAAACCTGTCGGATTCACATTTATCGTTTTAGATCACTGTGTGTTTATGCAGTTAGGATTCTCAAAATACAAAATAGCGGGTTATCTCTTTTGAGTCTTGACCAGTATACATATACATGTAATCACACAACGTTAAAACTAGAATGTTCAAGGTTACCGTCACAAAAAGAAATCTAGACTGTTAACAATTTTGAATATTCTCTAGAAACTTGCGAATGTAATATTTTTGCCCTATTATTCACAGCAAATCATAACGTTTGTAAATGTTGCAATACATTCTAGCGAGATGCATCAATGGTGTATTGGTTTGATCTCGTTTGTTTGCTCACCGAAGCATGTGGTGCTGGGATTGAGCTTTTTCCATCGCCCATCGTCCATCAATGATTGCTCCAAACAACATTTCCTCCTTGACCCTAGGGACCTCTTGTTTTATATAGACATATATTGAAAAACAAACTGAAACTGTCATGAATCAGTAAATGATACTATGAGCGATATACAGGACCATCATGACAATCTAGTTTCATGTTACCGTATTCTATTTCAAATAATAGTTAATGTATATGACTTAAGACTTACGGTCACTTTTTGAAACGTTACTTTGAAAGAAAATGCAGCGTGTAGGGAATGCCACGTTCTAAAATCAGATTAACCACTCACAGTCCCTATAACACGAAACAAAACCACTTGGGAATATAAATCGTATTTCAGAATGCGTCCTTCATCGTCATGTCAGCCATCAACCATCTACGAGTACTGCTTCACACAGTTTCAAAAAGCTACTGGATATATCTTTTGTTGATATTGACTGCACAAATACGGTTTCAACCTTGGTGACACGAATATGTAACTAATGCGCTGATGCCATACAAGTGAGCCATAAACAGCTTGACTTTTATGTAGTAAACATAAACTAAACAACAATTAAAAGTATCCATTATTTAGAAACACGCCTTTATTTCTGGCACCGCACTCGTCTATCAATCCACAAACATTTCCGTAAGTTTTCCAATGCTGGAAGTATATACCAACACAACACGCTATGCGATATCGCAATTAGTAGAACAGTCTGGTCTGAAACCAATACTTTTGAGTTCAGCATGACAAACTGTACAATATTTTACCACCCGTATCGTCAAAACGAACACCCTTTTAATGAGAATACGTGCAGCTAGGCATTGTAGGGCGGCACAAATATTTACATGCACCGTCATTTTAATCATGAAACCTATCGCTATCACGCATTCTCAATAATAAAGGGGAGAATAAAAAATAAGATGTGAACAAACCAGCTTCGATTTATTTATGTGGTAAACACTTGTAAGAATTGAAACCAAAATTTAAAACAATTTCAACATCAAGGCTATGGTTGTATCGTAGAATCTCGAGAAAACTCAATTTGAGGGCTGATATACATGTTTTACATATACTTGTTGTAGTTAGTATTTTGTAATCTCAGATAAAAGTCCTTAGTAGGGACAAATAATATGCACTCTGTTTAAACTCTTTATTAATCAATATTTCGCCTAAAACAGCGTTATCAAATTCATGAACTTGTCTTTTCAAAACGTAGTTTTTAGGCGAACTATTAATTAATAAAGAGTTTAAACGGAGTTAGTATTATGTACACTGTATATTTATGAGACTTAACTAAACAATACATTATGAAAATAAAACATTTCCGGTCGAATTTATTTGACAGCGAAAGAGATAAAATAAGTTGCTACATGAAGTTTTCCCCATTGTTTAAAATTTCCCTTCAATTATTCATTTAGCATTAAATAGATCTACTAAGTGATATGTTTGTCAAATACGTACAAAAACGTATAGTCACAGTCAAATAATTAGCACGACATGCGTATAAAATGTGTTGCCAATCTCACTTGTTCACAAACAAAAGAATAACATCTGACAAATCAAAGCTGATAAGTATTGTATTGTTCGACCTATTTATGGCGAACAATGAATGAAATGGTAGCTAGGGACCGCAAATCATGTTCGAGAGTTCGACCTATCTCGGTTCGAGTGATCTACTGTTAACTAATATGGAATGAGAAGGACTGTCGTCGGGACTTAAGAACCTGTTCGAGGTAACTACCGTGTGCGAGTTCTACTGTAATTTGCAGATCAATGTAAGTTATGTAGCATTAAGTTATTACAAATATGCGACCAATTATTTATAATATTCAAGAAATATGTCCTTTCATTACTTATCGACAACATGAAAACATACTGGCATCTACACTAATGGAATACCATGCGACAGTACTTGCATCAAACAATATCAATAGCCTTTTGTAACACATATAAGAGACACATATTAAGACTGTATCATATATGAATATCTCTTTAATTGTGAAATAATGAAATATTTATTTTTGAATAACGCATTTCGGTTTAACATACCTCAAACTTTATTCACTTATTTTTGATGTAGAAAAACACACTTTCTGAATCATGTTAATTTTGTCAATACGTATTCTTTTGTGCAGCACAACAGTTATTTAGTGTATAATATAATCGAATTTGCTTCCTCCACTGCCCGACAATATTCAGATGCATATGGTTCATAGGTTTAATGAATGAAGAAATACCACCCATCATGTTTACGATGTCATGTCGCATGAATTGAATGTAAATGAAAGCTAAATCCATACTTAAATCTAATTTTGCCGTACCCGTTTGTCAATTATTTCAAACTTTTACCAAAGCCGGCTATCTATATCCTGAGGTAACTTTAAGTCATTTACGATGCTGTATGGTTTTTGAGGTAATGATGACGTTTAGGAACATACAATATTCAGTATCTAACCTTTCTGATGGTTCGGCGACATTGCACCAAGTTGCAATTAAAACACAGATTGGTTAGATATTGTAAAATGGAATAATTATGTAAACGGTACAGTCTCAAAGACATAAGATAAATAGATTCACACAACAGTTATAAACTCAGGTTAAATTCCGAAATATATATTAATACAGTAGAACTTCGAAACCTCGAACAGTTTTGGCTCGAACACAGTAGATACCTCGAACAGGTTCTTAAGTCCCGGCGAAACCCCTTCTTATTTCATATTATCTAACAGTAGATCACTCGAACAGAGATAGGTCGAACACTCGAACAGGATGTGTGGTCCCTAGCTATCATTTCATTCATTGTTTACCATAGATAGGTCCAACAATACAATAATTCACACCTTTCATTGACTGCTTATTATACTTATATTTGTTGACGGGTAAGATTGGCGACACATATTATTCGCACTTCGTGATAATTACTTGACTGTTGTACATGTACATTGGAAACTCCCTAATCCGAACACCCTTCGGACAAACTATAAAGTTCAGATTAGAGGAGATTGAATTGAATGTCCGTAGGCAATGCATTCTTTCATACTTTGCAAAGTAATTTAAGCTACAATATTTTACAAAATTTATGTAAACTTGAAGATTCAATTTATGGCCCAAAATCATAAGTTATAAGAGACCAACATATTTATGCTCCTTTCATGAAAGGAAGATGCGATATGCAAAATACATGCTGTGTTATTGATAATTGAATTCTTTCAAATGTAAATTAGCATTATATAATTTGTTTAGTCGTTATAGAAATTGTAGAAATTGGATTCTTCAGTATATGCACCGCAATAGACACATCTCGTTTAATTAAAACCGTATGAAAGCTTTGAATATAATTAACTTAAGATTTTGACCTACAGTTCATTCTTAAATAGAAGTAGAAATTACAGCAAAATTGCACTGCGCAAAAAATGTATTAGTTATTTTTTTATTTATTTATTTATATTTTGATAATTTCATTGCATAAGGTGGATATATCAATCTCAAGCAAGTATTTCAATGAATCATTCAAAAAGTCAAATTATTTCAAACATAGCTGACATTAAGTATGTGTGTTTCGCAACGTTATTCCGTCCATAAAACCTGACAAACTTATAGGTACGATGTATTTTGAAAACGCCATACTTGGAAGCTATGCACCATAGCTTCATTTCAAAAGATTTTTCGTAGAGTAAAATAATGATAAAGGGTAAACAAATTGAATTGTGATTTGTTTACCTAATGGGCCCTTTTCTGCGCTCACATCAAATGTTTTCGAATTGTTTACACAATAAGTACACCTCGTACCCGGTATTTCATTGTTTCCATCAAAACGGAATGAATACGATGATAAAGTCTAATGGTCTATATAATATGGACAATTAAAATAATGATACCTTCTCTCAATTCTCAGTCATTATACGATCTGACGTATTTTTGCGGAAAATTATCGTCCGAGTTTGGGAGATTTATTTTACGTGTAAAATAACAATCCGGACGGAAAAATTCGTTCGAATTCCGGACTGTGGGAGAATTTTTTATATGTCGTATTGGAGGAACTAAACCGAGACCGCGAAAATTGTCCGGTTACAGGAAATTTCCGGACTGGAGAGTTTCCGGATTAGGGACTTTCCATTGTACATTTACTATTGACAGACAATTCATGCGTATAAGAATGAACGAGAGAGATTAAGTTCCCACAGGGAATCATTTTTGCTTTGCTTTCATTTCTTTTATAATTAGTATGATTATGAATAATGCTGCGAATATTGATCGACGTGCATTCAGTACGAAAACAAAACGTGTGTTCAACATGCTTAGTACAGTACAGTACGTTGCACCGGCGACTGTCAGTTATGACATAATCGCGTATACCGTAGATGCCTCGAACAGTAGATGACTCGAACTAATTGCTAGGTTTGACGGCAGTTCGAGGTTTCGAAGTTTTACTGTAAACCAAATATTGAAATTTTTAGAGGCAGTAGCATTGCTTTTAAACATTTTACACACCCTTTAATGAAATAGAAAGGTTCGGTACTTATTGTAGTTCCAAGAGAAAGTCGTATCTTCAATTACTGCGATTACATTCATTGAGTGTCAATATGCATTTATTTAAAAAAGAGTTTATGGATGACAGATGTGTCATCTATATACACTGTAACACATGTGTATGTGGTCACCCATCATTTCTGCTGTTTGATTATTGTGATAGGAATCTTAAAAAGCAGATTTTCTGTACACATATGTGTTAAGTTTAGGTGTCAAAAACAATGAGGTATTTGTAAGAATGAAGTAAAAAAATGAGGTCGGGGAAAACAACAATCCATGAAACATAAGGCACTTGATGAGGTTAAAAAGTACATACGTTAAGGGACAGAGGCGCAAGGAATGGCCTGGCAGACCATAAGGAATAACTAAGAGAATCAAAGAGGACAAACAGTGATGGGGGAAATTAATGGATTGAAAATATCACAGGACAAATCAAGTCAGCTGGCAACAATAGGCCGAAAGTGGGGTGAAAATAACATGAATACTATATTAAGTGAAAGAATTGCACAGGGGAAATGGAAACCCACCATACATCTATACACAAATAGAAATAAAACAAATTAATTTTGTATTTAACTATATTTACTTTACTAGAGTATGACACTATGAAAAGTGACCAGATAGAAATGCACAGATAGAGTGAACATTATATTCCAAAAAAGAACTAGGGAATACACTGTGAACACCAACTGCAATAGATATTAAACGCGTCTTTGCGTTCAATATTTTACAAGTGTTTAAACTTAAATATATTCACATCTTATTAGCATTGGATATATTACAAGCTTTAATGCTAGAGTTCAAATTGTAAACGCCAACTGTTCCATAAAGAGACGTGCGGATCATTTGCTAAACACAACTGGACTAGATTTGAACACAATCATGATAACAAAAATGTCTACTAAAGGGGTATTTGACACATAAATATAATTTATTGATGAAAAATGATAAGTAAGATTTTAATAACAAACTCTGCAAGTGTCACATGGTATATTGCTAATATTTAATTTGAATGTCTTTTACGCATAAATTTTGATATATAGAAATAGTGCTTTATTTTTCACAGAACATATCTGGAAAAACAAAGTCGCATACAAATCATGTGGTCTGTCATTGCAAATTCAATGCAACTTTATTTCAAAAGTCTTCATTGATGATAATTTTGGCACTGACTTATGATTAAAAGATAAAAAAACGCAAGCAATTCGTGTCGAGTTCAAATAAATAGTACGTATACAACAAACATCACAACAATTATTATTATTATGTTGTTTTATGGCGCATCGACAGCTTTGGTCATTTAGCGCGCAAGAAATGTTAAAAATATGTGAAACTAAAAAAGGTTATGTGATATTCTTGTAAATATGTTAAACTTGTGCAAATATAGCGTGTAAAAAGGATCATTATGTAAGAATATATAACATCACAACAACAACACAACAACAACAATATCCACGGTTTTCTTCTAATATCACATTTACACAGAAGATCAGTCAATAAAGTATTCTCGATTAGAACATGCACCTGTTCATGTTCTATCTTAATCGTTTTTAATTACTGATCCATACAATGTCACTTCATTTAACACAACTTATCAATATTACTGGCAATCCTCAAACAGTATAATACGTCTCGTGTTTTCCAGCATGTCGAACTATCACTGAACATTGACGTTCAAGTCATTGGTTCAAATCGTATTGAGAATACGTATGCTGAATATAAGTGTTCAAAAAATTCAGAACAAGTGAATGCGTCCAGTTTTCTTCTCACTTGCAGCGCGTTATGCAAGGTATTGTTCTTCTAAAATCTACCATACGTGTGTACTTATTGAAACGACGTCTTTCGCGTTGTTTTTCATGTTTCTGTTTGAATCGCACTTTTTCGTTTTTTGTTGTGTTGTATTGTTATCTCGTTGTGTATTTTGTCTGACGTCTGATGTTAAAAAACATACACATTGTTTTATACAGTTTATTTTCCCACACACTGCAAATGTATTAATTATAATTACCAGTATATTGAATCACAAATAATTCCGAAGAGTGCTGTCTGATAGTAAAATCCAGTGTCTTTCCTTTTAATACCAATCAATTTTAATTTATCCAATGTGCATATCTTCATGATCAATTGATTCATTCTAAATTATCATAAAAGGGGACGATGTCTCGCGGTAATCACGTGATGTTTTTACAAATGAAGTCGTTTTTAACAAAAATAAACCAATTGTGTATTTCAATATTTTAGATTTTTATTAACTTTCAGGAGCGGTTCCCCGCAGGAGTTTAACTGATCTCATCTGCCTATCAATACTGTAATAAAAGGATCAATTAAAATGTACTCTTAATGACAAAAACTGACCATATTATCAATTATGTGCGTTTTGATGTTCCGACTCTGACTTCAGCTTACAGCATACAAAGACGTTTTTATAAATTGTAGAAACAAAAGGACTTTCAAACTCTGGGAAATTGATATCAACAGAGAGATAATAAGTTGCTATAGGGAACGCCACACACATATGAAAGTGCCTATCCACACAGACCTCCGGGAAAACAACAACTCATAAAACATAAGGCATTTCACGAGGTTCTAGGGTACATACGTTATATGACCATACAGCGATATACACTTATATTAACATTTTTTTGCCTTGGCATACAAGCGCCCGTGGCGTTATGCAAATTAAAAAGCATATCAGTATCGCTCCGCATGTTTCACAAGCCGAGTAATTGTTTCTTTACCTTTGCGCCTTACGAGATTCGTTTTTGTGTGGAAGAACGTATGCTTTGTATAAATAAAACGACTTATTTTGCGATCTACCATTCCACGTCTCAATAGTGATATACATCCTTTCTTTTGAACGACATTGAGCGTTTCGAACATACGGCATAGGGAGCGATATCCATCAAACTGAGTTGGGTCTAATTCGTTCTGGAAGTATTGACTGGATGGCACATAAACGGAATGCGCATGTGTATCTGGGAGACGACTCAACCCTTTATCTGCCCGGTATTGGTGGAGCTGGTACGTGAGAACCATTGGACCACTGGCGTCAATATCGTTTGCAAAAAAATCAAAATGCGGCAGGCTTTCCAAGACCTGTTTCAAGAAGGGATGATAGGCCTGGCAGAACATGATAGAGTTTGTTAACAGTAAGTCCGTGTTGTAGAGCAGAGTTGATTGTTCATATGGCTCTGGGGTTAAAACACAGGTATACTTATGCAGAATCCGATCTAGACTGCGAACACATACCGTATCCAAGTCAGCGTAAACGCCCCCAAATTCGTACAGAACAACATATCTGTAAAATCAATAAATCAATTTATTAATTAAAATACATACCATTGAGTTACTTACTACTATAATTAAATATATATTTATTTCGCGACTAGTTAAGGGTATTCATTCTCTGAAATTATCAGATGGTAGCCAATTGGGAGATACCGGTTTATAACGAAAAAATGTATGTAACATTGGAGGACCAAGGTAAGTTACATATAAAAAGGTAGTTTCTGTTCCATGGTAAAAAACTGTTTACGTTATGATAACCACCTAAAATGATCCTTTCCTAATTATAATGGACTGTCTGACAGAGAGACATTGTCTTATGAATGTGGCGTTCCATGTAGCAACATATTCTCTCTTTTCAAATAGTATCGTTAATCGTGCACAGCGCATTTCCCTCTTTATTCTATACTCTCGGTAAAAGAGAAAGAATAAGTTACTACACGGAACGCAACAAACGTAAGACCACTGGGAAAACATTATTCCATTAAACATCAGGCATTTGAGGAGGTGCAAGGGTAAATACGTAAGGGAACAGGGGCGCAAGAAATAGCCTGGTCGACAATAAGGGAAAACTTAGTCAAGACAGTTGGCAACAATAGGCCGAACGTGGGGAGAAAATAACATGAACATTTTATAAAGTGAAAGAACCGCAATGGTGATAGGGAAACCCAACACACATATAAACACAAAAAGAAACAATAACCATACAGTGGTTAACAGCCTTGGGACTGTCAGTAAAATACTGGGGGTTTAATCGATTTAACCACTAGCTTAACTCGCACTTAATATGGTAATTGATTTCCAAAACAAACACATACATTGACTTGGTAAGCAGTAACTAATCATTAAAAGCAGTTTATCATTACGTACATAACAACAGACACACTTTGCATTTTCCTGCACGAAGGACCAAGCAGTCTTATACTGACCTTGCTCCTAGTAATTAAATTATTTACACAAGAATGCAAAATAACCACAACATATCATATCAATACCATAATATAGTCAACTGGAAAAGTGTAGTTACTAATTAATCAAAATCGTACATACTTGTGACAGGGAAAGGAATTTAAGATAAAGACAAATAGAAATATATTGAGAAACTAAAACAAAATTACGACTGTATCAAATGAGTATTAAGTTGTGTTATAAAACAGCTTTATAACTAGAAAGGTTTCATTGTGTATGCTAAATGACGTCATCATAAAGAAGCTTGGTGAAATCTAACTGATAGATATGCCCCAATGATGTAATGCGTAGAGAAATAATTTTATTAAATGCCGTCATATTAACGAAAGAAGACTGGAGAAATTCAACCGATAGATATTCCCCAATGGTAAGTACGTTATGCTAGGATGTGTGGATGACAGATTAATAAAAACTCAACATTATCAACCCAACTAATACTTCGACATACAAGGACAACAATGGACAGAACAAAATGAAACAGGACAAACACCAACACAAACCCAAGACATCATATACACCACAACGCAACCCAATCCTAAAAGGGCTGGGTAATTGTTGTAAGATACTCTATGGAACAAATTATGTTAGTTCCAGAGCAAACGTTAATGCCTACGATGTCCCGAACAAAATCTTTAAAGACATTTTCCTCTGTCATATACAGCTATATCAAGTATGGTTTACAGATATAACTTCATTTAGTCGTAAAACTTTAGCGCCTGGCGTGCAGTCAAAACAGGTGCGAAAATCTATCAAGTATTCTTATCTGCAGTAGTTCCTCAATTATGTCAGAATTAGAACCCTTCCTTATGAACTTATTAATTAGTTTAACAAATCAAGCTGATCAAAGTTACAACTATTATGAAATTTACGAATTTTATTTAACATATCTCCATAAAAATTTGGTTTAGTAATTCCTGTCTTTAATATAGGTTTGACACTATAATAGCTGGATATTTATGGCAATATTTACGAAATATCTTACATATTTTTTGATAACGTTAGTCTTGTTTTAGAAGTTTACCTGTAAGTAGAAGGTTACGCTTATTAAAGTCCTCTAGATTACTTTTCGCCCTCTGAATCCGTATACGTTGAGATGCATATATGCCGTACGACGGACATTTGTGAATTGTACCATCGAATGACGGAAAGTTTAGAAGCTCAAAGTCATAATCATCACGTTTATTCGAAAAGGTTTGTAGTAATAATGCCATTATCAATGTAAATATCCAAGTCACGAAAGGAGGCATGTGCTATTGGATATATCTTATTTATCATGGCCGGAAAACACTCACTATCAATATTCAAATTATCGTCAAAATATCGAGAGGTATTATTGAAAGCGTCAATTACATAAAATTGATTTTCTTTGGATAAGGATAACATAAAGTATTTTTCATAACAGAATAAAAAAAGTCGGCTATAAGTGGAGCACAACTATTTCCCATAGAAATGGCAACTTTCTGTTGTTACACTGAGTTATAAAAATAAATAAAGATATTATTCAGTCCAAAAAAAGAGCTTTACAGATGTCCTGGCATGTCAAGGTGATACATTTACTGTAATTAGTAGAAGTAAAGAATGTCCTTTCATCATTACTGGCCAAGTATATACGTTAAATGCTTCGAAATCATTTTACGGTTTAATGTGTAAGTGGGTTTCACTTAAGTGACGAGTAAGTGAATTATAAAGCGTGGAGAAATCATAAGTAGAGTACGCTCCCACACAGCGCTTTGATTTCACTACCGTTACATTCATACGCTGATGTATTACTCAGCATATTTTGATATTTGACCTTTATAAACTGTCTGATATAACCAATGATTAATCACAGTAAACGAAATAACCGTTCGTTCATGATACTAAATGTCATTGGTCGACACGACCACGTGATTACTGAGTTTATAACCGATGGGTATTTTCCAGTGTTAGAACCAATGAAATGTCTACCCAATGTATAGCCTGTCGAGGGAAGTTTTGACTATCTAACCAATCGGTTTTATTACACTTAGCATTTACAGAAGGCCGTGTTTCGTTCGTTCATAGCGGATTGTAAAGATACGTATTACCAATATCGTGGCGATTTTGAGAAACAAGGTGCCAAGTAACGCTATAACGTATTTACAGGCAACGGAATAAGTTTGGAATGCCGACGAAACGATAGTCACTTACGGTCGATTGATTGTATTAGTTTTGCTAGCAATTGTCATAGTCTCAGAGCCATTTCTATGACAGTGAAAGCTCACTATTAAATGCGCACTCGCATAAGCTTTATTTACACATGTTTACTGTCCTATATTTGGGACATTAGGGAGTCGTCGCTGAATGGCTGGGGACGCATGTCGAGTCGCCTGTCTAAATATAGAAAATATCAGTCGTCCGGGAATTTGTTCAATTTTACGCGCTCTTTTTATCTTCCTTACATTAACTACGCACACATCAATTTTAAGTTTTAAGATTTCGCACGGTCTGTACTATCAGACAGTTATATATGGTCAACACGTTCATCAAGTTTTAATGTAACCAACTTTTCAATCTTTTATTTCTAATTTATTAAATGTCATCGATTTTAATACTAACTTCACTAATTATGCCTTCAGTTTTTTCAGATATAACATACAGTCAGCATAAGTAGGCACACGTACCTAATTTTCTGCATGGTCGTATTTGTTGATCGCCATTTCGCCAGATTTCTCGATAGAACAAATAATTATCTGCTCGATAAATACTTCAGAACTAAGAATGATATTATACAGAATTTGTTTCCTGAAATATTCCTTAAGAACCTCCCTATTTGCTGTCTAGCCATTTTATAGCTGTAACTACCACCTATTACAAGTTATCATCAACCGTGTTTAAACCAGTTTAATTCTAATCGAGTTCTCAATTAACGAGAGAATAAGTTGCTACAGGGAACGCCACATACACAAGACAATTCCTCCCCACACAGACCTATGAACCAAAAAACTCGTCTATCCATGTATGTATCACGTGACCATTAATCATAATGCTTTTTCCCAGTTCCCGCATGTTTTAGAACGGTTTATCGTAAAAGCATGTGGATACTGAAAATGCAAGAACACTTCCTGTTGGAATTTGCTGCAAGTTTACCCCATTCTTAAGCTAAATCGACTATTCTATTATTGCTTGCCCCAATTTCACAAAAAAAGTTAGTCTAACTGTCTTTACTATATTTATCATTTGTTTCAGCATATGAAATCGAAAAGTTTTGACTTGCGTACGAGAAAAGTTAGTTATTGGTATTTTTTAATATTAATATTTTTTTTAATTATCACAAGTATCTATAGGCAAACGAGCAAATATAGTGAAAAATATCCTAGTATTAATGCATTAAACTAGTAGAACGTTACAAGCTTGACATAATCAGTCTTTTCAGTGTGTCCCGCCGATGAAGGTCGCGGTCATTTCTGAGACAAGCGCGTTCGCTAACTTTAATACTAGGATGTGACTATATACTTTGAGGAATTTTTCTGGACTACAGCAGTATCATAAAAGTAAAAAACACTTTTTTTAGAAGTCATCAAGTTATTGCAATATTTATGATTGGCTTAGTCAAGAATGTGTCACACTCTGTCAGCTATTCTATCCCAAGTGGTAAGAAGATTATATAACATATTAAAACAAAAGGAGGTTACCTTAACAAATCTGCTCTCCTAACTGACACAGCGTAATTATCAAACGTTTTAAGTAAGTATGCGTGCCGCTCCGCAATTAATTTCCTTCCACTAATGTCTGTCCAGAAGTAATACCGATAATTAGGGTTTTTGTCGACAAAGGACATAACATTGTCATGGAACTCGTATGGCACATATTCGTCCCTCCAAGTTTGATGAATGATCCGAGGTATTCTCGTGTTTTCCTCAGATATTTCCTTGTTGACCGGAAAATCTTCGTCCAATTCTGTCTCATCTAACTGATATTCCGAGGTATCAATATTTCCATTACCGATTTCAATTTCCAGATTCTGGATCAGCCGTAAATACGTAAAAAAAAGTGTTGTAACAGATGCTAACATCATACACATTTTGTATTTACGAGAAAGACATTTCCGTTGAAAGTATCTACGCATTTTGAAAATCGAGTTATGCGATATGATGAGTGCGGGTATAATGCTGCTGAATAGTCATTAACATTTAAAACACGTCATAGATTTGATAAATCCATATCAAACTGTAGGTACATACAATGAGCATAATCCATGAGGCATTTTATCGAATTTATCTTTTCAAACGCATAACTGATCTGTAGCGTAGTGGATTGTACATGATTTGTATGTGGCCAATCCGTATTTGTAATGACCTCCTTTTCATCGAAGATTGTACGGTTGAATTACTTAAAGCAAATTGTAAAATACATATATGCCAATTCATTACAATCTCAACAGAAAAAGATGGAAAAGCGATGCGCACTTCATCTAATTTCATATAAATAAATGTGTACGTATAGATACGAAACAAAGAAATATTTGAGAATGAAATTAATTTAAGAGAGACTAATTTTCACCAGGGAACGCCACATACACCAGACAAGGACAACAATGGACAGAACAAAATGAAACAGGACAAACACAAACGTAAACCCAAAACATCATGTTTTTGTCACTAATTGTTATAAGGCATATCATGTTCCTATAAGAGATATTTAAAATTGAAACATAACTACTTAAATGTTATTCTGATCGCTTATACAAATACCTTAACTTTAATAAAAATGACATCATTTAGTTGTATGCGTGTTAAATTATTTATGTACTGGAGATTGACATTTTTCCTTTTGTAATGTTACACCTCTTGAAACATCAACATGCATGTATATATATTTTGCGCATTAAACTACAACGAAAGGTATATAGAGTAGTAAATATATGCTATTGTAAATCATCAACCTACGGTCGAACCTGCAGGTCAAATGTATGTCTGTTTAGTCGGAACCTGGCTATAAAATCGTTCATATTGAACCGTTGCATATTTCTCAACTCTGACTTTCTTATCGAGCAACAATCACCAATGTTCCTTATGTCGGTCGAACAATTTTCTCATGAGTTATGACCCTTATGTACAAATACATTATAGTGGGCATACATCTACATGTATGACCATTTTGTGGATTCTAACGAAACCTAATAGAAATAATAAGTTCTATTTCTAAACACATTTGTTTTGCATTTATTGTGACAAAAACATGTAAATTGCTATCGCCCACTGGTGTTATCTGTTAAAAAAATTAAGAAAGAAGGATTTATCACGAATCACCGTCTAGCGCAGTCGATATCGCACTTATTTACCAGTCCGAAGGTCGTGGGTTTGATCCCGGGTCCGATCGTCTACGGCTGTGGCGAAGTGATCAAATACTATGTTATTGGTTACTCGCTTTTAATTGTTCGAAGCTGTTGATAGGGTTTTATTCAATCAACACTTTTATTAAACACACGCCGGACTGGCCCAGGAGATTTTTTTTCAACTGTCTGATGTGGGGATATATGAGGATACTATGTCAGGCGACACAAAGTTATATTATTTTTGGATGTGTATATGGCAGTTTACACAAGGATACACAAGTTTCCTTTAAATGAGAACAGATGAAGTTGATGATGACTTTAAATAGGACAAGTCATAAAATAGCTATATGCGGCATGACCGTGCCTTTCCGCCTGACGCATTTAGGTCGTGCGCGGACGAAATGCGGCATGGACTGTATGTGGCACTACACAGCGCGCTTCAAAATTAATATAAGAACAGCGTATGGAAATGTCCTTTAATCGAGTATAATGCTTTTTTACGCTCAATGTCTGTTGACAACATCACAGCAATTTGCAGTTTTGTACATTAAAAGATTATAAGTTGCTACAGGGAACGTCACGTACACTCTCCAAACAGACCTCCGGTAAAACAACAATCCCTTAAACATAATACATTTGATAAGGCTCAAGGGTACATACGTGAAGGAACAGGGGCGCAATGAATAGCCTGGCCGACCATAATGGATAACTAGAAGAATCGAAGGGGACACACAGGGGGGGGGGGGGGGGTTAATATATGGAATACATCACATGGAAATTCAAGAAAACTGGCAACAAAAGGCCGAACGTGGGTAGAAAATAACATGAAGAGAGATAATAAGTTGCTACAGAGAATGCCACATACATAAGACAGTGCCTCTCCACACAGACCTCCAGGGAAAACAATCCATCAAACATAAGGCATTTGAGGAGGCTAAAAGGTACATACGTAAGTGAAAAGGAGCGCAAATAATGGCCTGGTCGACTATAAGGGATAACTATGAGAATCAAAGAGGACAAACTGGGTGGGGGGGCATTATTGGATGGAAAACATCACTGGACAAGTCAATACATTTGGCAACAATAGGCCGAAACTGGGCAGAAAATATCATGGACACTATATAACGTGAACGAATTGCGCCGGGTAAAGGGAAATTTAACATACATTTAAAACACAAATATAGATAATAAGCATACAGCGATTTACAACGCTGCAACTGTCATTAGATAAGGAAACGATAAATGAAAAAGTCTATACCTTGGCCACTTTGTTCAATTCGTTTCATTGACGAGTAGTTATATAATACGTACGCGATTATAGGTAAATACAAACTAGAAATGTGTCCAAAGGATGCCCCCACTTGCAGCATTTGTCACGAAAGCAAATGCTATTATTCTGCTCATAGTTTGTAAACGAGTATCAATTTCCCAAGTGAACAACTGTACTGATTACGGTGATAAGTCAAGGGCCATAACTGCGCACTTACTAGGCATAATCATACATGAACCCCCAGGTGCACAACTACACAGGTTGGTGCACATTCCTGTAAAGTTTAATGTATCTTGCTCATTTTTCTTTTGGAGATATGGGTGACACAATATTGCATATTATGTAGGCTACATTTTAACTAAATCAAGGGCCATAACTTTGCACTTACTGGGCACAGCCAAACATGAAACCACAGGTCCTTTACTACACAAGCTGGTCCTTTGGCTATATGAGTGACACAATATTTTGTGACGGATGGACAAGTAAAAAATATATATGCCCCCTTGCAGAGTGGGGGCATACAATAAAAATGTCAAAATCACCGAGTAAAGGCAGATGTTTGAATATGACGATTATTTTAAAACAGATGGGCTGGTTACTGAATATTGTACCATCTTCGTAAGAAATGGATGTAATCTGTTTGAATTATAGTACTTCATTGCTCATTCAAAGCAATATTTGCATCGGATTTCAGTAAGTTTAAAATATTCTATTCCGCTCTAAAGATTGTTAACTACATGTATATAAACTACATGCGTATTACACGGTGAAGTACATTCGCTCCATTCATAAACTAAAACGGATGGATGGCTTTTATTTCTATTCATTTACGTATTTAACCGGATATTCAATGATTTATTTCGACTTTGCCGTATATTTATGTAAATGAGACTATATAATTTATGCACACTTCAAAATTCTATTTATTGATCAAAAGCAATAGTTATAGGGGACCCCGGATATCTGTGTCACTTTCATACATTGAAGATTTGCTATATGCAAAACAATTCGTGGCCTCAATTCTAACAGGATAAATGTTCAATTTAGAAAATCTTTGTAACCACGATACCGATTTTGATCAGATTTCATTTGTATCCAGAGAATCATTAACAGCAAAAAGTACATTTGTTTCCGTAATGAACAAAACAAAAATTAATTTAACAGCGTTGTTTACACATTGATAATAAATATCGACGATGTATTTAGCAGAACATCGTGAAATTATAGAATGTGTTCAAAAGCAAAGTGTATGTATCACCTTGATATGCTTTGAGCAACTTTGGCTGTGACTTAACTTGTAAATTTGTTTTTTTTATAAAATGTACATCAATTCTCATGTATCAGTTTTCTGCACATTCAACTCCTAGGAACTTGAAAAAAAACAGTTTTGTACAACTTTACGAAGGGGTAATCTATATTCTCATATCAGTATAAACAATGAACTACATTTTAATGAATACTTCAATTAAACACACCAGCTGTTGTTTGTCTCTTATTGAATTCATGTAAATCATGTAATGAACAGTGTTGTAAATACACTCAACAACACTTACAAGTATGCAGGCATAAATATGACCGTATCTTGGTCAATATGAGCCTCACCTTGCTAAAGGTTTCAACAGATATAGCCTAGATACCTGGCATAATATTGTATATATAGTTCATGTCATCAATCCACAGATTGAACAAATAAAATAACAAAATGTGATGCTGCGAAAAAAATCAGTACTGCAGCTCACACTTAAAGATGATCTTGTTGATTGCAAAGAGGCTAATAGCACGTGTGCCTACCCTGACTCAATACACCGTGTTTTGTAAATCGATTATTTTGACCCGAGAATCATGATATACATGTACCCAATATACAAACTTTCATGTAGAAATGTTAATCAATAAAGCATTTATACGACATTTAAAAAAAAAGTGCAAACTTGTCTGGCTATTCTGAATGTAAACTGTGTGATTGGTGTTTGATCCGGTATTGTTGTTACATCGGCTAAAACATCTCTAATAAAAAAAACATTGCAATGTATAACCAATTGAAAATATCTCTTTGTATTATAGTTCTAACAGACAAAACTAGCAAAAATACTCTGATTGTTAAAACAACTGAAAGTTTTTTGATTTGTGATAATATTAACTCCTTTTTTCAACAAATACAGATGATAACATAATGAGTTCATTCTTTGAAAATGCATATCTATTGATATTTTAACTGTATGAAGTACATTTTTCCAGTTTGCGTAGGTAAACAAATGACCCCAAAAATGAGCATAATATTACTTTTTGTGTGTATATACGAGTATTCTGCACAATGCAAAATAAGAAATATCTTGAAAAGATATGGTCGGCGCAATTTGAAGGTTACGATTTGCTGTGTAACATAAAACATGCCGAGATGTTACGATTACTTGTCACTCCCGACAAAAAATGATTTCAGTAAATTCAGCGAAAATCAGTGGATTTCGGTAAGGTAACGTACCCCTTATCGAAAGGTTAACCAATCCGCGTCAAGTTTACAAACATTGTTCGGTTGAAGAGAAATTGCCTTGGTGGTTAGCGATATATTTGATTGGCGTACGCAACACTGATATGCAAATAGCAAAACCATGTTAGTACGGCTGCGCCGATAAACACGGTAAATGGAATCCATGCATGTTAAAAAACCTAACATTTTTCCCTACACTGACATGTTATTATATAAGCTTCTTACAGACGACAGTCGCAGTTTTATGGAAGTCTCCAGAACCCAAATCTAAACAGTAATATGATGACGAAAATGTGTCAAAATGTGTCTTTTTTGCTGGATAATGAAACAAGTGTCACAAAATCAGTTTAGAAAGAATAAAAACTGGGGTGAATATCTTTAATTGATGATGTCAAGCTATTATACAATTTGATGTTTCTCCACACAACTGAATACAGTCGGCCCTCGTTTATTCGACAACCCTTTATCCGGATACTTGGTATCATCAAAATAAATATCAAGTCCCGATCTATCTTCTTATGCACGACGCATAGAAATGGGCTATTCGAAACCATGTTTGATCCGAAATTACATTTCTGACCCGATGAATTCGAATGAACGAGGACGTCGTATATGGAGGAATTAAAATTATTTATATGGCTAAAACAAATAAATATCTATTTATGAAATATAACCCTTTGGAAAACCAGCGTACGTTTTGTAAACTTAGCTGGACTCTATAACGCAATAAGATTGGTTATGGAGGGAGATACTGCCAATTAAATGTATTAATTATATTACGCTTTAAATTATAGTCCTGTACATAAATGCATACATCATATCGATTATTTTTTCTGATAAAATTAATAAAAAATTGTTTATTCTATATTTATCTTTGAAACCTTATAACAAAAACGTTTTACTATAAGAAAACAAACTGTGCGAAACGTTGATACATTTTTCATTTGAATTCAATCTTCTCTATACAGTCAATAGAAGATCACTACATGTTTATGCACGTATGGAAGTACATGTTTTAGATAAATAAGTAGGTTTAAATAATGTTTAACACTCACATAAGTGTCTACTTGTTTTTATTCCGTACGAATACAACCTTACCGAAATGAATCAATATAGACAATAGAAGCGCACAACAAGTTTATGCACGTATGGGAGTATTACGGAAAACGTCTAGGTTAAAATGTATAAGTAATGTTATTTAAGTAATGTTCGAGGGGTGTTCAAAATGTTCGCGGAAAAAGCCAATAAAATATGTATATGGTGTCAATATTATTTGAAATTAAATCGAGACAGAGGACTATACACTTTGTATTCATTTACAAAAAATAGCAATATCATTCAGATTCCACTCAGCAATATATGCATTCATAAGATGATATGTGAAAAACTATGTTTTACCATTAACGTAATGAGATATATCACATATTTTTTTCCCAAACAAATAAGACAATCTACATTTAAAGAATACAGATATTGATTGTAAAATCACCATTCGCAGCTTTGTCATATATTCGGGGTTTGATTGACCGGCCTACATGTACATTAATTAAAATCTTGACAAACATTAGTTTTTAATTATTATACCTCATTTTTATTCATGAGTCATTTAGCCACTTTGATTGGCTGAGGGCATTAAACCGAATGTTACCTGCCATGTGACCGCCTAACATATGCAATGTCACCCGATAAAGCGCCTACCCGCCTCCATGCAAGCGTCTAAACTCCAAATGACAAACAGTCATATTAAAATGTTGAATCTATTTGGGTAACATTTTCGGTATAATAAAACAAATATGATTTGACAGTGAGGGTGACATGAATATTGTCAACCCGAGAAACTAAATATCATCCAAGGTGAAGCAATCATCCATTTATGAAAGAAGCATAACGATGTTGGTCTCTTATTACTTATGCTAAAAATTGAATTTTCACATTTACAAATATTTTATGAATAATTCAGAATGATGTCAACATCGAATTTAAGAAGACATGCAGGCATTTTGTTGTGTCGCGTTGATGCATATAATCTCTAGCGATTTCATTCCAATGTATGGTTACTTTTTTCTTTTTAATTCCCATTTGGTAAAGTGAATACTCGACTCGTTTATGAATAGAAACGTACTGGATTAAAAAAACACTTCATTGGTTTAGATTGAAATTCAAATTCTTCATACGATGGATAAACATGTAGTTTAAAGCTTTAAGCATTTTGAATTGAATGCTATCCACACGTTTCTATGTATGTTTGATATATTCATAACGGTAACATATGAAGCTGAAAATAATTAAGGTAATGCTATTTATCTGGAACACTCGAAATTTGGTCCCTGTATATATGGATATTGTAATACAGATGTTACAATTATTTAGACAAAGAACCTATATAAACCTCATCAATGAAATAACATAAATATAAAAAACACGAGGTGTCATGTTTATTACATATACTCGTATACACTGTATTATGCATACAGAAACATTTTTTAAATTATTCACAAACGTCAGTTGTAACATGTAAGCAGTGCTATGTTTGGTTGTAAGCAGTGTAGAAGTATTTAAAGGCGTATCCTACAATAAGGCCGTTTTTTTTCTAACGCAGAGATTTCCTTTAAACTTTTTTATATTTGATCAGTGTAATGTAACTAACCAAAATATGAAATAAAAATGATAGGTCATCTTGCTCGATTTTATGATAATGAAGATTTAAAACGTGAATATTTCATATGAATATAGAATAAAATCGATACAAGTTTACTATATTTTTTCTAGTGCGGAGATTTTCTTACAACTTGGTATATTATATGAGAGTCACTGTCTGAATGAAAATATGAAAAAAAATAGGTAGGTCACCTTTCTTGATTTTAAGATAAATATTGTTTTATTGTGTTTCAAATGTAATATATATGGAAAGTGAAAGTTGAAATTTTTTTTACCCTTAATGCACTTGGTAACCCATTATCGTTTTACAGTTTCATAAAATGTGTTAGTTTTAAATATTTATTGAAGATCATTTTATAATTTCAAATGTAGAATTTTAAATATCAATGACTTTTCTGTTTTTAATAATAAAGTATATAGAAAAAGAAAGTAGAAGGAAAACTGCAAAACTATAATGAAATCCTCCAATTAAACAAAATGATATCATTATTTGTATTGTGCTTGGTAACTATAAAGTTCAGAAACAATCTTTGCTTTGTAAAAGAGAACAGTAAACTACTCAGTTATACGTCTTTAACCCAATGCAAACTCTACAATAATCGAAATTAACATGCGCATTAAAGTTGCGCAATGGCAACTCCCGAATATGTCTTTAACTGTTCATATGTTTTATGTCCACTACGACAGTTAGCTTAATATACTTAAAAGCTAGTTTCCTGATCTCCATTATTAAACAGTGTGCGATAATGCAAGCATTAATTCTCACATACTCGTATTATCAAGATAACATACAAAATTACAAAAATGTATTTTTATCTTACACAGAAGTATAGTGCTGTACATGTGTATGAACTTTCCGGCCCGTTCCATGTCAATTTAAGTACGGACATGCTCTCGTGTGTAAATCTATTGGTTTACTTTTCTATCAAAACACAATCGCGGCCTTTTCTCCGTCAAGCTACCGGACAAACACGAACATTTTAATGCACCTATTTTGAAATGTAACGGTCCAGGTAATATATTATTGCGTTCGCATTTAATGAAACTGCACTATAACATATCCTCTGTTTACATTGTACTTTTTACTGTTGCCATATAAGGTAGAACATTATTTATTTCTGTTCAAGTCTTTGTTATTCTATACATCGCAAGAATATATATAGTCAAACTCCAGACAGAGACAATTTTATCATGATGCCTAAACACAGCGGGATGGAAATGTTAGTCGCTAGCGACAATGATCATGAGACGTTAAATAAGAGTATATTAAATCGGTCATGACATGAAGCCAAATATCGAGTATTGATCATTGACCATTTTTGACAGGTATCATTTTTCGTCGAAGGGAGACAATCCAATTTAGAGAAAATGACTTTAGCAAAGCCGATAATCAAGGGAGATCATTCTTGATATTTATCCAGGAAAGGTGGACACGTAATATTACATGCTTTCATACTGTGTACGCAACAACACTGCATTGCAATTTTCTTGCAAAACCCATGTTTTCCAAAAACATGAGATACTTTAGTCCGATTCAGGAGTTTTGCGTTAGACCAACATGTAGAGCACACGTGTTTGCAGTTCGGGAAAACTTTTAATAACACCTCATTAATTCTCCTTAGTTGTCCTATATGATTTACCCTTACACCTCCTCAAATGTCTGATGGTTTTCCCGGAAGTCTGTGTCGGGAGGCATTTTTAAGTATGTGGCTTTCCTTGTAGCAACGTATTCTTTCTTCTTTCAGATTACGTCTTTATCAAAAGCATTAACGTGCTTTTTAAAATTATTTCTTAGTGGGTTTTAATAAAAAAAGATTATCTACCTTAATCCGCTTTTAAATTATTAATACTTGCGTTGTAAGCCAATCCAAATTGAAACAGATTACACGAATAAAAACCTACTTTAATTGATGAATATTCATTATTATTATAACATTGTGTTTATTCATTACAGAAATGTGAGAATATTCCGATTCTTGTGGATTTGCACAGCTATTGTTGTCTTGCATTTGATAGTAAAGAACTATATGCAAGCATTGCTTAAAACTTATAGTTCATTTAGACCAACAGTTCATTCTTAAATGAATACGTCGCGTAAATGTTGAAGCAATGCTAGCATAATCCTTTTTTATCACAATGATGGTTCACACATGACTTTAAGTAACCAATAGTAAGTATGAGTCTCCCATTTCCGTGTTATACAATTTCCAATTTCACAACCCATTTATATACCATGCAAGGACAAACCTTTTCGGACAACAGTAAAATTGCCAAATAACAAACTAAACGTATTTCTATACGACACAGATGCCCCCACTTCCAGCCTTTGTCACAAAAGCAAAATTATGCTATTATTCTGCTCATAGTTTGTGAATGTGTATCAAAATTATCTAGTGAAAAACTTTATAGATTATGGCGATTAGTCAAAGGACATAAATCTGCACTATATGAATCGCATGTATTTTCCGTGAGTAAGTTTTGGTGCTCAGTGAGGTTCAATGAGGAAACGTTCAGTATAAATACATAGAGTTTCCATATATACAGTACATGTACCACAGATTCTACATCTGAATAGATATCTATCCTCATCATTATTGGTAAATAGTTTTTATTATTGTAAATTGTTAGATCTATTTAGATATATTTATATTTATGAATTCGACTTATCCCTTTCCCGTGAGAACGACCGGCATTACCCGCCAGGCTTATCAGAATAGTACATGAATATTTCTTGTGCTATTTATTTGTCTCAGATATATTAAATCTGGTTGAAACGTTACGTCGCCTTGTGTATTACTGTAGTTAGAGTTTATTGGTCAAGTAGATATTTCTGTCAGAACACCTTGTTTCTATCCCTAGTCACGCTACCGCATATATCCACTGGGACATTTATCCATACGTACATCGGAGAGAACTATAGAGAGAGCGAGGTGTAACAATACGTAAGGGAACAGGGCGCAAGGAATGGCCTGGCCAACCATGAGGCTAATGAGTGAGATTCAAAGAGGACAACCAGGGGGGGGGGGACTAATGGATGGAAAAGATCACAGGATAAGTCATGGCAGCTGGCAACAAAAGGCTGAAACTGGGGAGAAAATAACAGGATCACTTTATAAAGCGAAATTATTGCGCAGGGGGAGGGATATGTCCCAAATTATGCTCTTAATAGTACAAGGCTCCTTGACATAAGGAACTGCACTTAACTGTACCAATAAAAATAGGAAGATATGCATTTACGGCTACTGGCGCGCAAGACGAAATATTTGAACTTCAATCCAGGTCTGACCAAATATGGAAGCAGAAAATAACGAAGTATTTATAAAATATTTATTTACAGTAAATAGCGTACAAACTAGTGATAATGAGTGATTTCAACTGACACCAATACGGACACGAGATAATGGCAACGTTCAATGTCCGTTTAACTTGGTTGTGACTCAGAATACTTTGTAAGTAGACCCTTTTATGAAATGGTGTTCTTTTAGTTTGTTTACATTGGGTTTTACGTCGTTTTGCAGCAATTGTCAGTCATATAAGGTGGCCATTTGAACAATTGACAACTTCTCCACGTGCGGAGGACATAACGCTAGCCAATATCATAAATGTTGTAATTTCTGTGAACCCCTTCCTCAGTTTCAGTAAATATCAAGTAGGACAACAAATACGAATAATGTACTCCTTTCATTAGTCTTAATTATCATACCGATTGCAGATTTATTGTCATTTTTGCGATGTTATTATGGCTTTCCTATTTTTACTATATGCATACATGTATTTACGCGAATCGAATATTTTGTTAGTACTGTAGACACGACTTTTGATAGTGATAAACATGGTTAAATTATGTGTAAACATTCTGCAAATACATGCGCATTATCAATTTATCTATAAATGAACCATTATAAATTCAAAAGTGCGTTGCAGTTTGACATAAAGGTACCACGTTTTAAGTCATAAGTGACATTTTACCATATGTGGTGGCGAAAGAAAAATCATTTGCCAGTCTGTGCATACTTTTAGACCAGTCCATGCATGCAGATATTACGGTGCAGCCTTCGCAACCAGGTAAGATGGCTTCCTCGTGTGGACATTTCTACACACGATCCATCGCAAAACGATGTATAAACGATGTTTAAATCTTATATGGCACGTTTCATGTTCGTGATGTTTACGCGCACTAGACTGAGCTATATTATTTCGACATTTAACAGTTCTTCTTGGCATTGTTAGTCAGATTCTTACTTAAATCGGATGTAACTTGCAAGTCATGTATATCATGTTTGTCGCAACCTTGAATGCACGCTTGTGAATAATACTACTTCTAAATCAATGTTATCTAAAGTTGCCCTTCTTTGGCATTGATGTCTATGTATATTTTGAAGGTATGAACATAGAATTGATGTCTTAGTTTCGAATAATATGTACTAATACTAAACCATGATTTAAACTTCACCAAGGTTGTGTTTAATGCACAAATAACTCATTCTCTTGAAGTAAACTGCAATAATAAAAATGCGTTTTAGACACCCATTGATCATGTTGAGTAATTATCTGCTGAATTTGTATACGCACCAGTCATTGCCGACACTTGTATACGCACCAGTCAATGAAACTTAGTATGCAGTTGATAAAACTATTATATAGTCGGTAGCCAGGCTATGTAACGTTGTTAAACTTTGATGAAATTTATTTTGATCTTTTCGGATTTTATGTTAGTATCGTTGTGCCGTTCTAAACACACAGTACTCGTTTGACTATTGTCTTTACCGCTGTATTTGCGCTTTCTATCGGTGCAGGTTTTCTGGATTCAGGCAATTTGTTTCCAATCGCAATAGGTAGGTTTATATTTAATATGCTGAATAAGTAAATAATGCACAATATTTTGTGTCTTTTTGATCGCTTACTTATGACACTGTCTCGTCGCATGTAAAATCATTTCGGACTAATGTCATTTTACTTCTGCAACAGTTGTTGGAGTTGGTGGGAAAGAATGATTGAAAATGAATATTGTTGATTCATAAATAATTTATCTTGTATGGCTGTCTTGTACATTTGTATTATGCGGTATATTGAGTTGTGTAATAGTAGTAGCCAGTTACCGCTAGTGGAGGTGGTTCACTTGACACAAGGACTGTTATGTAGGTCATATATTAAACACATCAGTATGGGAAAAACCGTAGGGTTCATCTGAGGCCGTGACTGCGCGAACCAAGATAGATAAGGCGGATGGTTCTTACATAGATTAAGAACGTCGTATAATTAAAGGCTCCATAACGTATTGGACATTTTTGTTCACATTCATAAATTAAATCTTGCTTTATTAAAAGTGCGGACTTGTCATATTTGGTGTCATCTTATCAGGTATTTTTTATCAAACGTTTAGATTATTGTATTTAAGATACGATGACATCAAGCACATTACTATCTTAAGTTAGTAAACGTATGATTGCCTTTTGATAGATCAACCATTTAAATGTCCGCTGTAATGAGATTTATGAGTTTTACACTACCGGAGCTTAGTCAGTTACTCAAGTATTTAGTATCCCCATTTGTATCTACCAGCTACCCTTAACAAAGATTACTTTTAAACATTTTTAACAACAACTCTGGATAGAAAGAATAGGATATGTTAGGTTCTGAAGGAAAAGTAAATATTTTCTTTAATTTGTGTTTTATAGATTTTCTTATGGAGTGGATGTTTGTTGTTCCCATAAGCATATACATCACTTATGTGGTATTTCTATGACTAGTTACACTGCCGCAGCCAAATTGTGATAAGGGTTATTAATAAAAGCACTGAAAGTGCTGACAGCAAGGGACTCGCTGCAGATCACAGACGTCACTTTGACATAGATTTATCTATCACAATTATTCTTTCAAGAACACTTTGTTATGTCAGTATATTAAACAATATAGCAGTTAAAAACACACGATTATATACAAAGAATTGGTATAGACAGGCAGAAAGATGGATGGAGAAGAAGTAAACAGTACCTTAATGTTGATTATATGCCATGTTTAAATGCAATCCATTGAAAACTAACGTATTTTGCAACATAAACTATAATGTTATTACATGTGTACTAAAAGGAGACATCAGTTCAAAGGGATATAATTCTTTAACATTTTGATGGATGCACAGCAAATGTATGTCTTCCACATCTACAAATCATGTATCATGGTACTTGTATTATCAAATTGCATTGCAATCCCTTGAAAACGGAAGAAGAAGTTAGCCACACAAACTACATATGTTGTATAATTGACAGAAAAACTAATCGACCGACCTACAAACAGGATGACAATAAAACAAAAAGTATGTGAATTATTCAATTTAGAACAATTTCCGTAAATCGTAGATATTCAATGGAACAATGACGAAAAATTGCATGTCCCATGATTTCAATATACGATAAATGATCTTTGGATATCAATATCACAGGCGTGTGTGTCTTTTGGTCAAAAAGCATCTTTTCAAAATCAGGATTTATAAAAATCTATTCTGTTCACATATATTTATCCAATTTTAAAACTAGTATTTATTTAAAAAACCTTTTTAATCATATAATCAGAAGGATTTATTTGCGTAG
Organism: Mactromeris polynyma; assembly: GCA_032209605.1. Taxonomy (NCBI): domain Eukaryota; kingdom Metazoa; phylum Mollusca; class Bivalvia; order Venerida; family Mactridae; genus Mactromeris; species Mactromeris polynyma. Next base: position 9,233,576 of record JASFXZ010000026.1, on the reverse strand, counting down.
ACAGCCATAGCAGGAAGCGTACACAGGTTTATGTTAACAACGACTGTAGCTAGTCTATCACCTAATGACTTGTGTAGAGCATTCTCTGAGCAACAGAGCGACAAATCTATCTTTAATGTCACATATACAGACATATGTTTACAAATAATTGTCACGCGCGGTCGATTCCGCCTATTATAATTCAAACGCGCAATTAATGTTCATATGTTAGTGAAGGATTAAAATCAGTGACCCTGACATCGTCCCATGAACGCATTAAAGTATATGCGCAATATATGATGTCTGAAAGATTTCTTAATATAAACATTTTTTTGAGAAAGATCAGTTTGTCGAGTTGTGTTTTAAGCTGTATTCAGGATGAGCTTTTCTGATCAGTTTTTTGTCGAGCATCTATCCGTCCGTCAACAAAATGGCAGACTTCCTGTATTGCTTCTTTAAACATCTCGACTGAAACCGCTTTTAAGTGACACTCTACAATAATAAAATGGGGGAATCGCAGCTGTTCAAACTGCTCATTGTGTTGGCGAATAGAACCGAATTGTATCGTATAAAGTAAACACCATGGCGATGAAAGCACTGCCGTTTTGGGGTATTGAGTTATGGCTTCGTGTTTAACACTGGTCGTGAATCAGAAAGTAAAAAGAATAAACTCGACGGAAATGGTATGGCTTTGTACAAGAGGGCATTTCACGCACCTCAAAAATAGCTCAGGGTGAGCTATTGTGACACCGTCCGTCCATCCACAAGTATATTAAACGTCCCGTCCAAAGTCACTCGGTTTTAAGTCACTCGGCCGATTTTTACCAAAAAATCTAATAAATAATTTATACTGCGATTTAAATACTGGGGGTTCAAATCGATTTAACAGCTAGCTGACCTCACACTCAATTGCTATATAGTAACTTATTTCCAACGCATACACATAAGTGGACTAAATAGGCAGTAAATAATAATTAAAAGCAATTCACCATTACGCACATAATAACAGACGCATTGTACATAGTCCAGCACGAACAAACACACATCATAATACTGACACTGTTCCCAGTAACTAAAGCTTTTGTATCATAATGACCACATAATATCAATTCAATAACCTAATTAAAAGTCAACAGGAAAAATCTCTTTAAAATCTTCGATACTGGTGATAGGGAAAGGGTATTTAAAATAAAGAGATATACAAATAAAATTATGTATAAAATTATTTAGAAAACAAAAATTACGACTGTACCAAATGAGTATTAAGTTGCTAAAATGTGATTTTTGCTAAGGAGAAGTAATCAACACAAAAGTGCTAAATCATGTTAAAAAATCTCTCTGACCTAACTACACACAGTTATCCTTCAAAGTTGGCGAGGCTGACTAACATACTATGCTTCTGTTGTGCGCGCGCCTTAAAACCACGCGTTTAATATAACCTCCAAAAAGGTTATTTTAGATAAAATACAGGTTTTAAAAAGCGAGCGATCGTAAAACAGGCTTGCAATATTAAATGTTTGATAAATTGATATGCACGGGATAGCATTTTGACCTATGCTGCTTAACATTGTCCAAATTCTGATATTGAACCATCTAGACCATCTCCAATATCGGTAGTTAACATTTCCCTTTCGCAACAATACATCAGAATATGATTCCAAACTTATACTGCCCCAATTTGCAACATAAATTAATTGATTAGGATATTATTTTTTTTAGAGATTGTAACGAAAATATGAGCAAATACGAAAATTATAACAGCATTTCCCGTTGCTATGACGAACGAAGGGTTTCAATGGGATCTGAGGTCATGGCAGCTATGATACAATTTCGTTGTGGAAAACCATTAAAGGTTTGTTTTTTCTGTTATGTCTGTTGCTTTGTATTTCGTTATGTATCTCTAACGACAAGTTCCGAGCCACACGGCAAAGGGCAAAATAGAGGTTTTGGGAGCTCCGTGATGTATTCCATCCATTAAATACCCCCTGTTTGTCCTCCTTAATTCTCCTTAGTTGACCTTTATAGTCGGCCAGGCCATTCCTTGCGCCACTGTTCCATTGGGTAGTTACCCTTACACCTCATCAGTTCCTAAAGTTGTGTGGACTGTTGTTCTCCCGGAGGTCAGTGAGTACGTATTCATCGACTCCTTGTTTTCTTTCCTTACTGGTGTATATAGAACATTGATCCTATTCGGTATTATCTCATCGTTTGTAACTAAATACAATATAGCAATATATTACAGGACATTCATGTATTGGACGCTGGGTGTGGGACTGGTAATTACGCAGTCGATTTCATCGAGTATGGCGTCGGTCATATGACCTTGCTTGATGCCTCGCCAGGGATGTTGGGGAAAGCCAAATCCAAACTTTCGGAGCATATTGCCTCGGGGAAAGTAAAAGATGTCATCGAAGGGAAATTGCCATCAATACCATTCCCAGACAACACGTTTGATGCAGTGTTGTTTAATGTGGTAAGTGTTTTAATAATATCATCGTCAGAATATACCGATGGTTACATGTTGTATATCATTCCATTTTCTAAAAAGTGCAATCATGGCTGATAACGAAGTAAACTTTCTGTTTTCAACTCTCACGATTTATGGTTGAAGATGAATTTCTTTGCCGTGGAATCGTGAGAAGCATGAGTGTCGACCACACAGGAGAGTGTCTCTAGCTATTTGTAACTCTTGTATCCCTTCTATAGTATACTATGTATTAACTACAATGACTCTAACGCTTTTTTTTATACCTGACCTATTGCAATGTACCAGAAACCATCGAAAATTCCGACTAAATGTGCATTTTTGCCAGCCTCTGGTGTCAAAGCAAATCAACTATTATTTGGATATATGCACATTTTGATTCAATTTTGATGACTAGAATAAAGTAGGTGCCGTTTGAAATGGAAAGTATTCATGCATTCCATGGATATAGTTTGATGCTTAAAGTGCGATTTTAGCCTCGGAAATATACTAGGTGTACAAAGCGTAACACTCTTTATATTGTTGTATCTTCTGCATTGTTTTATTCCCCGTCTAATGAAGTTTTACATGACCCCCATAGACAATATGTGCTGTTCACCTACTAAAATGAGTTATGAGAACAAAGATAATGTATTCTTAAAATAGCCATGTTGTCGCAATCTATCTTAATATCACCGTCTTAAATTAATACTTAAACTTGTGTCGTGTGTTTTATGAGCTTTAATTTACTATTAAAGTAATCAGTCAGTATTCTTTCCTTTTATATGTTAACCTAACCTTTGTGACAGTAAAATTAAATCAGTGTGTATTAAATTGCGTTGTAAGTAATCTACAGATGCTTATTGTAAATACGCTCGTACCGAACTAAATATATTTATCCATAACATATATAATACACGTAAGAAGAGATATAAAGAGGGAGGTAACTCATTACAATCTCCCGTGATCGACCCAAAGTTATTTGCACACCAATTCGAACTTGAGTAATAAACACAATGGATTGTCACAATACCGTAAACGTCTTTATTGTCCTGGTACTTTGTTTAGAGATAGTGTTCTGGTTCATAACTTGTCATTCAACGTGTTATTGAATCGGTTTGTATCAATTCGTTTAAACTTGTGTTGGTAGGTTTTGCATCATCTTGAAACTGCAACGGGAGATCGAGACTTTAAAACAACAACAGCAGCTTTACAAGAAGCAAGACGAGTGTTGAAACCTGGTGGTTTAATTATTATAAGCACTGCCCTTCCACAAACCTTCAAACAGTCCGTATGGTTTGCGCAAATACAAACTTATCTGACGGATCGAGTTATGAAGCACTTCCCGTATATTGAAGAATGGGAGCAGATATTTGAGTCCGCCGGATTGAAATGCGTTCAAAAACTCAATCTACTTGGATTCGATTTAATGAAGGACTACATGAATTTTGAAGGACCGCTTGATGATGACTGGCGTAAGGCGAGTTCGTACTGGAGCAAAGGAACAGCCGAAGAAATAGAAGAAGTGAAAGCATTTATTACGAATTTAAAAGATAAGGGTGAACTTGAAAACTGGGCAAAGGCGCATGATCACGTTAATACATCTGGGTCACTAACTGTGTTTGCACTTACACAGGAATAGAAACAATAACATATCATTTTACTCCAGTCTAATTTTTGATTTACATTATGTATGTATATAATGATCGAGTATAAATCAAAGTTATGTTTTCAACGAAGGAGATTGCGTCGGACTTCGTTTTGGCAAGACTTTACTATCCCGTTGAATTCAATTACCTATCTAAATCCACGAAAAATCTGTATTGTGCATTTATCTATGTACTGAGTATCTGTTCTATGTTTTTTAGGAATATATAAACATAAATAAATACAAAAAAGAAAATCATTCTGTATAATATTTATGTTGTTTTAAAATCTACCAAATTTGTACCACTGTGAAATATAGTCATACTAATCATGCTGTTTTACTTGTGGGACAAGATTCAAAGATTTAATAATATATAAAAGTATATTATAATAATACTAAATGTGATGAATTGATTATATGTTATCATACATAAGTTAAAGAACCTGGGTGAGAGTGTGAAAAACGGGGATTTAATATTTATCTAGAACATAAAATGAAATAAAAATCACACCCTTGGAACTGTCAGTAAAAATACTGGAAACCCAATTTCCCCAAATCAACGTAGGAGAAATATAATTTGACATTCTACCAACTTCGGAAATTGTTAAGCACAATAGTAACATAGAAGAGTTAAACGCAACAGTTAATGAAGATGAAATACTTGCAATTGTCACACAATTGACAACGTTTGCAGAGTTAGTTTAATACAGTGTGTCATTATTAATTTGTGCAACAGACCGTTTATATAAACTTAGACAATCTGCTCCCAGTTTTTCCTAATTTCTATCTGACACTGCGACTGGTGATTGGACAATTTTGTATCGATATTTAAAGGTGTTTAGTTATTATCGGAGAGTCGCGCGTATTTAATAATTGCACGTATTTTGTAGTCATTAGCGTTATATTATTTTCCCATGCTTTGTGTATTATATGCTTGTCTACCCCGTAAAACCAGTTGTATCAGTTTAATGTTAAATTATAACGCACAAGTAACCTACAACCAATGCATTGGGGCTACAACTCCCTGGCGATTATCTTGATGTACTGTCATGGATGTTAAATCTGAACTGCCCTTAGCGTTAGCCAAAACATTGTACCTCGTCAATTTAAAAACTCTGTACCTCCATTAAAATTAAAAAATTGCACGGCGTCACTAGGTAGACCTACAGGAGAATGATTCAAGCTTATCCCCGTTATTTAACTTGTCTGATTTTATGAATTGAGCCGAGAATTCAATGTCAAATAAGAAAATACGAAAATTTCGCCAACACGGCGTACATACATGTATAACCTGTTTTCCCGGTAAATATAGCACTCGCTCGCACACAAACGGTATGTAGAAATTGCTTGTTCTTTGATAAAAAGTGGTTAGTCTTGAAATCAACAAACAACGCAACAAAAATACTTAACCTTCGTCGATATCGCACCTTCCACATAACGCAGCCATCAGTCAACACATCAGTCTTCGATACAGCTTGTTGTACGGGGTGTTGTTTTTCGGTCATAACATCAGTGTTCTTAATGCTTTTGGTCTATTCGATATTTATTGGCTTAATATACTCCGTTTCTGAAATACCAAATACATGGTTTGGCGCCCTGCTCTTATTAGTCAGAGCTGTATTTAGTATAATACAATGAAGCTATCAATACCCCCTGAATTTGTCGTTGTTTGTTTAAATGTTACAAACACATACCTACCAAGCCAATCAACTGCTCAAGCGAATTTGACATAGGTCTTATATTCACTTCAAAGACTAAATATATCGTCACGTTGAATGCATAGGCGAAATAGACGGGCAGTAGTATTGACATGTATTTTGCTTTAATTATACGTACATCAACGAATGGTTATAAATCGTTCAGGACCTCTGAGAAGAGTGTAGTCTATTTTCTGCAGTACACGTTGGATCATAAGCCAAGTTAAGATGTAGACTAGTTGTATCATTATCGCACATTTGAAATAACACTTTGAACATATCGGTCTATTACCGAAGTGTCCATCACACCATTTTCCAGTTTGGAACGTTTCGTGAAGTCTTAACACTAATTTTGGCGCAATTGCTTGCAGCTTCAAATATACACCAGTATGAGTTGGCACGGCGTCAATGCTGTCTTATTTTCATAATATATATTTGGACAACATGTATGTTGTAATTTCATGAATATTTCGGAGAACACTGCCGAACAGAAGCATAAGCATAACTTCTAAAAATGTGTTCTGCCTTATAAGAAATATCAAATTATATATTCCTTTGACATATAATGTGTACATAAATAGAGGTTTACACTGGAACTCATATTTTAAGACTTTCTGCCAAACAGAACGTACCAAAAGCTTATGTTATATGGTGTCATAAATATTGAGTGACAGTTCAAAATGTCTTTCCAATATCATATCACTTTGCTCAGAGAACATTAAAGTACTAGTCCGTGCCAAATTTAAAATGTCCGTTATTGAACGTGAACTTTTTACTTGCACTTAGAAATATGTTATTCTTCCAATTGTAGTTTTCCAACTTAACATTTCGGTTCTTTAGTTGGAAACAAGATAAAATGATCGTCACAAGCAACGAATGTTGAATTATGTCAAATGCATGACCGCAAATGGCGAAGTATCGAGGCAACATACCGATACAGGTAAAATCACGATATAAAAGGTTATTGTTAACTGCCTGCGTGTATTCGTTAAGTTATGTTGACATGGGCATCTGAGCGTACTGAATAAACGATTGTTCAGTCAGATTTAGGTTAATGGTTTCTCAAGGGTTTATAACAATGGTTCCAACAGCGGATGAGAAAAACACTGTTTAAATCCTGAATACAATGTATGTTCATGTTCTGTTGTAAAAAAGGACACTGCCTCTTTAAGAACTCTGATTAATGGGAATAATTGCACAAATGCCTAGAATGCATCGTTCGAATTGGTACTTGATTTGAATTTAAGGTTTTTGTAAAGTTGAACAAAATCACGTATTTTGCCTGAATTAAATTAACAAATGCGTTTTCCTTTGCGAATCATGACACTGCTGCATATTTAACCACGTTTGTGGCCATGCTTTCTTTAGTTCTTGACGTTTGACATAAAATTGTATTCAATTTATTGGTCTCATGTTGGCTTTTGAACACATAACTGTAAAAAAAACATAGGAATAATATTCTCATGCGATCTTTTAACAACATCCATTTTTTAAGATGTTGTATTTTACGTTATCTGAATTCATTGAAAGTGTAAAGCCTTCTCTCTCAAAAATTAATTTCACATGTTGATGAATATTATCAGAGTGACAACAATGTGGCTGGGTATCAAAGATCTGTACTTGCATAACCCAGTTGTTATCACATTTCTTAAATACAAGCATGTGTTTTAGTTCTGATTATCAATTTACTCATTGTAATTTTAGACCACGGACGCAAATGCTATTATTCTCATTGTAATGAAACTCTACAAATATGGGTGCAATTGATTTCGCAAAGAAACAATTTCTGTCGCAACAATATATCTACAAAATCAAACTGAATAAAATAAAAATAAATAAAAGAATGAAACCATTGCAAATGAATGTTGTTCCTATTGAGGTGGTACATGTTTGTATTAGCAACCTTAACATTCATTAAAAGACCATAACAAAGTAACTTAGCAACCTATTAACGACTACCACTACATTTACATCAATACTAACGAATCACACATAGTCATGGCAAATGGGATCTCTTATTCTAATACTACTAGTGAAAAAGAAAATATCGTGTCCACAAAATTAAAGTAGATATTTTAAGTGGAACATGACAAATTGTTCAAAACGGCACACTACCTTAGTGGGATTAATGTGTTCCTTGTATCTTGTATTATTCAATGCAATACTTATGTCAGTGTTCAATCATTTTAACAACGATTTTAAAGACTAAAGTATTTTAAACACGGAAACATCTACTTGCGTTATTCAAAACTATTTAAATGGCGAACACTTCAAACACAAAATGCACAAAGACACATATAACTAAACCTTCAAAGAGATTGCGCGATCTTCATACACTGTAAGCTGGTTAGTATACTGTTCATACAGAAGGTGTGAGATACGTCGTCTGTTTTAAGAAGTATATTGTCCGAATCAGTGTGCACGCAAATTCTTACTTATTTACAACAACATTACGGAACACTGAAACTTGAAGTCTATACATGGATTTTACTGCCAGGTTTTCATTTCATTTTATTTTCAGATCAAACATGTTGCGACTCCTTCATTCATTCTGGCTATTCCAATTTCATTGTCTCGGCGTGCCACAGCATTGACGACTATTTTACCACTATTATGGTCATGCTCCTTTTAATTATAGACATCTGACAGTATTGTTTAAGTGTGTGCTTGTTTAAGTTGTCAGTTTAAAACAAAAGTATGTATACTTTAAAGTAGTTTTATAAGGATTTTTTCCTCGACATTAATTAATAATTTCTCATGGGGGGATATTGTATATTCAATAAATGCAATGGACGTCGTCTCTATCTAAATCAATTTCTGATGTTAATAATATCTGTGTGAAAGTATAGTGACAATGTCACAAAAACCAGAGCGATTCATGTGAACAATGAGTCTATAAATTGCTCTCATACATCAAACCTGTGACACACAATCTTATTTAAGAAACCTCGGGGACCAATGTGCAAAGACTAAGTTTGTTATTACCATCCTATGTCCGGATTTGTTCACGTAATGACACAGTATGTCATCATGCTGTATAGCTGTTCGTTTGATATTTGCAATTTTAAAGATATTTTAATGCAGCGTATATGAAGTACTTTTTGCCGGATTACAAATAGTCTTGGTCGAATCCACTTTTTTAAGCAGTCTTAATCTGTAGCCCAGTTGCATCCTAACAAGCACCTAACATTGTGGCAACGTTGTCATAACGTTGTGGCAACGTTCCTACTAACGTTGTCTTAACGTTATACATAACGTTGTCCCACCATTAATTGTATGGTTTCTTAAAGTTATGACAACGTTATTTTAGCAATTAAAACACAACATTGTACAAGGTTGTGACTAGTGTTATGCAAACTATACATTTTAACGTTTGGGAAAACGTGGTGTATAACGTTAAGACAACGTTAGCAGTTTCGTTGCCACACAATAATGACAACGGTATATGTTTGCTGGGAAGATCAAATCTTAGATTGGTAAAATAGGTAACCACAGGCAGATCACAAGTACTCCAAAACATCTCCCCGTAAGGAATTGTTTCTACTTTGTAATAAAACTGAAAGCTTTTAAAACAATCATAAAGGTGGGTGGGTGGTATTTAAATGCGAACAAAAAACGACTGTCAAATGCAACAGTAACAATTTAAGGACACAACTATCGGATAATGTTTTATCTTGTATAATGAATTCAAGTTAACGTGCTGTATATATAATTTTAAAGATAAACAAATGGAAAGAAAAAACAAAGATTATTCAGTAATGTTTTCACGGACTTCCACGCAAGCTTCGTACCAATAACAAGCTTCTAAGTCGTGATAACGCTAGCTCCGAATTCTTTTCTTCCCTTTCTCTCTGAACTTTTTTCATTAAATGCAGTATAAGAAATAACACTTTATGTATATAATATTACCATGAAGTAAATAAATCGAGAGTTTATATTCATATGTATCGTTCTAAATGCAAAAGTGCGTCTAGCAACAGGACAACGTTGTCACAACGTCAATACAACGTTAAAATAACGTTGTCCCATCACACACAAAATATAATGTTTATAATTGCAAATCATTTGAGACGCTTGCCTGAAGTATTTATTCCATTACTCATATTTTTGAATGATAATTATTGGAAACTAGCTAAACATTAATTTTGGCACTAACGTTATGCGTTTGCTGGGATGATCTCTTCGCATCACATGAAATTCAAAAGCAGTTCCCCGGTGTATAACCCATATGTAGTTCGCAGAGTGAAGCGTTCCAGACAGGTGAGTAGGGATGTTCATTTTCTGACTAGTAATTCGTAATTTCGATGTTTCACGAGGATCTGTTATCGTTTGAAAGACCGTAAATGTCTACATTTACTATAAAAACGATACAAAGCGATATCTTTATATATCAGTTTTACTACTCAGATAAAACAAATCTTATTTACGAACAAATCTAGGGAGTCGCAAGTCTGTCAGTGCTCATAAACAGACGTTCGATACTTACAAGTGGACCCTGGTATGCACAAATATAATGACGCTTACCGCGGATGGTATTTTGCAATGATGACGTGGCCGGCTAGGAGCGAAAATTACTGATGACGTTTACGACTGAGGAAAATATTTATAAAGTGACAGTATTTTTTTGCAGTTTCATTCTTCTTTTTAATACTAGAGGAATTTCACTCTATATTTCGTATTTTCATCATTGTAATATTACTCACCGTCGTATTTTCGACTTTCACCATCGTGGCTTTGACTTTCGCCTTCCATTATTGTTCTTTCGAGCATCGTGATGTGGTGAATTAAATAAAACACACGATTGTCCACATGAAACACCGTACTTGTGTGTGCAATATAAACATAATTATGCGTTATTTATCTTCAATGTGTTACTGTTGTTGAATACCCCCTTGTGCTATTGGGCTTGCCTCGTTCTTTGCATTTAGCATTTCCTGCTTGACTTCCTCATTCATCTCATTCTAAGTAATATAACAAATATTTATAGAGAGTTTAAATGTGTTCACCTCTGAAAGGCGTAGATCACCTTATAGTGTCTAATATGTTGTAAACACGGTATCCTTGCATTTATGTCTAATCATCAACATACCGTCACATTTATGTGAGTCTGCTAATGGATTATATATTTTAGTCCTCATTAAGGCAATGTTTACACTGACGTAACAACACAACAACATATATCACTGTGACAAGTAAAGTCTGTTCGTGCAGCAACAAGTGAGTATTGCATAATTTGGACTGAAAAGTAGAAACCAATCATGTCCTGACTCCAGTTGGTTACGTATGTCCGAGTGAAATTCGTAATTATTTACAAAATCACACAATCAACAAACACATACGTGAGACAACACAACTAGTTAAGGAATTGAACATTGGGAATGGTTTACTAAACATTTTTCTAAAGCATAATGGAAATGCGATTTGCAATCTTTAAACTGTCAGTAAAAGTGTGGGGGTTTAAATATATTTAACAGCTAGTTTTCTTTACAGTTAACCGCTGTATGGCCATTCGTTTAAGAACATACACACAAACATTCACTAAGGAGGCAGTATCTTATCCGTAAATATATTAACGATTACATACCACCACGTAGAAATTAAACGCTACATATTAAGTGAGCTGACAAGGCGCCACAATTTAGTACAAGCATTAAAAGAGAGAGTATAAATGGCTAAAGACATATTATACTTTCTGTGTATGAAATTCGATATATTCATATTTAATTGCAATATTACAGATATGTCCACGGAGTACTTAGCTATTTTGTTAAGTGTATATACATGAGCCCACATTTATAGGTGCTCACCATTTATAATGTAAACTATCAATACTAAGATAAGAACAAATTGTGACCTACTTAAAGGTTACTGTAAGATTCGTGTCCATGAGTGTGTGTATTAATATTGCAAGTTAAGATCGAATCAATTCGACACAAAAACACAATAAAAGTGCCTTTACAATCATGCAGACGATACTATCATCTCATTACAAATTTAAATATCCCGCACCAACTCGTTTCGTGCCACTGTAATTTAATTGCGCTGAACATAAACCATTGCTGCACCACCTCTCCATTATACACATCTCAACGCTAGGTATTATTTGTTTACTTTTTAGTTATCAGCGATATGATATAAGCGATATGACAAATAGTTCATCTGCGGTCATTTATTCAGGCTCACAAGTCATATGACTTTATTTCACATATATATTTATATGATGCAAATATGTTAACCACATTTTGTTATGAAGGCCACATAAGCTTATCACCTTAATCGTAGACAAAGGAGGTCACGATCGTAAATTGAACCATATTAGCTTAACCTGGATAAGAGGATATGAAGAAGAGGTTTTGTTTATTGGATTGTTCAACTTACAGAAGGTTAGTTGTGAGTTTATTCAATCTGTATTGGTGATTTTTATTATTTGACTGAAATAATTTATGAGCACCGTGGAAGCGGGATCTATATGGAATGCTTCCCGACCCTGTTATCATACATTGATGTAAACGTTTTAATAATTAATAGTTTATAGCCTTGATACGTGAATGGACGTGAAACAACGTTTGTTGTTTGCCTTTAAAATACATGTCTATATGTCCGTCTTTCTAATTGATGCAAACGGAACAAAATTGATGAATGGCCTTTTCTGTTCTAGTAAGGTTTAAACTGTGGACCTTCTCATGCTGATCTGCGAGCTGATGCGTCGTTTATTGAGAAGCCTTCCCTAGTCGTGTCAGATACGTGTATACCAATAATTCCTGTAGTGCATAATGACTGATATTAGGCCAGATCAATTTGCCGTGTAAATACTGGGTTTTTGGCATTTTATTTCGGTTAATGACACATTATCAAATATTAAAAATAATACATCATTGTTTTCATAATGGTAATGGTATTAATGTAACATTTACAAAAGAGAGAATCCAATAATAGGGCACTCAAGAATAATGAAAGACATTTGCATTACATTTGCATTACATTTGCATTACATTTGCATTACATTTGCATTACATTTGCATTACATATGCAAATATTATATTATCAATGGATTAGGATTAAACAGAATATTTCATCGGACTTTTTCAGTCCGAAAGTTAATAAACGCATAGCATGCAATTGTTTTTAACATTCTGAAACTAGCCTTCGACAACAGAGCGGATGAGACGGGAGACCGGCCGGGTATGTCCCATTCAATGCTAAACGACTCATTTGCGGCGCCTTTGATGCTTTGCCTCAATGGTTTTGTAGAACACACTTGTAATAAGTTGTACTTTGCAACCTAGCCCCGCATACGTGTCTCTGTACTCCGACTTTTACACGCGTCGTTCGTAACAGAGCCACGCACAAGCCTATAGTAAAAACCTGGGATTATGCCGCATGATTTTAACGGCACTATTATGGCGTCTTTATTATCGACCGAACAGACTTTTGAGGGTGCGGAAAAACTGTAGCAATCTTTCACGAGTAGAAAAGCACACACAAATCGAATTTCTAGCGCATCTGAGTGCCTCACAATCACTTCGACAAGAAGACAGGGGTCAAATGTTTATGACTGCAAACATTGTCGCTAAAATATCTGTCAATCAAACGTAACTCCGCCCACGGTGCGCAAGTAAACTATTCACCTTACAAACTGTATGTTGACATTCGCGCTCTCGCCAATTTCGCCCGTCAAAGTAGCAATACAAGATGGATTTGAACGTTGAAACAACTTTTGATCGAATTTCAGTATTGGCTCAAGAAGGAGCAAATAATAGCAATATCGACAATGATCTTAGTAGGGTAATAACTATGTGCGCACCGCCTCCATAGCAACTCTCCCATCTTCTTATTTAACAGGTAATTGATTCACTATTTGTTTTACAAAACAAGTCGTATCCATGAAAATGTTGTGTCGAAAAGACAAATAAAGCTACACATTTATGTCGTTCAGTTTTTTATTGCACGCAAAGCATATATCTGTTCACGAAAATAAGAGTAAATGCAATGGAAAGACCGGCGGTGTCTAACTTCTATTTACTTTTGTGAATGGTTTAGCAGGACGTTGTACAGCGACAGTGTAGAGACGTAACGTCCGTGGCTGGACTATTTGCAACCAAACATTTTTAACACGTTCGTTTAAAAAATTGCTTTCTATGAAGTTTCAACAGATAAGTCTCAATGGAAACATTGCATGCAACTGAAAAATCAGTGTAATGCATTTCTTTATCTAACAGTATGTTACAAACAAATACATCGATTCATATCAGCCATTCGAAATAGATTAGTTATATGCTAGATATACACACTATTAATAGAGGTATGCACACTGACGACGAACTAACTTGTACGAAAAAGGCAAGAAACACAAATTTGTCGTAAATCACAATACGAGTATATTTTCACAGTCTGCTTTATATGATAACTATTGAAATATGGCAGTTGTTAAAGTTTCTTCAGCATAATACGCACATATCATACTCACCGATTGCTGAACTTTCTGACTATAGTATATAGAAAGTGTGTACGAAATGTATAGCTGAAACTGCAATACTTATTGAAATAAATACTTTATTTTCACTATCACTATGTCTCGTGGGGTCATAATATCGGTCAAGGGTTCAAATAAGAGAAAATTCCTAGTGGGCTCTTTAGAGACAGAGAAGTAATTGCTACAGGGAACGCCGCCTTTTTTATCTTATCTACCTACCCAAGTCAAATGTTAGTCATATTTGGTGCGGGGCTACAAGGGGACAAAAAGCTAGACCTCATGCTCAAATCGTATTCAATCCTTATATAGAATCTCTAGAGAATGTATGTTTTCACCGAACTACATGAACCTTCATCAGCAAGTTTCTCTTAATAAAATACAAGTCAGCTGGGTTTACAATTGGTCATATGCTATAGTTAATGAAAATGCTTGTGACCTCTCTTGAGACCTCACCTTCAACCTAAAGTTTATTGAACCTGATCAGAATGCCATTGATAACACATGCCTCATCGGCATGAATAAGGTCGGAAAGGTTGTCTTTAAAACTTTAAGTCCAGTTTGATTCTGGGTCACGTCAGGAAAAAGTAGATCACAAGATCTAGTCATTGAAAACTTTGATATATTTTAACAGGCTATGTTTTGTATACAGTTCTCACGACATGATAGGAACGTTGACCCTTATGTGCACTAGACTAATGTTGAAACTTGGTCATGCATAATATACCAAACTAAAGGTTACTAGGTCAAATCAAAGGGTTGTTGAAAGAGAGAGAAAAAGTTGCCATAGGGAACGACACATCCATAAGACAATGCCTCATCACACAGACCTACGGGAAAACAACAATCAATAAAACAGAAGGCATTTGAGGAGGCATAGGGTATATAGGGCGGGGGAACAGGGGCGCAATGAATGGCATGGCCTACAATAAGGGACAACTAAGAGAATCAAAGAGGACAAACAGGGGAAGAAAACTCATTTAGTACCAAATTTACGTGAGTTTTGATCAGAATGGTAGGCTTAATAGAATCTAGCTCGAACCTTTGTCATACGGTCAAACTGTAGAAAACTATCCAGCAAAGTCACGTATCCACTGCTCTGAATCATAGTTTGACAAACTATGTATCCACCTTTGTCAGATTGTATTATGGAAAATGATCACTTCATCACTCATCAGCTGCTGTGTCATCATTTCTCTCCATTATTGATACCATTTAAATGTGTAATCCTAAATAATGTTCTGCCTTATGCTTGTTAAATCAGGTGATTGATCTAGTGCAATAGTGACCCTCTTGTTTAAATAAATAAATTGATTTATTATATTTTTTGATTACAGATTGTTACGGTAATCAAATAATAATCATGAGCAAATTCGAAAATTATGATAACGTTTCACGTTGCTATGACGAACAAAGGCTTGCATTTGGGTCTGGCGTCATGGCAGCTATGATACAGTTTTATTGTGGAAAACCGTTAAAGGTATATGCTTATTCTTGTTTTCACTTTCAAGTATTTGTATTTCTGTTCTTAGTATTTTATTTGGTCCTAAAACATGTATTAAGCATTTTGTAAAGGGCTGAAAAAGGGTTTGATTACAAAACAATTCCGTAGTATTTTCTGTGTACATCGACTCTTTAGTTGTCCCACCAAGTACAATGTAGATGCAGATCAAATTTGATATTGTCTTGTTGTGGATAAATGAATCAACACATATACAGTTCTAGATGCATTAAATGTTCCAAGCTGTCAGTCGTCTTTCACCCTGTGCGTGATTTAGTTTTATTTTGATATTGTTCAAAAAAGCTTATTATGTTATAGGACATTCATGTATTAGACGCTGGGTGCGGCACTGGTAATTACGCGATGGATTTCATCGAGTATGGCGTCGGTGATATGAGCTTGCTTGATGCCTCGCAAGGAATGTTGGGAAAAGCCAAATCCAAACTTTCCGATCATATTGCCTCGGGGAAAGTAAAAGATGTCATCGAAGTGAAATTGCCATCAATACCATTCCCAGACAACACGTTTGATGCAGTGTTGTTTAATGTGGTAAATGTTTTAATAATATCATCGTAAGAATATACCGATGGTTACATGTTGTATATCCATTTTCTAAAAAGTGCAATCATGGATGATAAAGAAGTAAACTTTCTGTTTTCAACTCTCACGATTTATGGTTGAAGATGAATTTCTTTGCCGTGGAATCGGGAGAAGCATGAATATCGACCACACGAGATTGTCTCTAGCTATTTGTACCTCTTGTGTCCCTTCTATAGTATACTATGTATTAAATACAAGGACTCTAACGCTTTTTATACATGACCTATTGCAATGTACCCGTTATTGTCTACATGGCAGAAACAATCGAAAATTCCGACTAAATTTGCGTTTTTGCCAGCCTCTGGTGTCAAAGCAAATCAACTTTTTTTTAGATATATGCACATTTTGATTCTATGTTGAGGACTAGAATAAAGTAGGTGCCGTTTGAAAGGGAAAGTATTCATGCGATTTTAGCCTCGGAAATATACTAGGTGTACAAAGCGTAAAACTCTTTATATTGTTGTATCTTCTGCATGGTTTTATTCCCCGTCTAATGAAGTTTTACATGACCCCCATAGAAAATATGTGCTGTTTACCTACTAAAATGAGTTATGAGAACAAAGTTAATGTATTCTTAAAATAACTATGTTGTCGCAATCTATCTTAATATCACCGTCTTAAATTAATACTTAAACTTGTGTCGTGTGTTTTATGAGCTTCAACTTACTATTATCATCAGTCAGTATTCTTTCCTTTTATATTTTAACCAAATCTTTGTGACAGTAAAATTAAATCAGTGTGTATTAAATTGCGTTGCAAGTAATCTACAGATGATTATTGTAAATACGCTCGTACCGAAATAACGATATGTATCTATAACATATATAATACACTTAAGAAGAGATATAAAGAGAGAGATAAATCATGACAATCTCCCGTGATCGACCCAAAGTTATTTGCACACCAATTCGAACTTGAGTAATAAACACTATTTACAGGGTAAATTTTATAATCGATATTTTCTTGATTACGGTAAGGACTAACTCATATTTGTTGTCAGGCTTGTCACTAAATATTTTACCGTTTCTTAATGGCATATCGGATAGATGCAATTTGTTGTTGTGACATAATCGTCAATTCAATCCTCATTAGTAAGACCTAGGTACTGCTGTACAATGGATTGTCACAATACAGTAAACCTCTTTATTGTCCTGGTACTTTGTTTAGAGATAGTGTTCTGGTTCATAACTTGTCATTCGACGTGTTATTGAATCGGTTTATATCAATTCGTTTATATTTGTGTTGGTAGGTTTTGCATCATCTTGAAACTGCAACGGGGGATCGAGACTTTAAAACAACAACAGCCGCATTACAAGAAGCCAGAAGAGTGTTGAAACCTGGTGGTTTAATTATTATAAGCACTGCCCTACCAGAAACCTTCAAACAGTCCGTATGGTTTGCGCAAATACAAACGTATCTGACGGATCGATTTATGAAGCACTTCCCGTATATTGAAGAATGGGAGCAGATATTTGAGTCCGCCGGATTGAAATGCGTTCAAAAACTCAATCTACTTGGATCTGATCTAATGCAGGACTACATGAATTTTGAAGGACCGCTTGACGATGACTGGCGTAAGGCGAGTTCGTACTGGAGCAAAGGAACAGACGAAGAAATAGAAGAAGTAAAAGCATTTATTACGAATTTAAAAGATAAGGGTGAACTTGAAAACTGGGCAAAGGCGCATGATCACGTTAATACATCTGGGTCACTAACTGTGTTTGCACTTACACAGGAATAGAAACAATTACATATCCTATTACTCAAGTCTAATATTTGATTTACATTATGTACATGTATGTATATAATGATCGAGTATGAATCAAAGTTATGTTTTCAACGCAGGAGATTGCGTTGCATTTCGTTTTGGCAAGAATTTACTATCATGTTGAATTAAATTATCTGTATGGCAATTGGAAATAAATAAATCATAACAATATCTAGCGAAATAAATAACCTTAAATAAAGGTAATATTTATCGGGTTATTAGTTTTCTTGTTTCCGATGTTCATCTTGTTTGCAAATTTACGTTTAAAAATGCACAATTGTTTTGTCCTGCGAAATTTTGATGAGCGTTTTGAAACTCATTTTATATGAAAAATCCTCCTTTTCTTGTTTACCTAATCTAAATCCACGAAAAAATCTTTATTGTTTATTTCTAAATGTACTGAGTATCTGTTCTATGTTTTTTTAGGAATATATAAACATAATAAATACAAAAAAAATAATATCATTCTGTATTATATTTATGTTGTTTTAAAATCTACCAAATTTGTACCACTGTGAAATATAGCCATACTGATAAAGCATACATGTACGTGTTTACGTGCATTTATGCAGTTGTCACCTTGTTTACCTGTGGGACAAGATTCAAAGATTTAATAATATATAAAAGTATATTATAATAACACTAAATGTGATGAATTGGTTACATGTTATCATACATAATTTAAAGAAACTGGGTGAGAGTGTGAAAAACGGGGATTTAATATTTATCTAGAACATAATATGGAACAAAAATCACACCCTTGGAACTGTCAGTAAAAATACTGGAAACCCAA